>CM076570.1:774059732-774659732 GCA_034641835.2 Pinus albicaulis
ACATTAGAAAAACACAACAAGTCAATCACAAATCAAAGAGTATCAATGTCGACAACAAAAACATACCAGAGCAAAGGATTAAAGACAGGTTTTGTGGGGTTTACGGCTAAGAATGATTATCAAAAGCCTAATCCTCGATTAAAAACACAGTTAGAGAAGAAAATCTTAAGTGTTTTATCGACGGAAAGCCTCTACCGCCACCTCTGAGGCAAATTGATTCCTCCCAGCTACCGAAATGCCACCTGTGCCTCAAAGTATTCAATTAGAGGCTGAAGTTATTGATCAAATGAAGATATTCGCCTCAGCGCATCTAAAGAGTTACTTATGCAGGGAAAATTAATGCAAACAATCTCTGTCGAGTAACCCTGACATCACACAGAACCTCCAAGGTCAACAAAAGCTCCCACCGAGCTTAAAACTTTATGTAAATCATTTAATACAGAAGACACCTATTTTAAGTTTATTCATTGAGCCCCCCAAAGGCCAAGAAGCCATTAAGTTTGTATTAATTGTAATTGGGGATCTTTTATCAGATCTCACCTCCTCATTCTTCTATATATACTTCTGCAGAAGATGAGAGAGGGTTTGGTTGAGTTGGTTGCAGAACTTTGAAATACATTTGAGCTTAAGCTTATGATTGTAGATAGTGTTCACTGGCCCTTGAAGCTCTATTTGTGTTAGACTTGTTAGGCTGGATAGTGAAGATGATTGTTGAACTGAAACATTGGACCTGAGTACTGTAACTGGTTTGACATCAATAACAAGTTGTTTCTTGGGATCCTGGTCTATATCACTGGTGAAGTGCCTTTTTCTTTGTTATTTTTTTCCTTCTATGTATGTCATATTGTTCATTATTCTATGATAAAAAACAACATTTATAGAGTTAGGATTTACTGTTTACCAGTACCCTTCTCTGACTGATAAAATTTATCTCAATGTTTTCCTCCAATTTTTTTATTTAAGAATGATTCAATACAATCCAAACAGTTAGGAATGTTGGTGTTCCCTCGTCCTACTGTTTGCTTTAAACATTTTTCTTGAAAGTTATTTTCCTTATTTTCTTATTGAAGTTAGACTAGAAAAGTGATGGTTTGCCCTATTTCTAGCTTCTATTCTCCAAAGGCAGATTCTGAAGGTTTCCCTTGGTGTTGGCTGAAAGCAGACTAGGTTTAAAAGTACCTTATCTGATATTGGGTTACATTTTGTTTCTCTTATATGTTTTCATACTTTATAAAGGTAATTATGTGGATTACTGGATTGTTTGTCAATTAAGCTGCTTTAATACAAACTTTCCCAAGAAGTCAATGGTTAGCCCTGTCCTTGGTTGGTTTTAAACAGTTACTTAAGAGGCTTTTCTTGTTTGGATTGACTATAAATCCTTTGTGAAATTATTATCAGTTTCCACCCCTCCAAGACTTTATTGTTTCCATCCCATCACTCTAATCTCAATAATCTTGTGATATAGATGACTTGCCCCTTGGATCACTCTTGATGTTGTTGCTCAATTAAAGCCCTGTTATGACTCCATAGCCCAATGGACTAAAAACCAGCGTTATATCTATATTTTTAGCCAAAGTTGTTCTATTCACTTGCAACTTCTCACCTTTGAAACATTTTTCACTTAGAACTTTCCCCTCAAGTAATTTTCATGCTCAACCATCCAAAAAACAAACAAAACCCTTGGCCTTCATAACTAGCCTAATATCATTACCCAAAACTCCAAAGACAAATCCATATTTGCACTTATTGGAGAGATCCATCTTCAGATTCAGGAGGGCTAGATCCTAGAATACCAAAGTGGTTGAAATAATGTTGCTTTTGCAGTTTTAGTCTCACCAATCTGCTAAAATTACAAATTCCTAACATTTATGGCGACTCCGCTGGGGACGAAACCCAGAAACATTTTCATTTGAGGGTAACCATAGGATATCAGGGATTTGGTTCAAGAACATTTGCTATATTAACTAGCTGAGCCACCAGCAACTAACATTTCTAGCGACTCCGCTGGGAATCTCAGCTGAATTTTCACCTTAGGTTCCCTTAAGAACTTCATAAAACTTGTGAGTAAAAGCAGCCTTTTCAAGCACTACCAAGGAATGGTAATCATGATGAAACTTGTTTGAATCAGTGACAAACTAGGTAAACCCTAGGATTCTCATAAGACTTTATCTAACCTTGAAAAATCAACTGGCTTAGCCATAAGAGCAGATTGTCTTTGTCTCATAACCATAGCTAAGTTTTGAAACAAAGTTAGCACATTCTTAGAAACCACACAACTGAAAAATAACCCATAAAACCTAAAACATTTCATATTGGTATCAAATAAACATGGTGGTGGACCATAAAACCTTTTACCTCTGAAAAGAGATGAAAACTTCCACTTGGCGACTCCACAATCCTGAACAGACCTTAAGACTCCACTGGGAAGAACCCTTATCATCATAACATTAGCCAAACTCAGTTAGAAGACTGTAGGATTGAAATTTGTGTAAAATAGATAAGTTAACCTTTTAAAGACTATCATACCTGGTTGAACTTTTCTTTTTTATTTGGGTCTAAAAAACATAGCATAGTGGCTCCTAGAAAGATTTACAGTAGAGCCTATCCTGACCCTGATCCACTTGAGTTAGTTGATAACCCAGAAATTATCCTTAGGAAGTCTCCTAGGATTAAATTATCAACTATTTTCAGATCACCCTTGAGAGCTAATTCAGTTCCCAACAATCTTACAGCTCTACAACAATCACAAGCTGACTTAGTAAATCCATTTAGAACTAGGTCATTTCATGATATAATCCAGCTAGACTCTGAGTCTTCACTTTCATTCCCGGAGACAAGTGAACATCCTGGTAGCAGAGAAACAACACCTCCTGATTTACATTTCATTCACAACTTAGGTTTCTCTCATCCAAGATTAGCCCAGCAATCTATTTCTGGTCCATCCACTTTTTCTCACCCTACATCCACTATTCAAACCACTCCACTTCAGCCCACTTTCCCTCTTGTTAATCCACCTCTTGTAAATCCACCTCCAGCACATATCATGGCGACATGGTATGCTCCCTTAGTCCTTCTTGCACCATTAGTCAATCTTCCACAGGACTATCAGTCCAAGATTCCATTATATGATGCTAGCAATGCTACAACTACATCACAACATGTGGATAAGATGAATGACTACTTTGACAGAAATGAAATTGATGATGATTCTGTCAAACTTAGATTATTTTCTCAAAGTTTAGGGGGGGGAATAAGAAAATGGTTTAAAGGCTTAACCCCCCATAGTATCAATGATCTCCAAGCCTTCCATAAAACTTTCTTAAACATATGGGAAGTAAAGAAGAATCCTCTCAAAGTCCTTTCTGATTACAAGAACCTCCACAGAAACATTGGGGAAAGTGTGCAAGCTTATTGTACCAGATTTAATAGTGTATATATGCACTTTCCCCAGATCTAAAACCTCCACAAGGCTCATCTTTAAACAATTTTCCTAAAGGGTTTGACCCCGAGATGGCCTATCAGCTAAGGGAAAGAGATTTTTCAACTCTTGAAGTGATCCAAGGGTTCTCTTTGCAGAGGAAGTCAACTTGATGGAAAAGATCAAGAATAGAAAGCAGAAAGTATCGCTAGAGAGGAATCCACACCCTCTACTTCCAATCCAAAAATGGAGAAAATGATGGAAGAGATGATGAAAGAGGTGAGCATAATTAAGAGAGCACAAGCAAGCCAAAATCAAACTGCTCCTCAAAATAGAAACTAGAACCAAAATCAGAATTTTAGAAGGAATCAACCTCCAAATAGACCTAGGGAAGATGACCAACAAATCACTGCTCCCTTTCATCAAAATTATGTGAGTGAGGTTGAGGAAACGAATGAAATACCAGAGGAAGATGATATCAACATGTTTGGGGTAGAGGATGATGACTTTGAAGCTCATTATGATAGAAAACAAGGTCTTTATACACCTTATGATGACAGAAGAGATGATGATGAAAATTATTATCAAGACATGGAAAATGTCATCATAGAATCTCAAAGAGAATATGACCTTAGAATAAAAACTAGTCAACAATCTCCCAACACAAAAACCTCTGAAAAATCTTCACAAAACAGCACTGCAACCAAGCCTAAAATGGTCAAACAAAAGGACAAAACAGTTGTTGTAAATTCTGATAAAGGTAAAGATAAAGGCACTCAAAACAATGAAAAACAGAGTGCAGACCTTAGTAGTGCTAACACTTCATCTAATACTCCTGTGAAAACAATTTTTTCAAGTATAAATAGAACAAATCAGAAAACTCATGTTGCTGATAGAATGATAGCTAATAAGGCTTAAACTAGCACTTTAAAGAGTCAAATTCCGTTTAGCCTGGAGCAGGAAATTTCAAATATCAAAATCTATGTTCCCTTGACTGAGTTAGCTGCCCAACATGTATATAAAACCCAAATTTTGAAGGCTTTAAGAATAGAAGAAAATGAGGACACAGTCAATCTTAATGATGACCAACTAGAGCTGATTTTTGGTCCTAAGATTGAAGGTAGATATCAAGAAGGACCTGTTCCTCCTTTTTATGTAAGTTTAAACGTTCATGACAAGATCCCTGTGTATGTAGCTCGGAGATTCTCATAATTTTAATATAAAAGTGTAATGAAGCACGGGTCTCAATGCCAGGACCTTACAAAAGACCTTCTCCTCTGATTCCAGTGATAAAATGTGTAGTGATTGATAAAGAACCTCGTATTAATAATACAAAATTAAATGAAATGTTTAGTCATGGATATTTTTGTGGCTGATGTGCCCCCAAAGTATGGAATGTTACTATCAAGATCTTGGGGGGCTAAGTTACAAGGGACTATGCAAATGGACATGACTTATGTGACTATCCCTGTTTTCAATCAGAATAGAAGACTTTACAGGGAGTCCCATATGAAATTCACAGTTACAAGTCAAGATAGACCACAAAACTCTCCCCTGTATTCTGTAAATATAGGCCTTGATTCTTTTATTATGTTTAATGATGAAACACTTGGTGAACAAGTCACTTTAACATGATTAATGGCTGATAGGGAGGAAGAGGAACACAACGCAAAAGTGTCAAAATAGTTTGCTGCATTTAAAGACAGTAGCAAACCAAACAAAGGTCTTGAGCTACAAGGCAAGTGTCCATTTCCTTTAAACATTGACAATCAAGAAAAAAACCCTCAAATAAATGAAAAACTTGGGAAATCAAAACAAATACAACTAAGTGCTGAGATTCCACAACAACCCTTGAGCACATTAGTTAAAGAGGACACTAACCAAGGAGAAACTGAAAATAGTCCTCTGTGGAGTATGTATTTTGATGGGTCATGCACTAATAAAAATGTTGGTGCAGGTGTCTGGATTACTAACATTGAAAACAACCACATAGAAAGCATTTCCTGCAAACTAAACTTTCAGTGTTCCAATAACATAGCAGAATATGAATCCCTTCTCTTAAGCTTACATTTATTGAAAAAGTTAGGAGCCACAAGAATCAATGTGTATGGGGATTCAGAGTTAGTCATTAGACAGGTCAATGGGTAGTATAACGCAAAGCATCCCAGACTTAGGGCCTACCGAAATGATGTCATGGACATTTTGAAAACATTCGAGGAGTCCAAATTGTTTTTTGTCCCAAGAAAAAGAAATATTGCGGCCCACAATTTAGCCTTTGTAGCTAGAACATGCTTAATGCCATATAACACTAAAGACTACACAACTCAGATAAAATTTAGACCAGTTGTGCCTGATAATGAGAAGTATTGGTAGGTGTTTGACAATGACAAACAAATAGAAGACTTCATGCAGTTCAGAAACGAATTCGAACTACCAAGTTCGGATTCAGAACATGAAACCGACTGCCCTAGTGAAGAAAATTTTCTTGAAAAAGAAAAAAGGTCTCCTGCACTTGCTAATATAAACATGTTATCTAGCAAACTTGAAAACGAAACATAAATGAATGCAGAGTTTGAAACAGAGGAGTTAGAAACTTTTCACTCTAAAGATGAAAGTTTGCCTAAAGGTCTGGCACCTTTAGAAGAGTTGTTCGATTTTAACAATGTGGCAAATAAACCAAAACTAGAACCTATAGAGACTGAAGTGGAAGAGTGCAATATAGGCAATGAACTTAAACCTATGATGATTAAACTATCTAAGACTTTACCAGCTCACATTAAACTCAAATACATAGAGTTGTTTAAATAATTTTCTGATGTTTTTGCATGGAGTTACGAAGATCTTAAATCCTATGACACTGAAATAATACAGCACAAAATTCCCCTCAAAGAAAACCAAAAGCCATTCAAAAAAAAACTGCGCAGAATAAACCCTTTTTAGTTGCCTTTGGTTCAGAAGGAGATCATGAAAATGTATGAAACTGGTATTATTGTCCCTATTAGATACTCTGAGTGGGTGTCTAATCTGGTGTCTGTTAGGAAGAAAACTGGAAAAATAAGGCTTTGTATAAACTTTAGAGACCTAAACAAAGCTTCATTGAAAGATAACTACCCTTTACCCAAAATGGATCATATTTTACGAAGGGTGGTAGGGTCTAGAATAATTTCTTTGCTGGATGGCTATTCAGGGTACAATCAGATCTTAGTTCATCCTGCTGATCAATTAAAGACAGCCTTTACTACACCATGGGGCACTTTCATGTATGTGAAAATGCCTTTTGGTCTAATAAATGTTGGAGCAACTTTTCAAAGAGCCATGGACATAGCATTCTTGGAAGAATTGGGCTACTTCATCATTATATACCTTGATGGTGTCACTGTGTTTTCAAAAATAGATTAAGAGCACTTAGAACATTTGAGGAAAGTTTTCGAGAAATGCAGGAAGTTTGGGATATCTTTAAACCCTAAGAAGACATTATTCTGTCTCCAAGAAGGTAAACTTCTTGGGCACATCATTTCAGAAGAGGGTATTAAGATAGATCCAAAGAGGATTGAGGCCATATTGCAAATCTCTCATCCTCGGAACATCAAGGAGTTGCAATATTTCATTGGGAAGATTAACTTTTTGAGAAGGTTCATTCCCAACTTGGCCGAGCTCCTTAGGAATATCACAAACATGTTGAAGAAGGAGCAAGGGGTAAAATGGACCTTGGAAGCAAAGAAGTATTTTGAGCTGGTGAAACAATCGTTAACCAAAACACTGGTTCTAATAAGTCATGATTTTTCAAAATATTTTTATATTTTTTCATTTGCATCAGAACATACCATAGCTGCTGTCCTTTTATAGAAAAATCCACAAGGACAAGAGCATCCTATTTCATTCTTTAGCAAGGCATTGAGGGATGCCCCTCTGAAGTATAACATTATGGAGAAGCAAGCTTTTGCTTTGGTTAAAGCTTTAAAAGACTTCAGAGTATACATCCTTCACGCACACATCATTGCCTTTGTCCCAAACTCAGTTGTTAAAGACATTCTAACACAGTACCTAGATGGTAAGAGAGGTAAGTGGATTGTTGTTATCCTTGAATATGATTTAGAGATAAAACCCACTAAACTCATCGAAGGCCAAGGTCTTGCTAGATTAATGGCTGAATCCAATTTTGAAGTTCTTGATATTAATATGATTAATGCTTTAGATGATCAAGAGGAAGTCTCAACTCCCATTGTTGAAAACCATTTTATGAATTCCTCTTGGTATGCTAATATTGTTTATGTTTTGCTTAATTTAAATACACCTCCTAGTTTGACAAAAACAAAGGCAAGATTCCTAAAATTGAAAGTTGTAAACTATTGCATTATAGATAGATGTCTTTATTGGAAAAATGCAAGTGGTGTATTGCTTAAATGTTTGCCTGAGTTTGATGCAGAGAAGTTCAAGCACCAGTTCCATGAAGGAGAGTGTGGAGGTCATTTTTACTAGAAGACAACAACCAACAAAGTTTTGAGGGCTAGTTTCTATTGGCCTACTCTTTTCCATGATGTGCACAAGATGATCATAGCCTGTCATAAATTTCAACTTTTTGAAGGCAAAAGAAAACTGCTACCCCTACCTCTGCATCCCATTACTGTTGAAGCTCCTTTTCAACAGTGGGGACTTGACTTTATAGGAGAAATCCATCTACCATCTTATGCCCAGCATAGATGGATTCACACTGCCACGGACTATTTCACTAAGTGGATAGAAACCATACCTTGCAGGCAGGCCAATGATTCAGTTATTATAAAATTCATGGAGATTAACATTATCTCCAAATTTAGCTGTCCTACCAAGATCATCATTGATAATGCAATAGCATTTGGATCAAAGAAGATGGTTGAATTCTACCACAGATATCAGATAACATTGGGGCATTCCACGGCCTATTACCCTCAAGGTAATGGACTTTTAGAATCCTCAAACAAAGGTTTAGTGAACATAATCAAGAAACTGTTGGAGGACAACAAAAAGTCTTGGCACACAAAGCTAGCTCATGCACTGTGGGCTGACAGATTGACTTTGAAGAAATATATTGGCATGTCACCTTTTCAGCTGGTGTATAGTACTCATGCAATTTTTCCAAACATCCTTGGTGTACCAGTAATGAAGTTGATTCAAGAGTTGAAAACTGAAGATAATGACATGATCAGAAGAATAAATCAGACCATCCATCTTTAGCAAACCAGAGAGGAAGTTTATAACAAAGCATTGCAGAAACAAATCAGCATTAAAAAGCTTTTTGACAGAAGAACAAAGGCCAACAATTTCAAAATTGGGGACAAAGTTTTAAAGTGGGACTCAAGGAGGGAAGAAAAGGGCAAGCATGGAAAAATTGACAACTTATGGCTTGGCTCTTACTCTATTCATTCAGCTGCTGGTAACAATGCATTTTTCTTGCAGGAGTTGAATGGAGCAGAATTGTTTGGGGGTCCTGTCAATGGCAGGATGCTTAAGCATTACTTCTCTTGATCCATGTTATGCTCTGAAAGCCTTTTTATCTTTTTTTTTCATTATAAATAATTCACCCACCATTGCATTCAAAAGTTATAAAAATCAAAGAATACAAAAATAATGAAAGAAAGAAAAGAGGGCAGATTGTGAAAACAAGAAAGGTATAGCCCCATACCAAAAAAGAGAAACAAATCTAAAAGTGTGCGAGCTCAAATGCCACTCCTAAATAACACACTTCTAGTTAGTCAAACTGTCTAATCTTGACTAATTAGCTTTAAATTTTCTGCTGATAGGATAGTGAATTCGATTTGCCAAAATGTTTAATCTTGGCTTATCAGTAGATAGTTTAGGATAGAAATTAAAGGTTCAAACAAGATCAAAATCTGAACCTAAGGTTTCAAAAATAAAATGACTCAAATCTCCTTCAAATTCTGAGTCAAGAGATGTAAAAATCTGGTTCCAATCAGCTAAAAATCCGAACCAGTTGATAAAGACAAAACAGCTCAAACAAATTCAAACTAGAGCTGTAAAGAAAAGAGAAGGCCATGATGAGAAACTTTCAGATCTTAAGCCTTCCATTTTTTATTTAATTTTCTGCAAAATAATATCTATGTGCAGCTTGTTTTTATGCCATAGACCAGCATCAAGTTAGACTGTTTAATCCTGACTTGTATGCTTTTGATTTTCTGTTGTAGAATTTAGAGAATAAAAATCTGTTGGACTGTTTAATCCTAACCGATTAGTAGATTAGGTAGAGAATCATATGGGCTCAACTATTTAATCTGAGTCCATGGAGAAATAAGGAGTAGAAATAGATTAGTTTTCCTGCTTTCAAAAGAATAAAATGTTGTAAAAGAGTTTTCCAATCCAAGTGCACTCTAATAAAAAAAAAATGTTAGATCTGTAGGATTGGGTAGGTAGAAATCTTGTTGATGAAAGAACCATTGTTTTTATGGCTACTAATATGTTTTCAAAAGAACATCATCCACAGAAAGAAAGGCAGCCAATGGATGAGGCACTATAAATTTGTTATAGCAAAAGGTGGATAAAAAAAATTTGAGCCTTCAAGGAACAAATTTTATTGCTAAAAAGTGTTGGCTCTTGAAGACTCTTGAAGGCCTCATGCCTCTGTCCATAATATTCACTACTGTGCCTATTCTACATTCAGAAATCCTGCAGATTTCCAAGACAGATTACTGCTGCAAGCACCATTTTCCTTTTTTCCCTTCTTCCAAAACTGACCTCATTTTAACCCCTTCATCCCCCATGAAAAACCCTCACTTTCACGTTTCTCCCTTTTCCCTTATTCAAAATCCATTGATAAGGTTTAAAGACTTATTCTTTGCCTTATCGGAACCCCTCTAAACCTTTGAAAACCATTGAAAATCCATGAAAAACCCACATGTGGACACATATGGGTCTTAGCCCCCTTCGGCGAGCTCCCTCGACCTTTTCCCCACATGACCCAGGCGCCGAAACCAGGCGCTAGCCCAAAAAGCACTTAGCGCGTTTGGTTATCGGGAGCATTCCCAACCGTTGATTTCCCCGTAGATCCGACGGTCTTCGCAATCCCATCATGCCCCTGGTCCCCACTCCTGTTCACCGCGCGATCGCATCACAGTCATCCGTTTAAACCGCAAATCCAACGGTCCATTTTTCATCCGCCCGGTGGTCCCCGCAAAGGCTATTATTCAGAAACTGGCGGTATCCATCGCACCGCCTCCGAGCGCAGGGCGATTTTCTCCCGATCGGCAGTGATTCCACTCACCAATTGACGCGTGGCCTGGGCACTGTTCACCAAACCACCGTCCATCGCGCGTTAAACATCGGACGTAGACCCCGCGCGATTTTCAAGTGCACCATCCGATCTGAGGCCGCTCATCAGACGGTGGTCGCTCGCTGGAGATGCACACGCGATAACGCAGGTTTCGGCGCAGCAGTAACATCATCTCCGTCGTCGATCTGATCTGCAGATCGACGGCCCAAAATTCATCGCCTGTTTTCTCCATTTTGACTTTCCACCTACGCTCCCGATCGTTGATCTCTGCGCGATCAACGGCTCTCATTTAATTTTATTTTCCACCTTGCCTTTGACTCCTCTCGATCAATATCGACCGTTGGATGTTGCCATCCAAAGGCCATGCTCTCCCCACATGTCCTCCCGCAGCAATAAACCTATATATGCAGGATTTTATAATGTTTTTGGTATTTTGCAGGGTTTTTAATGGTTTTTCCGTCGTGTCTGAAGAAAATTCAGAAGCAGAATGTGACAATCCTCCCTCCTCTGATCCATCAAAGAAAATCAATCGCAGGATTTAAACTTCATGTTTCATCGATGTTTCATGAGGCATTGACGCCATATCGCCCCTGCACGGCCCTGCACATTAGAAAAACATAGCAAGTCAATCACAAATCAAAGAGTATCAATGTCGACAACAAAAACATACCAGAGCAAAGGATTGAAGACAGGTTTTGTGGGGATTACGGCTAAGAATGATTATCAAAATCCTAATCCTCGATTAAAAACACAGTTAAAGAAGAAAATCTTAAGTGTTTTATCGACAGAAAGCCTCCACCGCCACCTCTGAGGAAAATTGATTCCTCCCAGCTACCGAAATGCCACCTGTGCCTCAAAGTATTCAATCAGAGGTTGAAGTTACTGATCAAATGAAGATATTCGCCTCAGCGCAGCCAGAGAGTTACTTCTGCAGGGAAAATTAATGCAAACAATATCTGCGGAGTAACCCCGACATCACACAAAACCTCCAAGGTCAACAAAAGCTCCCACCGAGCTTAAAAATTTATGTAAATCATTTAATACAGAAGACACCTATTGTAAGTTTCTTCATTGAACCCCCCAAAGGCCAAGAAGCCATTAAATCTGTATTAATTGTACTCCTCATTCTTCTATATATACTTCTGCAGAAGATGAGAGAGGGGTTGGTTGAGTTGGTTGCAGAACTTTGAAATAAATTTGAGCTTAAGCTTCTGATTGTAGATAGTGTTCACTGGCCCTTGAAGCTCTGTTTGTGTTAGACTTGTTAGGCTGGATAGTGAAGATGATTGCTGAACTAAAACATTGGACCTGAGTACTGTAACTGGTTTGACATCAATAACAAGCTGTTTCTTGGGATCTTGGTCTATATCACTGGTGAAGTGCCTCTTTCTTTGTTATTGTTTTCCTTCTATGTATGTCATATTTTTCACTATTCTCTGATAAAGAACAACATTTATAGAGTTAGGATTTACTGTTTACCAGTACCCTTCTCTAACTAATAAGCTTTATCTCAATGTTTTCCTCCAATTTGTTTATTTAAGAATGATTCAATACAGTCCAAATAGTTAGGAATGTTGGTGTTCCCTCGTCCTAATGTTTTCTTTAAAAATTATTCTTGAAATTTATTTTCCTTATTTTTCTTATTAAATTTAGACCAGAAAAGTGATGGTTTGCCCTGTTTCTAGCTTCTATTCTCCAAAGGCAGATTATGAAGGTTTCCCTTGGTGTTGGCTGAAAGCAGACTAGGTTTAAAAGTACCTTATCTGATCTTAGGTTACATTTTGTTTCTCTTATATGTTTTCATACTTTCTGAAGGTAATTATGTGGATTACTGGATTGTTTGTCAATTAAGCTACTTTAATACAAACTTGCCCAAGAATTCAATGGTTAGCCCTGTCCTTGGTTGGTTTTAAACAGTTACTTAAGAGGATTTCTTGTTTGGACTGACTATAAATCATTTGTGAAATTATTATCAGTTTCCACCCCTCCAACACTTTATTGTTTCCATCCCATCACTCTAATCTCAATAATCTTGTAATATAGATGACTTGCCCCTTGGATCACTCTTGAGGTTGTTGCTCAATTAAAGCCATGTTATGACTCCATAGCTCGATGGACTAAAAACCATCGTTATATCTATCTTTTTAGCCAAAGTTGTTCTATTCGCTTGCAACTTCTCACCTTTGAAACTTTTTGCACTTAGAACTTAAACCGTAAGTAATTTTCATGTCAACCATCAAAAAACAAACAAACCCTTGGCCTTCATAACTAGCCTAATATCATTACCCAAAACTCCAAAGACAAATCCATCTTTGCACTTATTGGAGAGATCCCTCTTCGGATTCAGGAGGGCTAGATCCTATAATCCCAAAGTGGTTGAAATAATGTTGCTTTTGCATTTTTAGTCTCACCAATCTGCTAAAATTACAGATTCCTAACAAGAAGTTCGAGGGGCAACATAAGGCTAAAATCAGCATAACGTGACATGATTACAAGGGACAACAAGACCCCCAATGAAGGTGTAACTCATGCAAAGATTGGAAACTTCCTGGAAGATTTTAAAACAGATATACTAGGGACTCTAACAATGCAGCTCGACATTATGCAAGCCAAAAGAAAGCAGGCAGAAGCAGAGAAAAATTTGGCAGTATTCTGTCCTAGATGCAGGAAGAAGCACAGCCATAAAGAGTGCCCTCTAGATGTACACCCGTTAATCCTAGGTAGACCTTGGTTGGCAACTGTCGATGCCTATATTGGATGCCAACAAGGCAACATGACAATAACAAGGGGAAACTATGTCAAGAATTTAGCTTTATATCCCCCAACCCAACCAAGCCTATCGATAATCAACACAAGAAAACATGTATCATATCTTATGGAAAATATGAGATCACCTCTAACTATAGAAGATGCCCTTGATTTTAAAGATCAAACAAAGGATGATATCATTAATAATTTTATTAATAAACCACAAATCAGATCCCATCTACAATGTCACATGATCAAGGAAAAATTTGATAATAAAGAAGAAGAAGATCCTCTAAAAGACATTCATGATCAAGTAATACCCACTACTTCTATGTATAATAGTAAGGTTGTAGAAATTGAGCCAGGAAAAACTCTAAACATTAACAAAAATCTAACTTCTGAAAAGTTGGTCCAATTACTATGGAAATACAAAGCAGCCTTTGCATGGGATTACCCAGACATGAAGGGAATTGGCCCCCAATTATTCACACACCACATCTATACCGAAAAAGATGCGAGACCCATTCGCCAACCTCAAAGAAGACTAAACCCTCACCTTAAATATATCGTCAAAGCTGAATTACAGAAACTATTGGATGTCAATTTCATCTATCTGATATCTAATAGAAAGTGGGTCTCTCCATTAGTAGTGGTACCAAAAAAGAACGGGAAGTGGAGAATATGTGTAGATTATCGAGAACTTAACAAGGCAACCGAGAAATACCACTTTCCCCTTCCTTTCATTGACCAGGTATTAGACACATTGGTAGGAAAGAAATTCTTTTCCTTCCTCAATGGCTTCAGTGGGTACAATCAAATCCAGATTGCCCTTGAAGACCAAGACAAAACTACTTTTACCTGTCCTTGGGGGAAATTTTCCTACCAAGTCTTACCCTTTAGCCTATGCAATGCTCCTGCTACATTTCAAAGGGCCATTCTCAACATCTTTTCAGATTTAATAAATGAAGGGCTCAAAGTATATATGGATGACTTCACAACTTACGGAGATGATTTTGAGCCAGCATTAGAAAACTTAGAAAAGGTGTTGCAAAGATGTATTGACACTAGGCTTTGTTTAAGCCATGAAAAGTGTCATATGATGATGATCGAAGGAGTTATCTTAGGGCACTATATTTCAGCAGCTGGAATTCAAGTGGATCCAGCTAAAATTCAGATAATTTTGTTAATACCCACACCCACCACACAAACAGAGGTACGTAGCTTTCTTGGATTTTCTAGTTATTATAGGAGATTTATAGAACATTATTCTCGAATAGCTGCACCTTTATATGCACTAACTGGGAACATTGAATTTATTTGGACAGATAAATGTGACAATGCCTTCAATGATCTGAAAAATCTTGTCTCAACAGCCCCAATGCTGAGGGGCCCAAATTGGAATTTGTCATTCCAAATTTCATCTGATGCCTCAGACACAGCGATTGGAGTAGTGCTTGGGCAGAAGGAAGACAAAAAACCATATGCAATCTATTATATTAGAAAAACTCTATCTCCTGCTGAACTAAATTATACTGTGACTGAGAAGGAATTTTTAGTTGTATTACATGCTGTAAATAAGTTTAGACATTATATAACTGGGTATCCTGTAGTACTATATACTGATCACTCTGCCATTAAATTTTTAGAAAATAAACCTGTTACAACTGGAAGAGTGACAAAATGGTTGATTTTATTGCAAGAATTCGACATCAAAATTAAAGATCGACCTGGAAAAGAGAACCTTGTAGTTGATTTTCTGTCAAGAATGCCAAAGCTAACAGATACAGAAGCAGTTGAAGACCACTTCCCAGATGAACATTTGTTTGATGTTACTGTCAGAACCCCATGGTATGTTGATATAGCAAATTATTTGGCAATAGGTAAATTACCTAAACATCTAACCCTTAATGAACAAAATCAGATAATACAATGTAGTACCTGATTCTCTTGGATTGGGGGCTAGCTGTTTCATACAAGGTCAGATATGAAAATTAGGAGATGCATCCGGGAGGACGAGTTATTTGATATTTTGAAACCATGCCATGATGGGCCATGTGGAAGACATTTTGCTAATCATAGAACTACCCATAAGGTTTTATGGACAGGCTATTATTGGCCTACCATTTTTAAATATGCCAAAAAATTCGTGCAGGCCTGTGATAGCTGCCAAAGTGTAGGTCGCCCTGGGTAGTCTGACGAAATGCCTTTGAAACCTCAACTATTAATTGAACCATTTGAACACTGGGTGCTTGATTTTGTTGGCCCTATTAGCCCCCCATCAAACCAAAAAACATACATCCTAGTTGCAAGAAAGTATGTCACTAAATGGGTTGAAGCAGAGGCACTTTCCAAAGCTACAGAGGACTCTGTAATACAATTTCTTTTCCAAATCTTTGTGCGATATGGCCTCCCGAGGGACATAATAACAGATGGAGGACTGCAATTTTTAGGCAATAAACTAGCTGAAACATTACAGAATTACCACATCCAACACAATATTACAACCCCATATCACCCACAAGAAAACAACCAAGTAGAGAGCACGAATAAAGTAATTGAATCCATATTGACAAAAATTGTTGCCTCACACAGACGTGACTGGGTCTACAGATTTCCAGAAGCATTGTGGGCATACCGAACAACATGGAGAGCCACTACGGGATATTCATCATATCAATTGGTATTTAGAAAAGATCCCATCTTTCCAATAGAGTTTGAAATTCAAACATTAAGAATAGCCCAAAAGGTGGGTCTAGATTTAAATTAAGCCCAAGCCAAAAGACTGCAGCAAATTAATGAGTTAGACGAAATTAGGCTCTCTGCACTTCAGCACACATCCTTAATTCAACAACAGAGAGAAAAATGGCATGACACCCTTATCAAAGAAAAGACCTTCCACGAAGGAGACTGGGTACTCCTATATGATTCTAGGTTTCAGGATTTTCCAAGGAAACTCCAGACACGATGGCTCGAACCTTACGAAATAAAAAAAGTGCATGATAACGGCACCATTACATTAACCACCATTGATGGATCTGGACATTCCTTCAAAGTAAATGGTCAACGAGTACGATTATATCATAAACCTCTTACTCAAGAATTCTTCTACCAAAAATTACGAGAAGATTCTACCATGAAAATTCTGGTTGAAGGGGATAACTCCTCCTCGGCACCCATTTATTAAATCATTTATTTTCTTTAAAATTTGTACATAAATATTGTTCATTCATTTTGATTGTTTTCTTCATGGAATTCTGTTTTAAAAAAGAAAAGAAAAAAACATTGTTTATTTCGCTTATTTTGAGTTTTTGTTGTTCCTTTCTAAAGGAACAGCATTTTTGTTGTTCCTTTCTAAAGGAATAGCATTTTTGTTGTTCCTTTCGAAAGGAACAAAAGCTTTGCTGAGAGTGTTTTAGTTGTTCCTTTTGAAAGGAACAGCAGTTGTGCTGTTTATTTTTTTTGTTTCATAGATTTCTTTGTTGTTCCTTTCGAAAGGAACAGCAGTTTCGCAGATTCTTTTTATTGTTCCTTTCGAAAGGAACAGCATTTTCGTAGATTGTTTCTCTTGTTCCTTTCTAAAGGAACAACACCTTTTGAGTGGATTATTTTTGTTTTAGACCAACATTTTGAGGATTTCTGATGACTCTTCTAAAGGCAAACATACTATTTACACAAAATCATACAAATTAAAGCTTATTGGAATCAGCAAATCAAAAGAAATCATCATTTTTAAGAAAAATTTTTGGTAATGATAAGAAAAAGAAAAAATGGACATAATTAATAACATGACTTTGTTGTCTTACTATCACTAGAATTAATATGATCGATTATCCTTATCATGTTGGTTCTTCCCTAAATTTTATAACTTTCTTTGATTTTTACTCATGGAGTAGGAATAAGGGCATATTCTTTTCTATTGAGATGTTTAGACTTCTTCCACCATCCCTACTCTTTAGGAGTGCTAAGCCATCCTTTATATATAAGTAGGAAAGTGCTATATGAAAAAGAAAAAATATTTATATATTTCACTAATAATTTTATGATTTGGCAGATGGAGGATAGGGGGTCTCATCAAGAGCCAGCCTACCATGATCATAAGGAAGAAAGTGAAGTGGCATTCCCATCATGGCTACCACACCAGGGATATGGTCCAATGGAAAATTAAAAGAAAAAATTAAGAAGTCCTTGGAACAGGAGGTCTCATCATGAGCTGGCCTGCCCACTTTTCACTTCTTCCCAGTGAATGGCATTGTGATTTATCTCGTCACCAAGCTAACACAATGGCCTCCGTTATGACATTTAACAAGCACTTCCTCAGCATAAATAAAGGACAATGGTTCCAAGGGTGAGAAAGCAACTCTGTCAATGTTATGGACACCTGTGGGCAACAGAGCTCTGCTAATGGTATTGGAGTCACATTTGTACACATCAATAGTAATATTAATCCCTTTTTTCATATATCTCTATCTAAATATCAAATGAAAGTATGAATCCTCAACCCTTGATTTCGAACCTATTATACATGAAAATCATCATAAATCAAGCACATTAGTTTGAGTGGGTAATAGCGCATCTGTACTTATGTTCATCTTAAGCTATCCCTTCTCCTTATCTTTAAATCATTACAAAACATTTCTATATCTATTTACGATTTATCACATGCATCGATTTCAGTAAATGCCATAATTTGATTGATTGTATCATAACTATGCCTGCCTTTTCCTGTTGTACAACTGCTGTGCTGTACCTTTCTCTCTTAATTGATGGTCAAGGAAGACCTATCATCCTCCGGGGGGTGCGGATGTCTCTTAATCACTGCATGCAGATCAAATCCCTATTTTTTTTACCTGTATGCGAATAAAATCTCTACATTCTAGGGAATAACAAAAACTTAATGATATTATTCCAATTTACTGTGTTGTGATGTTCCATTACATCACTATGTGTTTGGAAAGAAGTAACAGTGTGCAGAGATGATGGGAGGGAGACCAATTCATAGTGAGCCGCAAGTGCTAGTTGTTTCTGATGCTACACGAGAGATTCTGGAAAAATTGGGATGGATTACATATTTCACGAGGCTGCAACAACCTCATGAAAGAGTGGCTACCGAGTTTTTATAGAATTTGCAGGAAGGATACTCCATGGTTAGAGGAAGATAGATAACCGTAACAGATGAAATAATTGCAGAGGTGTATGGTCTACCAGTGCAAGGAACCATATGGACTCAGAAAAAGGTCAGGCTTCAAGAAGCCATGAATATTTTCCAGGATGACGGACAGACATTGGTCCTCAAAGGCAAAGGAGTTCAGTCGGCATCATTGGGAGAACCATGGACGGAATTTGCCAAGATAGTGCAAGCCTATATAACATGCGACGGAAGGAAATACGTGGTAAGACCTCACCACCTTCAGTTATTAGCAGTATTAAAGAAAAAATGCACTGTAAATTTGCCTAAATTTTTAAATTCCTTACTGCATGATGCTACCTATAGTATAAGAAAAGCTTGACATGCAGACATGGTGGTAAGCCACCATTGCCTAATCAGATTAATAGTGAGTCGTATTCTCGCCCAACAACAGACCAGTTGGGAATATTTGATATTTTCGATTGATGGAGGATTAGCCTTACCTGCCCCAAAATGGAAAAGAATGGCTAGCTTAGCAGCTGAGCCATCAAATCGTAGACAGTCCCTCTGTTCAAAAAGAATTAGGGGAATGATAGAAGGCCTTCCGGGTAGCAGTAGCCAGCCCTTGGAATTTCCCAGCTCGGAGGATGAATAGCCTCGACAATTGGAAGGAGGGAGTCCTCGTACTGATGAGGAAGAAGAAATGAGCCACCACACCAGTGGTGAGAAACAAACCAGTGCAGAAGAAGGAAATAATGAAGAAGAGGAAATTGAGGGAGAAATTCGCTACTCGGATGAGGAAGAAAGTAGCTACCATACCTGTGAGGAGGACGAAGATAATCACAGCAGTGAAAGAGAAGGAACAGAGCCTCCCGAAAACACTACTATAATTTCACCTCGAAGTCCTTTGTAAGAAGACCAATTGGCCCAAATTCTGGCCAATATGAGTGACTATGTGCAGCCTCATAGCCCTCTGGACCTTAATATTGATATCAACCAATTGTAGGAGCACTCTTCTGACAACAAAGAAATGGCTGAAGACATGCTGGATGAAACAGAAAACCCTAACAAAGTGATGGAATCAGCTGGGGTTACTTCCCATGAGAAGCATGAACAAGAAAAGGAGAACACTGAAGCAGTATCCCAACCTGAAAATTCTCAGGGGATTTCATATTCAATTGAGGGTATAACACCTGAAGAATTTAGCCAAGGGCATATGAACATTGAAGAAGAACCCCAATAAGAAAATAGAGAAGCGAGCCCAACTGACAGCATGGCTGATGAGGACCAAAACCCTGTTGAGCAAGTAGGTCCAGAAAAAGGAACAGCCATTCCATTAAGAAAAAGGAAGAAAGTAACTGAGATTGAAAAGCTTCAGAGGGAACGAATGAAGCTTTAGAGACTCGTGGAAAAACTTAGGAAAACCATTAGGGTTCTTAGAATGAAACAAATGCCCAAGCGAACCCCAAAGAGAAGAAGCATAGTCACCAAGCGAGCTTCAAAAAAGAGGAAAGTGGTCACTAAATTGAACCCCCAAGTTGCAGAAGCTATGGCTGAGCCTAATCATGGAGACACGGAACAACAAGCAGTTGTTCTAGAAGAAGTTGTTCCAGAGGGACCCACTTCAAGTGAAAATATGCAAGCTAGTAGTCAGAATACTTTTAGTGACCCTACATTAGCTAGACTCCAAGAGGAGTTGGCACAGGCTCGATTGGAAAGGGAAAAATTGGAAGAAGACATTGTCCGTAGGAGAAGATATCAGGAGTTGCAGCAGCAAATGAAGACCATCCATTAAGCATAGGCTGAAGCCCACAATAAGTGTCGAAAGGTAGAGGAGAAGGCTGAAAATGTAATGAATCAATTAAAATTAGCCCAGAATCAAGTGGACACTCTCTGCTCATTGTACACCGATGTCTTAGCTTGTAGATGCCCTGCCAGAATTATGCTTTATTTCGATTAGAAAGATATTTACAGCTAAAGATTAAGGCAGTTAGGGCAGGAAAATCTATAGAGCTAAAAACTATAGATGATTTTGTAACATGCTGCAAACTCTATGGGGTAAAGGTACAACGCCTCTTGTGTGAGTTTTATTTTTATAATATCATATTGGAAAATGATAGTGAGACAAATCCTAGCCCTTTTGTGGGTGATATCCAATACCAAGCATTTATTTCCTTTTCTGTTAATCAGTTAAGATGGCTTAAAGCCTATAATGTTTTTCAAAGGTAGGAAAATGAATTAGATTTGTGGGTTAGGAGTGAACTTAAGCACCCATTACAACTATGGGCTAGGCAGAAGAATTTGATAACAAAGGAAGGTGTTATCCAAGCATTGGGGCCTGTCCATAAATAGATTGTATTGAATGGGATAGACTATTTCCTATCTATTAGAAACCAGGCTTACATAGAAGCTAAGGTCCGATGGGGAATTTCCAATCGAAATGTGAAAAATAGAGATCCATTTAACTATAAAAACTTTGGGTTAGCTGCATACCGCTTGGTTTCCTATAGCAACCTCATTTTGAGAGAAGGACCATTCTGGCTAGGGTTTAGGTTTCGAAGCCCCATTTCATGGTATCCTGCTACAGATTACAAAGCCATTTATGAACTACCCGAAGGACAGATACAGCATGTCTTCGAAGCATTAGTTGCAATGCATGGTTTTAGGCCTTTTGATGAAAAACCTTATCCATCTTATTCTTTAACTGCTCTGCATGTGAACTATAGTTTTCATGAGGACATGAAAAAGGGTAAGAAAGGGGGTATCTTGAGCAATGGAAAAGGTATGAATTCACTATGTGTTTTCTCATTCTTTTACTTTAAACATAATTCTTTTTACCCTATAAAGATGATTTATTACAAGAATTGTGGTAGAATTGTAAATATTTATGTTTATTGTAAAAAGATGACTAAAGATTGCTTTTTGTTGCTAAAAATAGGAATTAGGCGAGGTGAACAGCTATATCAGAGGTGAGGCTAAGATAAATGCAACTGTTGTTCCTCTAGTGTTAGACCAAATCCTGCCAAGGACAAGGAAATCCGAACGCATCGCTAAGAAAAGGCAGGGTACAGCTCGGCTTCAGTCAAAGTAAATCATGTGATAACTAAAAGAAGGGAAGCAAATCCCTCAGGATCCTTCAATCCTGAGGGATCGTTGTTCAAACCTCATCTTATTCCTTGTCTTGTCCACCAGAATCTGTTATACAAGGCAACACCTTTAGTGATTAGGAGAGATCCCTAGATTCAAAACATTTCTTTTGTAATATTACATTTTATTGACTCTCGGCTTAGAGAGTGATCTCTGTAATACTCTATGCTCAATTAATATAAAGGCGTGTTTCATTTCATCTTTCAAGTTCTGAAGTAACCCAGCAGTGTTTCACTAGTGCTAAGGGCCCAACTTTGGTGGAATTACTTTGATGTTTGTATTTTTATCCTTTGTTTACTATCATGTGATAATTGTGTTTAGATTCATTATGATTACAAAGTTGTTTGATTGCTGTTGGATTGAATTCGGATTTGCTGTGAGCATTAATAAATTGCACTGCTCTTCTATCTTAGCAAGAATCGTATTTACTATCTTATTCATCTTGCTATATTTTATAAAGCTTCGATGTTCTACACTTAATTCTAGTTGTTGTTCCATTGGTTTATGGTTCATTCCGATTCACTGTTTCATAGTGTTGGTTGTCGATAGGGTTGAAGTATTAAGAAGATTCGTTGCCTGATTGCGTTAAGTTTATATTTGTTGTTCCATTCCTGATTATTGTTAATTTCTGATTTGTAGGTTCAGATTAGCAGAGAGAGTGTTTATAGTTGTTGTGTACACATAGGAATTACGAGTTGTTGTTCCTTTCCAACACTTGCTATTAGAAGAAGTTATTTTCAGTTATTTTCATCAGCAAGTAGTTCAAGTTTGATTTCATTTTGATTGCTTAAAGGACTGGACCATCAACTATATAGGACATTGGTTACTGCTTCCAAGTTCCCAGATTGATTGCCTTGTCTCAGTGTGATTTTAGTTGCATCGATTTCTAAGGGAATGAGTTATTGTTACTGTATCCCTGATTGATGTTTTGCAGAATGAGTAGTTAAGATTTCAGAGTATTTTCATTCATGTTCCTGTAATTAGATTTCTTTACAAGAATTCGTTTACTCTTGTATCTAGCATATTGTACTACATCTTTCACAGCATTACTCTTAGTTAATTGTAGTCTCAGACAGAGTACACTCTTGAAATAAAAAGTCGCTCCCGGATTGATAATTAATGTAGGATAATTAGGTGTTTAAAAGATACCTTTTATGCCTCAACAGAAGCAAGGGAATAAAAACAAAGGTTACTACACCATTTACAAGCTAAGGATGAGGCCTTAGGAAAAGTGCGACATAACCAACCCAATGTAAAAAGCAACCTTTCAATTTCATATATTTTTCATGATGATGAATTCGCTTCTTTTGAAAAGCATACTACAGGGATCAGGTCCAAATTGCTGAAGAAGATGGGGTATCAAGGAAAGGGCCTTGGCATTAATGACCAAGGCATCATAAACCCCGTCAAAGTCAAGGAATTTCTGCGGAATGCAAGGCTCAGATACACCTGTAAGGAAGTAGGAGAAAGCTCTAAAACAACCAGCGACCCAGCAACAACTGATGATGAGAGCACCTCCTCACACCTTAGCGGCAGTGATTTATTCATGGGCACTTCTCGGAGGCACATCGGGAGGAGGTGTTCCAAGATGACACAAAATTTATGGAGGAGGAAGAATCATCACAACCAGAATGAACCCCAGAAACCTGCATGTAAAACATGTCAGGATCAAAGAACACCCATACAGAGTTTGGTCCCCGAAGTTGTTCCACAGGTAGATCCTCCGCAGGGGGATGATCCATTTACCTTATTACATAAAATATGGTTCTTTTAGGGGTCTTAGTGTGATGGCCACATTTGTAAATCATACGTTGCAAGTAAATGTAAACATGATGGTGTGTTTCCCATCACTTCAAAACGCAACGATGATGTTTTGGCCTTTCTTTATGAGTAGTTGAGATAGTGATTGTTTTTTTTTTTGCTTTTATGTAATCCTTGGCCAATGAGTGTGTGCTATAAACTATTGGCAAGGAGGGGTGGTTAAGTCATGTGTGGTGTGCAAGATTGCAAATGATGTACTAGTTTCGCGTACAGAGGATTGAAAGTGTGGTCTCAAAAGGACACAAATAGTGTGTTGAGAGTGTTAATGCTTTTGGGGTCCAAAAGCTCTTCAGTGGGGAGGAATGATGCAGCTGGATTAAACAAGTACAAGTACAAGTGGCTTAAGTACAAAGGCTCAAAAATCAAAGTGTTTTAAAATATATTGAACTAGGTTCAAGTTGTAGATCTCGTCATTATGATTCCAACAGCGCAGTTGGCACTCAATTTTGAGTATGTATGAAGGAGTTAGGAGCAGTCAAAGTTTGAAGGTTGACTTGGTGATGTGGCAGCTTAAGGAGGCAACAATTTGGAAGAAATCCAGCCACCGGATTCTAGCCAACCTAGCTGGATTTCGTGCAAATTTTTGGGACAGTTAATTTGTCTCCTTCAATCAAAATCGAGAAGATTCGAAAAGATGCAGTGGTTTTAATAAATAAAAAAATAAAAATAAAAAAATTGGGTAAGGCGAGCCATGACCCCTACCTTACCCCCCTATGGATCCACATTTGAACAAATAACAAGTTTAATTAAGGGGGTCGACAGCCAAGACCCCGCCACCCCCACACCATACGGTACAACAACTATAAACAGTGGCGGGGGTTGTGAACCCCACCGCCACCCATATAACAATATGCCACCATATGACACATAAGACAAGAGTTAATGGGGTAGGCCGCCTAATGCGGACCCGGCCCCAACTTACTGTCCCTAAAATTAATGTGCGAACCTTTCAAAAAAAATATGCGGTGGATTTTTAATATGATAGGTGTATTTTAAAACAATTTTTCGCCTAATCACATAGGGGTCGAGGTTTGACCACCCAACCTCCTCTTACTTAATCCGGATCTCAACCATCCACCCAACGGATCTCTTTGGAAATTCCACCAACCCTTTTGTATATAAACCTTCATTTCATTATTGCGCCCAGGACAGACATGGAAAATGAGGTGTGGAACCCTGAGCAGTGTGCAGGAGGGGGCAGAACCATGATCTGATCCATTTTTCCAGAGGGGCCAGATTTTCACTTTATCAGATTGGGGCAATTTTTATATGGATTTTGCACTACTCGACGCTACAAATCCAACGATGTTGTCGATTTCGTCATCAGAGGTCTACAATTTTCAGCCAATTTCAGATTGGGCAAGTATAAGGGTGTAATTCCTCATTTTGTACTTGTACTTTCATTTTTCCATTTAATGAAATCAGGGCCTCCCCACTATTTGAGCAGGGCCCAGAGACGTAGTCCCTCCTGGACGAACTCTAATATCAACTCCGTGTGTTCGTGCATGATGTTAATTTCTTCTCTCTTTTTCCGCTTAGGCCTTTAAAGTTTTCTTGTTTAAAGCTAAAATTTTCACATGTTAATTATTTTATACATATCAAGCAAAATATTTTGGATCACTTGGTAGAAAATTTATTATAGCTCAGATTCCATACACCTATGGTCAAACGTATTGGTCACTTATTTTCTTGTATTACTTATACTTTCTAGATGCCTCTTGACTTGCTTAAGCTCTAAAGGAGTTCCCCATGTTTTTACTTGGTTTGATTGAATGATGTATGCTTAATTTGACATAGATTTCTTTAAACAATTATCCTCTTATCATGATTAATACTACTGCACCAAAATTTTGCATTACAAGGGATCCCTTAGCACAAATAACCATAGTTTCTCTTCGAGAGAAAAAAATTGTGGGGAGTATCTATTTAACTAAAGTCCTCAAGACTTACCCCTATAAACAATCATTGTTCTGTGCGCAAGTGCGTACACTAGCATGTTACTAGAATAATTGAACCCTAGTGGGGAATATATTAGCTACTCACTTTCATCGACCAAGCAAGCTGCACTTAACAATTGACTTGGATTTGAAGACATGATTTGATGAATTATTGTTGTTAATGAATGTATGGTTTTTCAATGATGGTTATGTTGTAATTTTGGATTCTTATTTCCCTAGAGCATTGATTGTGATAGATTGGCCTTTGGAAAGAAGGTTCTTGACAATAGGGTGAGCTCAAGCTCTATGGTTGGGTGGAAACATTCCATGCACTTTTAGTCCTCTTTGTTGAACATGCTATGGTGTTTCTTATCCCTATTCCCTTGATTTGATTTCAAAACTGTCACATCAGCTTCAATTTTCACCAACAATGTAGACACATGATAACAACATGGAATTCCATATACATCAGTATTTTTAGAATTCTCAAGTTAAATATGACTATCAAGTTGAAATGTTAAAAATGTGATATTGGTATGGTCTCCCCATTCCTACTCACTTGCTTTTACAATTTCTTAAATGTTGATCTCTAATGTTGACTTTGATTCTAAAAAAATAGATGAACAAACCTCCCATGAGTAAGAATATGAACAAAAAAAATAGTTGCCATTGTTGGTAGGCTTTCCATATTGTGAAGACCTATGTACCCAATATCTATATTAGCACTTGTAGTTTAAAAAATTTATGATCAACCCATGGCTCTCAACATGCCTTTGACAAAACTCTGCCTATAATAGATGTTTTGGTTGTAGCCTATAAGCTATAGCAATGGAGAGCTTCAAGATAAAATTCCACTTGGGTCGGGATAGATGGTAGAAAAAAAACACATGTGAAACATCATTATAACCATATTAGTAAATTCAAATTTAGTATGTTGGTTCTCATATTTATCTTTTTTCTTGTACCTTGAATTCAATTTCGTGGGCTATGGATTGTAAAACTGGATAGACCTCATAATAGGTTGAGTTTCCTCACATGAGCGTAGTTTGGGACTGTACAACCTGACTGGGCCTAATGGTTAAGAATGTGTGATTTCTCCTTGGAGGTCACATATTCAACTCTAGTGGGGAGTAGGTTATGTACACATGAGAAAACATTTTTTTCCAGATATTTGTGTGGCATTGGCAAGGTACCAACAAATTTCATTCTCGCTTACAAGCTAGAGAGAGATGAATGTAATTCCCAAGTGAACTTCACTGCCAAAAATATATTGAGGAAAAATGAGAAACGTTTGAGAGCTTAAATATCATAGATATAGTGGAAAGTAGACTTGAAACTAGAAATTTAATGTTGGTAGGAAGTATAACACCACAATGAAATTGAGTTGTGTGGATAACTTAATAGAAACCTCTTGTGAACACAATCTCCTATTTAAACTACACATGAACCTACAGATCTTGGGTAGACATGCCCTAGTGACAAAGGATTACATAACAAGTTCATTTATTTCCCAACGCAACCTAAAAGAAGCTTATATAAGCCCTCAAAATTATACTTGTGAAAAAGGAAGACTGGGAAACTTTTGTTTGGCCCAAGATAGATAGTGAAATATTTGACATTAAATCTATTCACACATAGTTGTGGGACATTTGGAATAATATGTTAGGACCCTCATTTCAAGATGTTTTTTGGTGGTTTCAAACAACTATGCATTTCACAGAAGATAACAACATTTATGTAATAGTCTTGTAGTGCCAATGGGGGCTCTACACCATGTATGTTTTGTATACTCGACGAAAATTTTCTTGTTGGTGTCACATACTATCTAAGAAACCCATCAAATAGTAAATAAAACTCTTTAACATCTACAAAGCACTCAGATGGAAAAATATAAGCAAGAAAAACACCAACCATGTAGCATCGCTCTAACACCTTTTGGAAAATTTTGGTGGGAATTTTTTCAATGTTTCATGTAGTGTTGTCTGCTTGTTGTCCATTATTCATGTGGTCTGCAAAAGAGTTGTTTTCAGTTTTTTAGTCTTCCGCATGGGTTTATAAGTCTTTTATATAGTATGATTTCCCAAAATGCACTACCAACAACCATAATTTTCCTTCCTGACTCTATCATGACAAGGGTGCCTATGGTTGGTAAAGAAGGGGTGGTAATAATCCCCCCACCAGGGTTCATTTAATCATTTCAACTCCCTCATGAACCATCATGGTCATGGAAGCAAGTTAGGCATGCTGATGTACAAAGTTCATAGCCCTAGTGCTAATGGCTTTCCACTTTGGTGTTAATTGGGCAAACACTAATAGTCAAAGGAAGCATATTAGAAAACCCCTATAAATATTTCAAATTCTATGATGAACTATTTTCATGTCCTATTGCCTCATTTATATAGTTATATATAAATATTTAATTTCTGGGCAGTAGAAGACATATATGCATAGTTCATGTCTACATAATACAAGTTATATTAATAGATAATGTCTAATAAATTGAAAGTTCTAATTTCTCTATTATAGGAACCTATCCTCCTCAACCACTGAAAATTTTAGACAGACGCAGTGAGGATATCCAAGTTGTTGATTGAGAGTCAAGAGTGTACTACATCAAATATTAATTTCTCAACCTATGCATTTACAAAAATTCTTCAGAAGCAATAAGCCATTGTAGGAAATATGAACCACATGATCTACTCAATAAGTAATCCATGCAGTACTTTATTATGACCTTCAAGTTGGATCAGGAAATGACAAAACAATATAAACCATTCATAATATAAAATTAAATAAATTGAATTAAGGCATGTGCCTAAAATTTTAATCTATGGGTTCATCCCTTTCTAGATATTGTCCAATTCGAACAAGGGAATAGGTCCTGAAAGGTAGTCTAGATTCCACTGCTCGTTACTTGTAAGAAAAACTTTCATGATAAGGATTTTTTTATTTTCACACATCAAGATCAAATGGTGGTTTCCAATTTAATGCTCCAATTGCATTTAAGAAAATAACCACCAGAGAACCCTCTTTGAAAATAATTCTAGACTATAATACAGAGATCTAATGTCAGACAACTACTTTTGTGACATATTTATCTGGTAATAGGTCTAATCATTATTTTTACAGGTTGAGAAGTTTATACTTTATAGATGTCATATTTTGACATGGATAAGGATGGAATTATTGGCACATTAAGTAAAGGCTATTTCCTCATTATGTCCTCAAAAATTTAATATACTAGTCACATCTCTAACAATAAAATCAAGATGTTTGCAACACTAATTTATAGATATCAAAAAGAATAACTTAATAGGGAAATATTAAAATCTCTAAGAATACAAAATATATGTAATAAATTATTTATATTTTGTTTCTCTAGTATCAATAATCAAACATCTCTAGGAAACATATTTTGAGTATGAATTAGGTTGGCAGACAAAATGAAGATATGGGAAAGAGGTAAATATGTTGTTGTATATGGTGAATATTTTTAATCGCATTCACAACTTACCTGCAATTTCAATTTCACAAAGGGTCAAGAATGAGAAATGTGTGTGACACTTGGGTTGGATGTGGTGAGGATTTTAGATTTTTGGATGATTTGATTGAGAAGTTACATAGAGATGGATATTTTTTTCTTTTCCAAGTTTCTTATCCAAAAATTACTACTATTTGGAGACAAGAGTGGAAAAAAGATGAAAATGTTGGGGTTGGTAATTGAGCAGGATGAACGTCTATTGGGATAGAGTCCAGCCTATGGCATATATACCCCAAAAGTTGTTAACAAGGCTATAAGTTCTTGGCAGAGGAGAATGTGGTTGGACTGTGGAAGATAATTTGGAAATCCAAATGCCCAAAATTTTCATGTGGTTATCTCTAAGGAACAACTCCTTTCTTGGGATATTTTACAAAGAAACAAGCTATGGCAGTCTAGGTTGGTATATTATGTGCAAGAATTGTATCGAGACTATATGAGCTCTTTCTTATGGTGGTGTCCTTCTGCAGTTCAGATATGGCAAGGATTGGAAAGGATCACAGGTTCAAGATAGATATGGAGTGGCCTCACTATTGATGAGGGGCTACATAAATAATGCATGGATTAAACTGTTAAAAAATTCAATATCATTGGCACTATTAGCAGCTTGAAAAATTTGATTGGCACATAATGCACACATATATATTCCTATTCTTCACTGTGATGTTCATACCATATATATTCTTCAATTTTTAGTCAGTTTAAAATAAGAAAGCACCTAGAGTGATTCAAAAGAAGTAGATTGATAAAAATGGTGAATGGGATTTCTTTGATGGCACAAATCAAGGTGATCCACCATCTAGTGGAACCGGTGATGAGATATCTATCTGATGATCATGTTCTAAAGTTAAAAGTTAAATTGGGAAGTGGCCCAAATAATCTGGCAGAGTTCATCACATTAAAATTTCTAAGCACTCTTGCAGCATAAAAAGATTCTCAAAATATTCAAATCTTAGGAGTTTCTCTGGTTGTAGTAAATTGGATAAATTAGATCTATTACTTGGAAAACCATACCTTGAATCCAATCTTTGATAATATTAATCTAGCTTGTTCAACTTTATTAATATTTCCTTTCTTCATGTTTATGGAGAAAGAAACAACAATGTAAATGCACTTTAAAAAAATGCATTGCTTGTGGATACAAATAATTGGCATATTCAGTAGTCATTGGCAGGCCATTCTTTTGAATATGTTCATAACTTCATACTCACTCCTATTAGCTTTATGTTTATGATTTTAGTGCTACATGTATCTTACATGATGTCTATGTATCACATGGCTATTATTTTGGGGATATTTTATGGATTTACTGGAAAGATATGTTCTAGTTGGTTTTATGGTCTATTTTAAAGGATATGATGGATGGGTGAGTCACTAACTTCAACTCGAAATTTTTTGGTCTTTATGTCGAATGAATCTCATCATCCTTTGTTTGGTGAGTCACTTACCATACCTCTATCTTTGTATGCTTATAAATATTTATGTAAAGGCCCCTTCTTCATGGCATCAAATAAATACCTATTTACAACAAGTTCATCAAGGAACCATGTATCAAAGGGTTAGGTAGAAATAAAATAAATCCTCATATCGTTCATGTATGTGACAAATTTCTGATATCATGCTCGAGAAAGCTACACATCCAAAGTATGTTGACCCTTGAAGTAATGTTGTGACTATCTATATAGATGATACTTCCATTACCAAAACTTTGATCGACAATGGAGTATCTATGTCATCATCAAGGGCACTGTGCTGAGATTAATGAAGTGGACAAATTTACTTCTCACGTTAAATACTCCAGAAGACTTGGAACATCAGAATATCCATTGAGGACACAAATATTATATTAAAAAGTATGAATAAGAATTGATTAATGTTACAAATGAGCCCTACTTACATACCTAGACAGGTGCATCTTCACAAAATGTCATGTCTCATCAGAAATTCCCTTTGAACCTAATTACTAATTAACTAATTAATCATTATTTATATTATTTTATTCATCACATTGTCTTTCTCCTCAAAAATATTTGTCCTCAAAGCTTGTTGATGAAAAGGCTTGATCTCTTTTTCTGTTACGCATGTCTTCTCTTCTCGGGGTATTCATCCTTGTTAATATAAGTTTATATGATACTCTAAGTGACAAACAAAACTGTCGCACTAAGAATGGATCAGACCATCCTAAATCAATCTTCTGCGGAATCTTGTAGCACCTTGAAACTTGTGATTAATTATCACGAGTGGATTGCACCGGCATTAGTATTGTTTAAAACATCAGCTTGCTACTTCTGTTTTGAATACATAGCTTGGCTGAGTTTCCTTCTCCTTTGATTAGGATGTCGATAGGAAATTTGTTTAGTTTGACTTTCCCTTCTTAGGTGTGTGGAAATTTTTTGATTTTCTTCTAGCGATGATGTTATTGAGCTAGGTACAGAACCTTCGCTTGAAATGTACATCGCCAGAACTACAACATCTAATTTTGTATTTTCTACAACTTTCTTGTCTTCTTCTTGAGTTGTGACATTTACTGGATCAATATATGTTTCTTCAACTTGGACTTCGACATTTGATGCTTTATTTTCGACAAATTGTTGCACATTATTTTCCAACAACTTCTTGTCCTTCTTCAATTTCTTAATTTGCGTTAGTAATTTTTCGGTGTGGTCCTTAGGGCGAGAAACTTCTTCATTCTTGTTAGTGGTGATTTTTTCAATTTCCTTTTGCATATTTTGGATTGCATTTTTAGTTTCTTGAATAATTACTTTTGAAATTTCTTGTATGTCTTTAGATGTCACTAAATTTGGCTTCAAGTTAACGTCCTGTAGCGTTATTTTCTTATTTTTGTAGGAGAATGTCAAAAATTTCTTTTTCTTATTTAGGATAACTGAACCTAGGGTTTCCATCCATGGTGAACCTAACACAATGTCACTATTGTCAAAAAGTAAGGTTTTCACGGTAAATTGAGAGATAAAAATATAATCCCCAATATTTAGTTGTAGACCTTTTATGTCGTATTTTTTTTGTCAAAAAAGTCTAATTTTTTAATTATATTTGACTCTGGAATCACCAACTGGTTTGAAATTTTAGGGTTTATATAATTTTTTTCTTTGGCGGGTGATATAGCAATAGTGACATCTTTTCCAGATAGAATTCCTTTAAATTTAAATAGTACTTTAGTGTCGATGGGTAAGGTTTCTAAAAATCTCCCTTCCTTCAATTCTGATTTAGATGCCATTATTTTTTCTTCAAAGGTTGACTCTATATATGTCTTTTGTCAATATTATATTTTTTTTCTTTCACTTTTGATCACTTTTTTTTATTTCTCTATAACTCCCCAAAACAATTTTTTAATCAACCTTCTTTGTTCCTTATAGTCTTTATGATACTCTTTTTTTTTACTTTAAACTTTGGTTTCAAAATTTTAGTATATCCTCCTTTCGTCTTTTCTTCTAAACTTAATACTTTTTCTCTTTTATATTTATTTCATACTCATAAAGAAAAGTTTAAAAAAAAAAACCTTGATATTTCCTTGGGTTATTACACTTTATATAGTGTAAACTTTTATACTTTAATAAAAGATATTCTTGAGATTCCTTTTACTTATTTTTTTTCTCAAATACTTTATAGTAAGAAACCTTCCGATATAATAATTTATTTATTTTTTCATTTTTCAAACAAACACTTTCAAATATCCTTTTCCACTTAAATCTGCCTTATCACTTAAAATTCAGCACACCTTGATAATTACACCTCTTTTTGATTTTTTTTTTTTAACCAACTAGTATATTAACTTTATATTATCATGTATGTTGTAGTTATTACATTCCTTTGTTTTTTTTTTTTAATTAGACATTTAGTTCTTCACGCACAATTAATTTTCCTTAATTATATAAGTACTTATAATTATAAATATTTGTTTGTCCAAGGTAAATATTAGATGCATCGTGACTCTTCGGTGAGCACCCTTGGTTCTGGTTCAGTTGGCGTCTCCTACGTCAAATTTTTCAAATGTACTTTAACACGATTTTTCTTTCTTTCCTTTGACCTTTGTCTGTAAACCTTTGTTAAAACCCCTTCCAGTGGGTTAATGATATGGTGGTGTTAGGGTGTAAAATGAATCGGTGGAGTCGACTTGTTGTATAGCGATGGTGGCTCAGGCAAGTTTTAAGGTATAAATATATTTATTTGTTTTCTTTTACCTACTTTATTTATTAAAGTAGCAACTAGAGCCGCAGAAATGGGGCACTATGGCATGGTGGATTATGTGACAGTTTGGGGACAACAAAATATGGCGCGAGATCAGAAATGAGTAGCAGAAAAATGACGGGATTCATGGCAAGATGAGTAACGGAACAATGAGGTAGATGAGTAGCGAAACAATGAGGTAGATGAGGAACTATGGCAGCGGCGTTGTGGTCAGGTAGCAGCATCAGAGCAGCAATGTTGCAGCTGGTCAGGGTGTTGTGGGTCCAGGTGAGTAGAATGTGGAGGAAGGCAGCATAGACAACGGTGGGGTGGCCAGAAGGGGATCGACGGTGGCAGCGGCGGTGAAGTGGCTAGACGGTGGCAGTGGAGGAGCAACTGGTAGATTAAGTGGCAAAGAAGAATATGCAAGTGCTGCATGTAGTGCTGAGAAATTCAAAAGCAGTTGTCACTTTATATATATATATATATATATATATATATATATATATATATATATATATATATATATATATATATATATATATATATATATATTTAACTCTCTTATTTTTATTGAATTTTTTTTAACTATTTTTTTAACTATTTTTTTTTTATACTATACTCTTTGCCCCCCTTTTTTAATATTCTCTCTCTATATATAATTATTTTCTTCCTTTTATTTTAATTCTAAAAAAATGGCCAACGACCTCTGACTCAATCAGCAAACAGAGAAACTCCCAAAGTGTAGTGAAATGCTTCAACGGCAACAATGTTGACGAATTTTACGGTCAAAGACCCATATCGAAGAGTGTGGCTCTATGCAGCTTGAGCGGCCAAAAGATTGAACTGCTCCAATACCGAATGAAGTGGAAAAAGTTCCTTCCCACGTTTAATACTCCAGAAGACTTGGACTATCAGAATATCCATTGGGGATACAAATATTATATTATAAAGTATGAATAAGAATTGATTAATGTTACAAATGAGGCTTGCTTATATACTTAGACAGGTGCCTCTTCACGAAAGGTCATGTCTCATCAGACATGCCCTTTCAACCTAATTACTAATTAACTAATTAATCATTATTTATATTATTTTATTCATTACAATTGAACTTTTAGTTATCTCTTCTAGGAAAGTGAGCATATCATAATATCCCATGAGGCCAATGTTGTCTCTTCCATACCCTAGTTTGGATCCTTCATTTGTTACTGTTGTAATACCACCCTTGTCTCACTCGACAACAAAATTTCATGGTGGTCTCTGATGATGCTAAAAAGAGTATCATCCACCCAGTACTCCATGCCATTTTCTTGTCTCTAGTGGTTTATTTAAGAAAATCATATTGATCCTCCTTTGGAGCAATGTCTTTATCACTACTCAAGGCATAAAAAGGAAAATTTTTAGAATTTTCATCTTATTTAGCATGATCATCCTCAAGGGAGCCCATGAGACTCCCATTTATAACATGGAAGACACCACCATTTGATTTTTCTTCTTTAGATTCTTCAAACATGTCTTTGACTCCCTTATAGCTACCACCAAACTGTCCTTCAATTGGAAAAACAAGTGCCTCTTTATGGAACTATTCCAATTCTGTATCAACTTTCGGGACTTGTACATGATTTCCCTCTAATTAGTCATTGTCAAACTTTGGAGATCTATTGAAACATAATATATATGACCTTTCCATGAGTTCTAAAATGTGCAATTTATATTCAACTTCTAGCCTTTGAGTGTTATGTTGGTTGTTCTTGTCCCAGTTGTCAATTTCAATGCAGTCATGACATCTGAGAAGTCTGCATCATTTCTGATGTCTGTCATAGTCCAGCTGTGACATTTAGGCATTAGAAAAAGTTTATTGTGTTGGCTGAGATGTTCAAAGTAGAAATAACTCTTGTAAGTTTTAATGTTTGTCTCTATTGCATTTGTACAAATATTTTTTGCATTAGTAGTAGCAAGCCCCACAAAGGGATAGAGTTAATGAAGTCTTAAGCCCTCTTGATGAAAATTATCAAGAAATTATATTCACATTATTGCAAGAATTAGTGAACATCAACTGTCTACTTTACCTTCATATTTTATGAATATAAATTTACCTGCATATTTAGAGCTAGCAGGCATCATTGAATGTTTCTTGCAGTTGTCAGATGCAAGGTACTTTTTGTTTCTTCACATTGTGACATCAGTATAATTTTCTAGTATAATGATGTGCCTTGTGCTAGTGCTAGATCCAACAACTTGTATTTAATTTGGCATTGCTATTTTTGAAGCTTTTATAGCACTAACACTATCAGTCAACTTCCATCTCCCTCTCACTTGAAGACAACTTGTTCCTTCATTTGAATCTTGTTCTCATTGAAAATCATTTAAGAGAATGTACTTAGAATCACTGTGAAAAATATGGAGTCCCCTGATTCTCCAAACCTATAGGAAGATTGAGTTTCACTGAGTGATGGGAAAGGAAGAGTGGATGTTGCGCAAATTTTATCTATTAAGCTTAAACATGAAATCCCATTATCTTTCATTTCATTTATTAGAAGAAAGAGGCAACTTCTTAGTATTTAGTGGTGTAAGTCCTTTGCGCATATGCATGTTTCTACACTAGATCCAAAAGGAGGATTAAAATAATGGCTAGTAGAATGTAAACCAACCTTCCAATAAAGGACTTTGCTCAAAATTTGAAATATGGTTGTTGGGTTTGGGTCCATTTCCAAATGCTACTACTAAATTTACATGGTTAGTAAACTAGAAACCTATGAGGGCCATATTAACAACAATAAATAGAATCAGAAAAATAACAAGTTTGTTTTCCGTTGTTTCAAGATTTAGTGTTGGTATACCTATGCAAAAACAAAAAGAAAGGTCAAGGGAAGCAGCTCCAAATTAAAACGACTAGATGAGTAGCAAAGGTGTATTCATACGGAAAAATAGACTGGGAAAAATCATTTGTCATTTTCTTCATAAAGAATTTCATCAATCAATTTCTGAATGGATGTTGATGCATTCATTGAGGGGATAGTATTTTTAGAATGACAAATCGCATTTAGAATGAATACTTGGGAATACAATAATAGCATCTTCACTTTATGACTATAGATAAGACAACTGACAAATTGTTATCAATGTACGAATTCATGAAGAATTAATGCCAAAAAAGTACACTATTTTCTAAGATAATTGAGACCCTTCATACCTAAGCTGACAAACCTACTCAAGACACCTCATCTTTCTTTCTCTTCTTGGAAATCAGTTACACTAAATAAGTTTGGAACTTAGTATGCAAGAGGGGATAAAAGACATAATTGAATACATCGTAAAGAGTTGGAATTTTGAAACCTATAGGCTGAATTTCTCTCATTCCCAAGGGGCCACTATATTCACAAAATATATTAGAGTGTACCAGGAGATTCACCTCCCTTTTTGTAGAATTTGTATCCTAGTTTTTGTATGTTTTCTTATTCAATCAAGAACTTTTTCCCAATTTTCTATGAATTTATGGATAACTTTCTTCAGTTATCAAGATGAATTTCTAAAATTTATAGTCAACATTGTTTCTTTGATTATATTTGAATATAATGCAAGGCAGTGACTGATTTCAAATACTTGTTATTTTTTGTATTTCCCACGTTGGTCTATCATCAAAATTGAGTAAGGTATTTACGTTTAGATGCTTTGGAAAATTATTACCAACATGTTTATTATTAAGGACTTTCTTTCTCTGAATTCAAGGTTATCCTATCTTTATAGTTTACCTATGAACCATGGGGATTCATGTAAATATTTTCCAATATTTATTCTTGTTTCTTATTGAATTCATTTGAATAATGTCCATGGATTTTTTTTTCCTATTAATAAAATTTAATGGCTACCACATTCACTAGAATTTCTGATATTTTAATGTATTCTTTGAGTGTCAAGGACTACCATCCCATTCCCATCACTACCTAAGACATCATATTTTAATTTTTTCTATATCACCCATTTAATCAACTTTATATTTTAGTAATACAAGATAATTCTACCCATTGGAAAGGCACTAGTGTGGAGATTAGATGGGGTTCATGTGTCTAGTTTGCATTTTTCCTCCAACATTTTAGTCCAAAACCACTGAAAATTGTCATTGAAATTTGCATGGGAGGGATTTTTTGAAGTGACAGCAGACAACCAATAGTTGAATATATTCAGAGCTTAGCCCCTCTAACCTGGGAGAATAGTTGAGAACTAAATAGGGGAGGTTTTGAAAGCCTCCATAGGGTACCTTGGAATATTTTTTCTAGCCAAGACCAACCTGAGAAACAAAAGATACCAATCACCTTAAAATCCAAATCTGTGAGACCCCTAAGACCTATTTAACCTCATCAGATGAAACAATTGTGAAGTTGTCACTTTAAATGTGCCATTTGATAAGTTTCACGAAACGTGGAAACATCTAGAAGTTTCTAAAAGAAACTATTGGAAACATGGAACCAATTATATGTAGATGGAAATAGAGGAATCATTTGCAGAGCAAGCTCTTTTTCCCGTGGTTTCTTATATAACTAAAGGGGAAAACATTTGCAAGTTTCTAAGGATAAACTTAAGAGAAGATAAATTTTAAGACTTTGAAAGAAAGAAAAAGAAAAATTAGAATGGAATCAAACTAATGCAATAGCCATAGATATAAAGGACAAAGTTGATTTGGTCTACTTTCTAGATGAGATGATAAGCTCTATATTCACTTGCCAAAACATAAAAAACAAATTGTTGAAGGATGCATCAATTTACAGAAATTTACCATTTTATTACTTAGATTCTTAAATAAAATTTATCATGTAGGTTCTTAAATGAAAATTTACCATATACTTATTTTCATAATAGATAGGAGAAGGACCTTAGAAGTTAAAAAGTGGATTCATACCCGACGTCATGAGATTCTTCTATGGTGGTACTTACACACTACCTACCAGATCACATTGAAAGGAAATTCAAGTAATAACATCAGACACATGAACATAAATTTCTAGAAACAAGTTTAATTCAAAGCCTAATTTCTCCTCACACTATGTTTCCAACCTAGCTTGATGGATCAATCGAACAAGCCATCAAAGGAGGATATAAATATGAAGAAACCAAATATACCTCTTTACGAAATACTTGACAAGATTTTATATAGGTAGATGCATTCCCTTACATGTTTCCTGATACTATTTAAACCCACATTAATTTTGGGGTAAGATCAAGTTTAATGAGGATGAGAGGTCAATATAGTAACGTGTGTTCTTGGAAAATAATGGACATAGTAATGGTTTACAGTTGAGATTTCATTGGTTCAGGAAATTATTTATGCATACTTGTGTTTTCAAGAGGAATGCTAGTAGGGGCAGAAGATGTTGGTGCATGATCCTGAGCAAGGCTAGGGATAAAAGGTTTGGACCATGTTGTCAAAGGGTTGACAATATTTTATGTCTAGGCTTGCGATTGATGACGTAGGGTATGGAAAATAGCCATAATTTCTCCTTTCATTTCAGTATGAAACCATGAATATTTGGTTCTGTTTTTCCAATTTGCTAAAAGTTGAGAAATTTTAGGAGCAAGGGATTTGTTGGTCTTTGTAAAAATGGCACAAATCCCTTATGTGGGTTTGATCGATAATTTGATATTACTTTCAAACTAGAAATTTCTATCCATGGACTACAGTAATAGAAATGGGCCCCATTGGGAAAGATAACAAATTTCAAAACATATTATGGGTTATGTGAGAAGTTATGCATGTCATAGTCAAGGACCAATATAAAACCAATGGTACAAACATAAAACCAATGTCATGGGTGTAAAATTACAAGTGTAGGCGTAGAAACCAATGGTTCCACCATGGAAAACAAAATATGCAATTGCATAAATATTTACAATCCTTTTTCATGAATTAATTACAGAAATGTAAAAAGGAAAGGGAAACACAAGAAATAAAAAGCTACCTATGTGGCAATGGAATGAGGACATGGATTGGTGATGTTGATGCACCTCTAGATTTCTCAAACTGATTGGAGAGATCACACCATAATCTTGGCTAGGCAGAAAATTCCAAACAAGACTAGAATTTCAAAGCTCTTGAAAAGATCCAATCTTCAAGTTGTTATACTAATTGATATTATTTTAGTTACAACAATGAAAAATGGTTGCTTTCGTACAAGAAAGATAAAGTGTTCCAGTATGAGAACAAATTTGTTTGAACTATACACATAGGTTGTAAAATAAATTATTCATATTTAAATATGTGATCATGTTTGATTAAGTCGCCTATGAGTTGTTTACAGTGAGAAAGGAGAAATAAAAAAAATAAAGTGAAAAGTGAAAAAATACAAATATAATATGTTTTTAACTAAGACCACCAAAAACTTCGGGACAAAGTTTCACCACCTTGACATCTAGAAACCTCACATCAATTTTACAACACTGGTATATTACCAATGAGACAAAATAAGAAACCAAAATGTACATTGCACAAAGATAATTTAAGTAATTCATTTATATTTCTTATGATTTTATAGTGGGATATGTTTCAAAAGAAATGCATGAAATTTTGAATATAAAAACTATGACTCAAGAGAGAATTTCATTATCAGGTAAGAACTTTGAAGTCTAACAAAATAAAACTTTCCTAGTTTTACAACATCTTAGGCCGTTAAGTTTTGGAGGAGCTTCATGGATTTCAAAGGAGTGAAAGTTGAAACAGCAACAACATGGAAAAAATGTTTCAGTAGAGGATGCAATGGCCAAGACTCTTTATTAACCTAAGAATTGGTTAAAGAAATTTTTGGAGTGGGTGAACAACAATCCCTTTGATGTATTGGCACAACAATAGATTTAGCCAATGGCCATAACATAAGCCTCTAAGATGGATAACATACTAGATATAATATGGCCCAAATCAATTCCAGCAACCAATTATATGTAGGAGATGGAAACAGGGGACTCAATCGTAGAGTGATCCCTTTTTCTCATGGTTCTTTATATAGATAAAGGGGAAAACACATGCAAGTTTCTAAAGATAAAATTAAGAGAAGATACATTTTAAGACTTGGAAAGAAAGAAAAAAAGAAAAATTAGACCTAGCTAGGCTATGAATCATAGTGGTGTATGTAATCACATCAAGGGGATCGCCAAGATTTTGTATTTCTTGCCAAAACATTAAATCTTTGTTAAATTTCCACACTCTAGAAAGGAAATTTATAAGTATATTATAAGTCATAACATTGGAGAGAACTTCAAATCTTTCATTGACTGAAAACATATTAATGCCTCATTTATCTCCTCTACCTTGATGAGAGCATCAAGTAGACAATTCTATCTACATACTTTCGGGTTCAAGCCTTTCTGAATCATTTCCTCCATAATCAAGTATGCCTCGTCTATTTTTCCTGCTTTTCCAAACCCATATACAAGACTACTATAAACAACTACATTCAAAACTATGACTTTGGATTTTTCTTCTTCAAAAATCATGTATGTTTCATCTAGTCTGTCAACCTTTGAAAGTCCATCAATAAGTGCTCCGTAAGAAATTACACTAGGATAATGGCCCTTTATCCTCATTTCTTTGAGGATTTCGTAGGCTTTGTTCACCTTTCCTGACTTAGAAAAACCATCAATGGTAGTGTTATATGTAAGAATATCAAGTTCACAACTTTTATCCTTCATTTCATAAAACAACTCGTATGTTTCATGTGCTTCACTAGCCTTTATAAGAACATGCATTAGTGTAGATTAAGTACAAAAACATATCGAACATATCCATGCTCTTTATTTTCTTCAAAAAATTTACAGGCCTTGTCAATCTCCCTTGCTCTAAGAACAGAGTTCATATATACATTATAAAGTGTTAGATATGGTGTGAAACCTCTATGAATCATGTCATTAAATATTTTATTTCCATCATCGTTCCTACCCCACTTGAAAAAGTTCTTAATAAGAGATTCATATACAACAGTGTTTGGTGCATGATTATCATCCAACATCCTTTCAAATAGCCTATATGATTCATCAACCCTACGTTTCCTGCCTAAAACATCAATTAGAGAAGAATATGTTACTGCATTTGGCCTACAAAACTTTTCTCTTAAACTCTCAAAAAGGTTGCAGGCATCATCGAGCCTCTGAATCTTACACAACCTATCAACCATGATGTTAACTTTCATGACATTTGGAAACAAACCTACCTGTGCCATTGTCTCCTGTACTTTGTAAGCATCATCTAATTTGTCTGCCTTGCATAGGATATCAAACATAATATTGTAGGTTCTCTAAGAATGGAGTACATATATACATTATAAAGTGTTATATCTGGTCTGCAACCTCTATGAATCATGTCATTAAATATTTTATGCCCACCATCTTTCCTACCCCACTTGAAAAATTTCTTAATAAGATATGAATAAAAAACAACTTTTGGTGCATTACTGTCATCCAACATCCTTTCAAATAGCTTGTATGTTTCATCAACCCTACGTTTCCTACCTAAACCATCAATCATAGAAGAATATGTTACTGAATTTTGCCTACAAACCTTTTCTCTTAAACTCTCAAAAAGGTTGCAGGCATCATCCAACCTCTGAATATTGCACAACCTATCAATCATGATGTTAACTATCATGACATTTGGAAACAAACCTACTTGTGCCAATGTCTCATGCGCTTTATAAGAATCATATAATTTTTCTACCTTGCATAGGATATAAAACATAATATTTTAGGTGGAGTGTTTAGGTTCTACATCCTTTTTCATTTCAGTGAAAAGGCTATAAGCATGATCCACTCTACCTCTGTTTCCAAGGAAAGTAAGAATAAAGTTATATGGTATCGTGCCAAGTTTGCATCCTTTTTTATCTCATTATGTCTAGTAAATTGTAAGCTTCATCAAACTATCCATAATTTCCAAAGCCCATAATTAACGTGGTACATGCATAAGCACATGGAACCTTTCTAGTGATTTTTGTGTTCTCAAACAATTCTTTTGCTCCATCTAACCTATTTTCCTTGCAAATTATGCCAATCATAGTTGTATATGTTAATTCATCTGGTGTGATATTTTGTGCCATAATTTCATGAAATAACTTACAATCCATATCTAGTTTACCTATCTTTCCAAAACAATCCATGCATACATTATACAAGACAATATCTGCACACAATCCATCGCTTTTCATTTCATCCAACAAAGACAATGCAAAAACAAGCTTACCTTCCTTGGAAAATGCATGGAAAAAGGTTGTAAATAGATGGGTCTTCACTTCATACTCTATCTCCTGCATTTCTTTAAACATTATCCATGCCATGTTTGGTTCATGAGCTTTTTCAAGTGCACCAATGAGAGTTGTAAAGGTGGAGAATGCAGGCCTAAATTTAAACTTCCTCACAAAAAGAAGCATATCAACAGCTTTCATAAGAATTTTAGAATTTATAAATTTTTGTACCATTTTAACACAAGTAACATTCTTTGGCTTAAATCCAGCTATATTCATCTCTTCAAATATTTCTTGCATATCATAGTGTTTGTTGTTAGTGAGGAATATTAAAAGTTCATCATATGGTTCTTGACTATGTTGATTACAATTTTGTTTCTGGACCCATCTAAAATAATTAACTATCATGTCCACATTTTGTTGCCTCTTCAATACTTCTACAACATATCCAATATGAGACTTACTATTGATCCTTTCAAGAACTTATTCCACATCTGGTCCCCATGTATCTTTATGAATAATGTTGCATATTTCATTAAACTCATATCCCTTGCTTTTCTTGTTGGATATTATTATCATGCTCTTTCCCACATCCAACTTGCTTGCCTTGATCAAAGGATCCAAAACATCCAGTTTTAAATGAAGAAAATTTACTCCTCCAACACAATAACCATCAGGTAACATAAGGCCCATGTTGGTGACAAATATTTTCAACTGCAAGGAAAGTATCTAGCCTTAATAACAAATACCACTTTTTATGGCTAGCTGGGGGGCTCGAACCTATGACCACTCGAAGCGTGAGACTGTTCGATGATGGCCATCCATGGTTCTCCGCTACCCTGGTGGTTTTCTCCTACCTGCCCGTTGAATGGTGTACCATTTCTTACCTGGGATTACGAAGGATATTCATGGAATTTATGCTCCTCCTACTAGCGATTTACTAGTTGCGGTTGTTGGTTAGCTTTTACCATGGTAACAGATATGGATGGGGATATCCTAGACTTCACCAAGACCCATATACCTCAGCTGACATCTGGCCAGACCCTCCTCGGACTGCTACAGGTATGCCATGCACCTTTTTATCACTCCGACGGATTCCTAAGGCTGAAAAAGGAATCCCAACGGAGGTAACCACAGACCAAGATCTTGACTTGATAGCTATCCATATCAAGTCAGAGAGGGCTCTCTCTAAAAAGGTGACAACCAGGAGGGCTGGAAAAATTAGGGTTTTTAGGCTAGATATTGAGTGCAGGGGGTTTTTTTGATTTTATTTTCATTGGGGAATCACTAGATGAAGAAATTAGTTCAAGGAAAGCTAGGTTAGGGAAAATGAGATAAGGTTGCAGGGATCAATGCGGAAAGGTATGCACAAGGCTTATCACTTGAAGAGGATTGTGATGGAAGGGTGTTGAAGCTGAAATAAAATCTAGGAAGATCATAGGAGATTTATTCTTCTTAGACAAATGAAAATGGACAAACTATGATCAATTACCCAAAACAGAGCATGTGCAAACATGTATTCTTATTATCTAACTTGTAAGAGATCATAACATAGAAATGAAGTGAACATTAATAAAATACATTATAACATATGATACCAAATAAAAAACAATGATAGACATCAATACCACAAGTATCCCATAAAATAGTTGCAACACCTCTTTATTAGTTGGCCAAACTGAGTACAAAAGTTCCTTGATCAATAAGCAAACATACAAACTGATTCCAACCCTTCACTAGTGTGAAGAAAGGGGCTAAATAGATATCAAAACAAGCTTCACTCATCCTTAGGGGTCAAATCCATGAGGTGAGGAAGAGATCCACTAATTGGTGAACTGAAAATTGAAGTGTAGGATTGTCCAAGTGACTCACTCATTACATTTAACTGATTCATTATGACTCATTAATGACTTTTAACAATGAATCTACCCTAGGTAACTAATATCAAATATAAGTACATTTACCATAATTAATTAAATGAGTAGAAACATGATTTCTTGAGGAAAAGTGAAAATTTCAGAGAAAGTTGAAAAAAATCAGCAAATTGGTCATTTCTGCCCTCCAGTGTGCATTTGCGCCCTCTATGTTCAAGTCCTTTTTTGGAGGCCTTCCTGTTGTCAAAATCAAGCTCAAGATGGTTTTTTCAAAAGCCCTGCCTATCCTCTTTCTGAATATGCCTCAAGTTCTAAAAATGGAGGTCATTTTCCCCCTCAAAAATCCATTATCCCAAGACTACTATTTGCACAGCACCTAGGTCAAAAAAGGGGCAGAAAGGTGATTTTTTGATGGGTTTTTGCATTTTTCACCCATAAAAACCACAAACCAAGGTTGGAAACATGGTATTTTGAGATGCATGGGTCATTAGGAATCCATTAGTGCCTTCCTTTTCCTCAAAAAGTGTGCCAATTATTTGTGTAATGCCTAGGCTGTTGCACAAATGCCTAAATTTCTGCTAAATAATTGTCTTAGAAAACACAGAGATTTCTAGGTTTTGAAAAAATATTATAAAATGCCTCAAAAATTTTGGAATGGCTGATGATGTGGTGTCTAAGCTTGGAAGGAAGCCTCAGCAAGAATATCCAACTTTTGCTTCTCCTCCATGGTCAACTCTTCAATTTTGGCATTGGCTCATTTGAGTTTGGCTAATGTGATTTTCTCTTTTTAGGCATGGAGTTTGACCTTCCTCCTCAACAAGTCATTATCCTTATTTTTATTTTCTATTAGCTTCTACAAGTGTTGATTGGCTCTATCAAGCCATGGTTCCATGTTCTCATTGATCTCTATAGCAAGCTACTCATTTAGGGTTAACTAATCAGCTAAATCATCTTCCCTTTCTCTCTCTAGAGCTAGAGTTCTTTTCAACCCTCTAGTTCTAGGTCTTTTTCCTGGTACCTATTCTTCTTCATCATCAAGTAAGCCATACTTCTCCATTATTTCATCTAGCATGGCTTTGGCCTTTTGAGCCTCCCTTTGAGCAGTGAAATACTTAACCTCAACAATGACCTCTTTAGTCTTCAACTGCTCATTTTCTTACTCAAGGAAGTGTATAACATATCTAGTGCTATCAAGATTAGTCTGAAGCTCCTTAATCTTGACATCCTTACCTTTGATAGCAGCATTTGTGATTTTTTCATTATCATCCTCATCTAGGTCAACCAGCTGAAATTCTTGCTCAGTTTCACGATTGTCCTCCTCATCCTGAATGACTGGCTCAATGACCTTCTCTTTACCTTTATCCACCTGTTATGTTGATGTAGAAGGCATGGCCCCTTCCACTCCAAGTGAAGCAAACACATGCCTATATCCTCTCTGGTAGGTTTTAGGCAATGGCTCAACCTCAGCCATACTAGCCCACTTAGGCTCAATGTCATCAATCCTGCTTGGTGACCCAAAATCATGATGAGATGGAGATGAAGGAGGTGAAGGGGACTGATATGATGATGATGAGTGAGTCATGGGCTAAGATGATGAAGGGACATTTTTTACATGCTGAATGGATGGCTCAATGAAAATATCATTGGCTATGAAGGTGCTCCATGCAATGTTCAGTTGATTGATATGGTGGAGGACTATGATTTTTATGAGGGAAAGATGGAATAGGCTTCTCATTTTCTGTTCATATTCCTTCTTCTGGGCAATGTATTTCATCTTCTCTATACTCCGAAAAAGATAATAGGGCAGGTTAAGCATCCTTACCCTAGTGAAATGCATCAAGAGCTAGATGTGATAGGAATAGAGCCTTGAAAATATGCCTTCACATAAAAAATATTTCATGATATTCTTCATCATTGGTTCATATTTTTCCAAGAGGTTTGAAAAAGGGAAGAACCTCTTTATTTGATTTTGGTGTCTTGGTTTTAGGAAGAATCAAAATCCTGTCTCTTCAACCTACCTTTCTTGAACCATTTCTCCCCAACATTTGAGATCTCTATAGCGTCTAAAATGACAATAGTAGTTAATGTAAAAGTGACCCCAACTAATTTAACTTCGCTTTCATGGAGTCCTGATATGAAAATTCTAGTTAGCATGGGGTGGTGATTAACCCTATGAATTTTCTCACAAAAAATCATAACATCCAACATGTTTGAAGCATGTGACAGTCAATGGAGAAGCTAAGAGTTCCTTAGTGTTGGTAGGTTCAATTCCAAGCACTCTTCCTCCTTTATGTGACCTTCTTATCTCTGTTTCCTCTCCTTCACTAAATAATGTGTTTTCCTCTTTTGTTTCCATGGTGTTTTTGTTAAAACCCTAGGGATTAGGGAAGGGAAATGGGAAAGGAAAAATGAGAGAGATGTTTGATAGGGATATGTGATATGGGGAGGGGATAGGGAGTAATGATATGGTAGATTTAGGGTATGGAATTTTAGGACTTGGCAGCCTAGGTAGATGTAACACCTATGACTTAGGGTTTTCGGAGAAATTTGTAGGAAAAGGGGATTTCGCAAATGAGGGGTTTGGGAATGGGTTTTCATAACTTTGGGAGGGATGAAAAGGGTAAGGGAGTTAATTTTAATAGTTTTCACGAATATAATGATATATTATGGTTTTTCCTCAAATTACACACCAAATTACAACTTCAACTTGCAAAACTTCAACACATAAACTTAAGAAGATGATTTTTCATGGCATGTGCCTCTTACTAGTTTGCTGGAGGTCAATGACTGAGTGGAGGAGCTTTGAAGGCAATTTCTGATCATTTGGATACTTCGCAGAGCTTACTTGTCATTTGCGCCCTTGAGAATCTATTTTCGCCCTCCTCTACATATTTACACCATAAACAACACATTTGTGCCCTCCTCAACACATTTGCGCCCTCCTCAACACATTTGCACCATCAATTCTGCTCTTTTGCCAATTTCACTCATAATTTCAAAATTTTGGTCTCTTGGATTGTTGACTTGATATTTGGAGGAGGAAAATGAATTTGAAGTGATGTCCGTTATTCATAAATAGCTAACTGAATTTGAATTTGAATTTAAAAACCCAATTTTCTAATGTCTTTTTTCACTTTTTGAATACTTTTTTTTATTATTCTTTCATTTGATTTTTCTTTCTTGAAGGATGGTGTTGCTGGAGTTTGACACTTTTCTCTTTCAGTTTGGAATTTGTGTTTTCAGTTGGTAGCTAGGGACCAAACTTGTTACATATAGGAAGCATAAAATTACATAAAAAATTAAAAATAAATTACATCTCTTTTTTCATATCAAAATTACACTTTGATATGAAAATCATAAAAATCAAAATCACATATTTAAAAATATCATATTTACATGTTTATAATCTTCTGCAAATGAAAATGAAATGTTTATTGACTCACCCTCACACCTTTTGATGACCTTATTGAGATGAAATGGTGCATTTTTGGACCTTGAACATTGAAACCTAATGAACTAATGGGACCTTGAATGACCTGACTTCCATGATTAACTTTGAAGACATAAGACATATTGAATTGAGCTTTTCAAAAGTGGTTTTACGCTCAGCCATACATGAAGGTGGGCCAGAAAATGTGAAATCTTGAGGGAGAGTGAGATTTTATGACTATGACTACCATCAGTGAAATAATTTTTAGCGTGACCTAATGGAATGAAATAAAAATTTCAGAGTGGGACACCTAAAATGAGAATGAAAAGAGTGATTTTGATCACTAATTGTAGAATTCATATTTTGACACTAACATTGGCCTTATTGGGGATGGCAGCTCCTTGGAGGTGTTAATAACACCGTATACCAAGTGCCTAACCACTGGGCCAATACGGTCAAAAAATAACTCAAACTGAAATGTAGGACTAAATAATGACAAATCAATGACACAAACTAACTGAAACTGACTGAAATTTGACTGAAACAATGACTAAAAACTTAACTTGAAATAGTAGAAACGCAATGAAGCTAAATGGTCTTTACTTCAGGCTCTGAACTCCAATGCTTGTCCACTTCACACTTGCAGGAATATCAAACTGATATATACAATGAGGATGAAAAAAATTTCATAAGTTCAGATCAAAAAGATAGTGCTTCAGGAGCCTACCATTAATTGTCCCTCCTAAGAAACTTTTCCCATCCATTTCTTCCAAGAGATATGCATTTTTTTCATGAGAAGTTGCAATCTTAAAAGGACCTTTCAATAAATTATCAAACTTCTCGTGCTTACCCTTGTCTTCATTCCTGGCATCCCAGTGGAGTACTACATCATCGATCTCGAAATCATCTTTCTTGGTTTTTCTGTGATAGATTTTCTTGATCTTATTATGGAATTTAGAAGTTTTCTGAAACACTTCTTCTCTTGTCTGCTGCAAGTGAATCATTTGGTTTATTCTGTGTTATATGTCATTTTATTCACTTCCAGCTTCTTGTAAAATATTCATGACTGGGACAACCAATGAAAAAGGGAAAACTGTGTCCACACCCTAAACTACCTGAAATGGAGACATGCCAATGGATTTCTTGCTACTTACCCGATCTGCCCACAATTCATTAATTAGCTTCTTGTGACAATTCTTCTTGTTTGCCTCCAACATCTTTTTTATTATGCTTATCAAATACTTATTGGAGGACTTGGCCAAGCCATTGCTCTATGGATAATATGTTGTAGAATGACCCAACTTAATGTTATACTTATCACATAATTATGTCATGTTCTTTTATTTGAAAGATGTAGCATTATCCGTGATGATTTTTCTAGGACAACCAAACCGAGACAAGATGTTAGCTTCTAGAAACTAAATTATAACTGAGTTTGTAGCTTGCCTTGTTGGGATCACTTTCGTCCACTTTGTGAAATAGTATGTGGAAATAATTATCCATCTATGTTGAGCAGATGAGGGTGGATGTATCTCACCAATAAAATATAAGCCCCACTGCTGGAAAGGAGCTTCAACTGAAATGGGTTGTAATGGTAAAGGAGGAAGCTTACGTTTACCTTGGAAAAGTTGGAATTCATGGCAACTCATGACCGTCTTGTACAAATCTGCAAACAATTTCGACCAATAGTAATCTTCTCTCAATAATTTTTTGGTCGTGGTATTCTAGTACAAATGACCTCTGCAATCTCCCTTGTGGAAATCCTTCATAACTTCTTTGGACTCATATTCAACCAAGAAATTGAGTAACACTCCTCTAGGATCATTCTAGTAGAGTGCACTATCTAGTATACAATATTTAGAGGCCTTAAGTTTCAAGGACTTGCTCTTACTCTTTGACATGCCTGAAGGAGGGTTCAAATGTTGTAAAACATAAATGATATCAGCATACCGTGGAGATGATGAAAAGATATCTGATACCTGAATAAGACTTACACCTTCTTTGTCATCGGAAAGTGCCGATATGAGATTGATTTCAAGTGCATGTAGATTATACTTAACCATGAGCTTGGCTAAACCTTTCCCTTTTATCAGCTTGGTCGGCTTGATCTCAAGGTCATATTCTAAAAGTGTTGTTATCCACCTACCTCTTCTTCCTTCTGGATCTGTTTGCATGAGTACTTCTTTAACTGTTTCAATTGGAACATATGCCAAAATATGTGAGTGTAGAATATAAACACAGAATTCCTTGAGTGCTTTGACCAAGGCCAAGGCCTGCTTCTCAATTATGTTTTATTGAAGGCCTGCATCCATTATTGTGCGACTGAAGAATGCTATTGGCAGCTCTCTTCCATCTTTTTTCTACATAAGCACCGCTGCCAAATTATGCTCAGAAGCAAAAGAAAATATAATGAAATCTAGTGAATAATCGATACTTTTCAATACTAGAGCAGTGGTCAAAGAAAATTTTACCAAATTGAATGAATTATGATCATTCTCAAACCATTTTACATCATTCTCCTTTTTCAGCATGTTAGTTAAATTTCTAATATGTTCTACTAAGTTGGGAATGAACCTATGTAGGAAATTCATCCTATCATTGAATGCTTGAATTTCATTCTTGTTTATAGGGAAATCAATTTTTTGTATCACTTCAACTCTAGTAGGGTATATCCGGATCCCATCTTTTGAGATGATGTGACCCAACATCTTTCCTTCTTCCATATCAAATAGGCACTTTTTAGGATTTAAGGAAATCCCAAATTTTCTACATCGTTGGAACACAACTCTCAAATGGTGTAAATGCTCATCATCTGAATTTGAATAAACAGTCAGGCCATCTAAATAAACAACAAGGAAAAAAAATTTCTCGTTACCAAAAGCTATGTCCATAGCATGGTATAAAGTGGCCCCGACATTCTTCAAATCGAACGGCACCTTGGCATATTTAAAGGTACCCCATGGTGTAGTGAATGTTGTCTTATCCTGATCATCTTCATGCACAAGGATATGATTATAGCATGAGTAACCATCCAACAATGACATCCTGTTGGCTCCTACAACTTGCTAAAGTATGTGGTTTATTTTGGGCAGCGGGTAATTGTCTTTCAATGACACTTTGTTCAGATTTCTAAAATCTATACATAGTCGAATTTCATCGGTCTTCTTCCGCACTAGAACCAAATTGGAGATCCAATCTGAAAATATGACTGGAACAATAATACCTTCCTTATAGATCTTGTTTACCTCCTTCTCAATGGACGGCAAAAAATTTGGATTTATTCTCCTGAGCTTCTGCCTGAAAGGCTTTTGGTCTGGCTTGATCGGGATGGTGTGTTTAATGATATCTTTATTGTACACCTTTAGATCTGAGTAATCCCAAGAAAACACGTCAAAAAACTTAATAAAAAAATCAACATATTTAGGCTTTACCTTTGGAGGAAAAGACTTTAAAATCTTGATGAAATTTGGCTACTCTGTTGTTCTAATATTAACATCTTCTACACCTTTTTCTATGGGGACCAAAGTAGGTTTTCTCGCCACATCATCTTGATCAAATAACTCTTCCAAAGGTATGAAACCTTTTGGAATGTTATTTTACTTGAGCTGAAATATTTCAATCTGATCTGCCTCAATGACTTGGTCATCCTTTTTGTACACTTCGTCCATAGAACAATTCTCAAATTTACCTCCACTTTGAAGGAAATTTGTCACTTGTTTATCATCCCATAAAACTTGCCAAAATTTCAAGTTATCCAGAATGGCGGGCCTATGCTTTATGTGAATCTAAAACTTTTTATTTGAAAACATTGTAGATCTGGAATTACTTGCAGCAATGGCTAATGAATCATCCATCAAGTTTTGCAATCTTGACACTACTTTAAGTGTGTATTCTAAAAATATTATCAAAATTTCAAGTGTTGCATTCCTATATTGCCTCATCCTTGAGTGATTAGCTTGATACTCACTTTGATTTTTTTAATTTCCAACTCTAAACCACCATAGACTGCAATTCTTCTAGCTCCCAATTTTTTCAAAATTTTCAAACCGGTAATAAGCGATTCATATTCAGCCTCATTATTTGTACAATTGAATTCTAGTTTGTAGGAACACAACCTAACATTATTTGGGACCTTATTTTTTTGTTGAAATGGGTTACAGATCCATAAACCAATTCCAGCCCCATCTTTGCCAATGGAACCATCAAATTCCATGCTCCAAAGACCATCTTCTTCTTCAAGGTGCCGAAACTCTTGATTCTGATTTGACACAATTTTCTGATTTGATTCTTCATGTTGTTCTGAACTTTCATCTTCTTTCTCTGATGGTTGTTCAGATATAGTAGGTAGATTCTCTTTCTCTTTTTATAACACTATTCTAATGTAATCTGAAACTTCAGGAACATCCTCTATTTATACTCATTTACAATCTACATCATTTAATCCTAAATCATTGTACAATATGAAGGATTCTAAGTCTGTATGTACAAAATTTATAGGATGATTATTAGGCATTTCCTTGATTGTGATCATCTGTTTCATTTTAGTCTCACATTATAGTTTTCTCATTTGACCGAAGACATGAATGGTAGCATAGGAAAAGTCCAACTGCAGTGTTCCTCTCAATTTAGCCCCCAGGATCTTGATAACAGCATACCAAAACGTGGTGGAATATCAGCAACTACCACGTCCATAAGGACATTTTTGGCTGGGATTTGCTCTAGGGAGACAACTATATCTTTGATTAGACCCAAACAATGGACACAACCAGAATCGAAAGAATATAAATCATGATATGGGCGGGTTATGTCAAGGCCAAGCTTCTCCATTATATCTTTGGGAATGAGGTTGTGGGAGACCCCAGAGTCTAACATAGTGTTATGAAGGATGAATCAATGAACTTTAAGACTCAAGTACAATGGTGGGACCTCACTATCTTCAGACTTACCATCAATGGCGGGACCAAATATTAACTCGGGCTAATCATCCTCTATATTAACTATGTCAGATAAAGGGTCAACTTTCAAGGTTTTTACTACATGGGATTTGTATTTATCAATTTTGACCAATTCAGTAAGAGGAATATACACCTTTAACTTAGAAATTTCTAACTCTAAATTAAAAGGTATAGTTTTGTCTACCTATTTTATGATAACATGGCTTTTTCTCAACATGATCTCTTGGTGCAGCTTCTTTTCTTTTAATATCTCTTTCTTTGACAGGTGCACTTGTAGAAGGTTGATTGCTTCTGTTCTAATTTGGAGCTGCAATATCTTTAACCTTATTTTGATTGGCTTGAGAAACTTGCTTCTATGGTATTTCTTTCTGCTGAACCATCTTCTTTGGAGGTGGAGTTACTGGAACACCACGACCTCTTAAGGTATACTGCCTTTGTTGGGAACTCAATTCATTTAGGTATCCTCTCTCATAGTCATCATATTCTACTTCTAACTCATGATCATTTGCCATTATGAATTTTTTATCATTAGGTGAACTTATTTTTTCCACATATTCTTCATCCTTAGTGAGAAAGATGAGTTGACAATCAGCTGTGTGTTAGCTCCCTACAATTTGCAAGATTGGAAAATACAAACTGCAGAGAGAACACTTGAACCACTTTGGGATTCTAGGATCTAGCCCTCTTGAATCCAGAGAGGGATCTCTCTAATAAGTGCAAATATTGATTTATCTTTAAGGTTTTTGGGTATGATATTAGGCTAGTTGTTAAGAGCAAGGGTTTTGTTTTTTTTTGGATGGCTGAGCATGATTTTTGGTTGAGTGGAAAGTCCCAAATGAAAGAGTTTCAAAGGTGTGAATTTGCAAGCAATCAGAACAAGATTTTGGCTAGTAGGATAGATATGACGTCGTTTTTTAGTCCATTGGGCTATGGAGTCATAAAATGGTTTAATTGTGCAACAATTTCAAGAGTGGTCCAAGGGGCAAGTCATCTATATCACAAGATCTCTGAGATAAAATGATAGAATGGAACAATAAAAGTGTTGAAGGGGTGGAAACAGACAATAATTTCAACTAGGATTTATTAGTCTGTCCAAACAAGAAAAGTCTTTTAAGTAACTATTTTAAAATTGACCAAAGGACAGGGCTAACCATAGACTTCTTTGAACAAGTTCGTATTAAGGCTAACTCAACAGACAAAAAATCTAGTAATCCACATAATTACTTTCAGAAGGGATGAAAACATATAAGGGAAATGAAGGGCAGCCTAATATCAGATAAGATACTTTTAAATATAAATTGCTTTCAGCATACTTTTAGGGAAACTTTCAGAACTACCTTTGGATAGAGAAGCTAGAAAACAAGGCAAACCATCACTTTTCTACTCTATCTTCACTAAGCATATAATGAAAATGACATTCAAGAACATTTTTTAGTTTAGGCAATAGGACAAGGGAACTCCAGCATTCCTAATTGTTTGGACCGTATTGAATCATTCTTGAATACACAATTTGGAGGAAGACATTGAGATAAAGCTTATTAGTCAGAGAAGGGTACTGTAAACAATAAATCCTAACTCTATTCTTGTTGTTCTTTATTAGAGAATAAATGGACAAAATGGAATACATGAAAGGAAAACAATAACACTGAAAGAAGAACTTCACCAGTGATATAGACCAGGATCCCAAGAATCAGCTTTTATATTGATGTCAATCCAAGTACATTCTTCAAATCCAATGTTTCAGTTCAGCAATCATCTTCACTTCTTAGCCTAACTTATTCGATCACAAACAGAGATTCAAGAGCCTATGAACACTATTTACATGTAGAAAATTTCGAGCACGAGTATATTTCATAGTTCTGCAACCAACCCTTTACAATGAGCTCCTCAAGAAGATTTTATAGAAAAATGAGGAGGTCGAATGAGAGAAAATATCTACAAGCTCAATTAATACAATTGAATGCTTCTCGGACTTTGAGGGGCTCAATGGAGAGGATTTAAGATATTTCTTTGTATTAATCGGCCTATACTAAGTATTAAGCTCACTAGGAAGATTTTGTTGACTTTAAGGCTCGGTGTTATCCTTGTAATAACTCTGCTGACAGTTCAAATTAGTTTCTTTGATTTGAAATAACTTTTCGGCTATATTAAGGCAGATATCCTCTGTTCTGGTAATAACTATGCCATATTTTGAATGCTTTGAGGCTACAGGTGGCCTTTTGGCAGCTGAGAGGATTCAATTAGCCTCTTATGTGGCAGTGGAGGCATTCTCGGTCTAGTAGATATTATTGTTTTGACCTAAAACATGGCTAATTTGTTTCTGATCTATGTGTTAGGCATATTTAGGCCTGAATTCTGTCTTATGTTCCTTAAACTGTGTTTAATTGAGTGGATTAGGCTTTTAATTGATGATTTTAGCCATAATCCCTCAAACTGTGTAAACCATATTTAATTCTTTATCTCTGTTGTGGCCGGATCCTTTAACATTGATACTCTCTGTTTATTTAATCTTTACTGTGTCTTGTTGATGTGCAGGTGCTACAGGGGCTTTATAGTGGTGTCAGTTCTCATGAGGCACCGATAAAACGTGATATGGAACCCTGGGGAATAATTTTATTTGATGAATAAAGGCCTGGGGGATCGTCATCCCCGGCCTTCAATTTCCTTTAAAACATTTGAAAAAACCTTTAAAACCTGCATAAACCAAGAAATATTAAGAAAATCCTGCGTTTTTTGGGTTTAGACTGCTTCAAAGGTTGCGGTTAGGTCGCGGCCATTGGATGAAAGCATCCAACGGTGGAGATTTCTTGCAGAGATTAAAAGGGAGGCGGTTGAAAAAAGCGATGAGGAGATTAAGTCTAGGTCGTCGATCTACAAAGATCGATGGTCGAGATTTATAGGGAGAAATATAATGTAGAGGGCCACATTATAATAAAAGATTTGAAAATGCGAAGAGAAATGAGAAAAGACTTTTGGCAGAGAAAAAATGTATTGAAAGGAAAATTGGGGTTTCCAAACAATCTTGGGCCGTTGGATTAGATTAGCCCAAGGAGATCGACAGTGGAGAGTGATTCTGAAATCCCTTGGAAGAAAGGCGGAGGGCGATAATGTAATGGCCAGATTAAATGTGAGTCGTTGATCTACAAAGATCAACGGCGGGGAAAGAACGCGATGATATGCAATAGGAATGGGAAGGGTGGTTTTGATTAAAGAAACCAGCGGTTTCACACAGCAAAAAATCGGATGGGTGGTTTTACCTTTCTGAACGCGGTATGCGTTGGAGCCCGACACGTGGCATTTAAAAACCACCTATATCGCATGAATTTGAAAAATTATCGTCAAGCTTTAAATCACGCGATATGGGTCCCTGGTCGTTGGATCTGGGGCATCAGATCAGACGGTTGTGGAGAGAGCACGATAAAGAATAGATGCATGAGCGGTAACAGGTGGGGTAGGGGAAGGCGGTTTCAATCTGAGCCGTCAGATCAGGGAATGAACGGTTGAGATTCGATCTGGAGGAAGGCGGGACCCAAACGATTTTTTCCTGTTGGGATGAATCTAGACCATTGGATCAAGGAATGAATGGTCCAGATCGATTCTCGGGGTCAAATGAATAAAAAATGAGGCAGAGGAAAAGGTCAGTGTGGGTCATTGATCTGCAAAGATCAACGGTGAAGATTGGCCGAAAAACATTACACATCGGGGTTTATGAATTTAACCGAAGGTGTGAGGATTGATCTGGACCGTCAGATCTTATGGTATGGATGGCCCAGATGCAATCAGAGGATTTGCGATCGACAGAGGCAAGGGATAAAAGGCTCTGATGTGATTGATTGAGGGTTGTTGATCTGAGGATCAGATCAACAGCATAGAATGTATCGAAGGAGGTCACAGATAGGGGAAAGGGCTTTGGGATGAAGCGATATGAGCCGTCGGATCTGGGTCTGGCGGGGGGAGATCAACAGTTGATAATCCATCGAGAGTTTTCCAATCGGGGGGGGGGAATAAAATAATTAAATGTGCCCAAATGAAATCTCCGATGTGAGATTGTGCAGGTCATTGATTGGTTTAAGATCAACGATGGAGGATCAACCCAACCAATGAACCGTCGGGTCCCTTTTAAAATATAAAAATCGGATTTTTCGTGAAATACAAAGGAATATAGCATCAGGGAAGGGTTTTATTTTATGCTTAGCGCCCGATTGCGGGGCCGTTGGTTTTACAAATAAAACAAGGGATCGAGGGTTATATACAAAAGGGCCAATCGCATCGGGGGTTCTTTCTTAAACAAAGAAATGTGCCCATCAAAAGTTTCTGATGCGATAAGCGCTCGGGACTATTAACGCTTGGTTCCAGGGCTTGGGTATATGGTAGGGAAGTAGTTTAGGGCTTCGCCCAAGGAGGCTAAAGCCTGTTATGTAAAAATTGGGTTTTTATGGATTTCCAATGGTTTTCAATGGAATTTGAGGGTTTCGGTAAGGTCCAAAATGGAGGTTTAAACCTTATAAAAAGGGTTTTATGAATGGAAGAAAGGAGATAATGAAAAATAGAGGAATTTTTATGGGAAAAAAGGGGATAAAAATGGAGATTAATTTTGAGTGAAAGCAGAGGAAAATGGAATTTTTTGCAGTAGTCTTTTCTTCATGAAAACAACATATTTTCAGAATTAAGAGGGAAACAGCAGTGAAGATTAATCAAAGAATGATATGTATTCATAAGACTTCAAGAACTAACAATTTTGCAATAAAACTTGTTTCTTGAAGGCTTCAAAAATGATTTAGCCACCATTTGATATAACAAATTTTATAGGTGGCTAATAGTGGCTCCACATGGGGATGGCGCCTTCTTGAAGGCATCAAGAACTTCAGACTTGTATTCTCTAGGAAGCTGATCAATGCCTCATCCATTGGGCTGCAAATTTCTTCACTTGGATGATCTTCTTTTGCTCTAAAAATGTTAGCAGCTATGACAGACAATGGAATACTATCAAACCAAGCTTTCTACCTACCCAATCCTAGTGATCTAACATTTTTTCTTCTTTCAGAGTGCACTTGGATTGGAAAACCCTTTTACAAGCATTTTATTCTTTTGAAAGCAAAAAACTAATCTAAGTCTATTTCTTATTTCTCCATGAACTCAAATTAAATAGTTGAGTTCATAAGCTTCTCTACCTAATCTACTATCTGTTAGGATTAAACAGTCTAAAAAAATTTTCTTCTCTGACTTCTAAAACAAAAATTTAAAAGCATACAAGTCAAGATTAAACAGTCTAACTTGTTGCTGATCTATGGTATAAAACAAGCTGCACATAGATAATTATTTTGCAGAAAATTAAATCAAAATGGTGAAGGCTTAAGATTTGAAAGTTCTAAGCACGGCCTTCTTTCTCTTCAGCTCTGTTTTTGACTTTATTTGAGCTATTTTACATTCCTTTCTGGTTCAAATTTTGGGCAAATCAGACCAGCTTGCTTCTATCTTTGACTCATGAATTAAACAGTTTAGAGCCATTCTTCTTTTGGAAACTTAGGTTTAGATTTTGAGCATGTTTGAACCTTTATTTTTCTATCTTAATCTACCTAACTGATAAGCCAAGATTAAGATGTTTGGAAAATCTAATTCGCTAACCTATCAGCAGTAAATTTAAAACTAATTAGTCATGGTTAGGTTGTATGACTAACTAGAAGTGTGTTTCTTAGGAGTGGCATTTGAGCTTGCACACTTTCAGATTTTGTTTCTCTTTTTTGGTATGGGGCTGTACCTTTTTTTTTTTACAATCTTCCCTCTTTTCTTTCTTTTAATTTTTTTGTATTTTTTATTTTTCTAACTTTGAATGCAATGATGGATGAAATATTTATAATGAGAAAAAAGATAAAAAGGTTTTCAAAACATGATAGGATCAAGAGAAGTAATGTTTGAGTATCTTGCCATTAACAAGACCCCCAAACAGTTCAGCTCCATTCAATTCCTGCAAAAAATAGGCATTGTTACCAGCAGAATAATGAATGAGATAAGGGCCAAGCCACAAGTTATCAAATTTCCCATGCTTTCCCTTGTCTTTTCTCCTTGAATCCCACTTTAACACTTTATCCCCAACATTGAAATTGTTGGCCTTTGTTCTTCTATCAAAAAGCTTCTTGATGCTCTCTTGATTTTGTAATGCTTTGTTGTTAACCTCCTCTCTGGTTCGCTGAAGGTGAATAGTTTGATTAATCCTTCTGATCATGTCATTGTCTTCAGATTGCACTTCTTGAATCAACTTCATAACTGGTACACCAAGGCTGGTTGGAAAAATTGCATATGTTCCATACACAAGTTGGTAGGGTGACATTCCAATAGATTTCCTAAGTGTTAATATGTCAGCCCATAGTGCATGCACTAGCTTTGTGTGCCAAGACTTCTTGTTTTCCTTCAGCAACTTCTTGATTATGTTCACCAAACTCTTGTTTGAGGATTCTACTAGCCCATTACCTTGAGGGTAATAAGCAGGAGAATGGCCCAATGTAATCTGATACTTGTGACAGAATTCAACCATCTTCTTGGATCCAAATGCAGCTGCATTATCAGTGATTATCTTCCTAGGATAGCCAAATCTAGAGAGGATATGAGTCTCCATGAATTTTATGATGACTGAGTCATTGGCTTGCCTAGAAGGGATGGATTCTATCCATTTGGTAAAGTAGTCTGTTGCAGTGAGAATCCATCTATGTTGGGCAGATGATGGTGGATGGATTTCTCCTATGAAGTCAAGTCCCCACTATTGAAAAGGAGCTTCAATAGTGATTGGATGCAGAGGTAAGGGCAACAACTTTATTTTGCCTTCAAAAATTTGGCATTTATGAAAGGAAATTATCATCTTGTGTACATCTAGAAAGAGGGTGGGCCAATAGTAACCAACTCTAAGGATTTTGTTGGCTGTTGTCTTCTAGTAGAGGTGGCCTCCACATTCTCCTTCATGGAATTCGTGCTTAAACTTCTCTGCATCATTCTCAGGCAAACATTTAAGCAATATTCCACTTGCATTTTTCCAATAAAGACATTTATCTATAATGCAATAGTTTATAGCTTTTAACTTTAAAAACCTTGCCTTTGTTTTTGATAAACCAGGAGGTGTATTAAAATTAAACAAAACATATAGAATATCAACATACCAAGAGGAATTCATAAAATGGTCTTCAACAATGGGAGTTGAGAGTTCCTCTTGTTCATTTAAAGCATTTATCATATTAATATCAAGAACTTCAAAATTTGATTCAGCCATTAATCTAGCTAAACATTGACCTTTAATGAGTTTAGTGGGCTTGATTTCTAAGTCATATTCAAGTATCACAGCTATCCACTTACCTCTCTTACCATCTGGGTCCTGTGTTAGAATGTATTTCACAACTGAATTTGGGACAAAGGCAATGATGTGTGAGTGAAGGATGTAAACTCTGAAGTCTTTTAAAGCTTTGACCAAAGAAAAATCTTGTTTCTCCATAATGTTGTGCTTCAGAGGAGCATCTCTCAATGCCTTGCTAAATAATGCAATAGGTTGCTCTTGTCCCTATGGATTTTTCTGCAATATGACAGCAGCTATTGCATGTTCTGATGCAAATGAAAAAATGTAAAAATCTTTTGAAAAATCAGAACTGATTAGAACTGGTGTTTTGGTTAATGCTTGTTTTACCAGCGCAAAAGACTTTTTTGCTTCTAAGTTCCACTTAACTCCTTGATCCTTTTTCAGCATGTTTGTAATGTTTCTTAGGAGTTCAACTAAGTTGGGTATGAACCTTCTCAAGAAATTTATCTTTCCAATGAAATATTGGAGTTCCTTGATGTTTCGAGGATGAGTGATTTGCAATATAGCCTCGATCCTTTTTGGGTCTATCTTTATTCCCTCTTCTGAAATGATGTGCCCAAGAATTTTACCTTCTTAGAGACCAAACAATGTTTTCTTTGGGTTTAAAGATATCCCAAAATTTCTGCATTTCTCGAATACTTTTCTCAAGTGTTCTAAGTGCTCTTCATCTATCTTTGAAAAAACAGTGACATCATCAAGATAAATAATGATGAAGTAGCCCAATTCTTTCGAGAATGCAATGTCCATGGCTCTCTGAAAAGTAGCACTAGCATTCATTAGACCAAATGGAATTTTCACATACATGAAAGTGCCCCAAGGCGTAGTAAAGGCTGTCTGTAATTGATCATTAGGATGTACTAAAATCTGATTGTATCCTGAGTAGCCATTTATCAAAGAAATTCTTTTAGAACCAACTACCCTTTGTAAAATATGGCACATCTTGGGTAAAGGGTAGTTGTCTTTCGATGAAGCTTTGTTTAAGTCTCTAAATTCTATACAAAGCATAATCTCTCCTGTTTTCTTCCTAACTGACACTAGATTAGACACCCACTTAGAATATCTAATAGGGACAATAATACCAGCTTCAAACATTTTCTTGATTCCCTTCTCAACCAAAGGTAACTGAATTGGGTTTAATTTGTGCAATTTTTGTTTAAATGGATTTTGGTTTTCCTTGAGAGGTATCTTGTGCTGAATTATTTCAGTGTCATAATATTTCAGATCCTCATAACTCCACGCAAAAACATCAGAAAATTCCTTAAACAGCTCTATGTATTTGAGTTTGATGTGAGCTGGTAAAGTCTTAGACAGTTTGATCATCATTGGTTTTAGTTCACTGCCTATATTACACTCTTCAACTTCAGTCTCGACAGGCTCCAGTTTTTGCTTCTTGACCACATTGTTGAAATCAAACAACTCTTCTAAAAGGGCCAGACCTTTTGGCAAACTTTGATTGCTAGACTGCAGAGTTTCTAAGTCTTCTGTTTCTAACTCTGCAATCATTTCTTTTGTGTTTTCAAGTTTGTTAGACAGTAGAGTTACATCAGCCATAGCATGAGACTTTTATTCTTTATCAAGTATATTTTCTTCACTAGGACAGTCTATTTCATAGTCTGAATCTGAACTTGGTAGTTCAAATTCATTTCTGGATTGCAAGAAGTCTTCTATTTGTTTGTCTCCATCAAACACTTGCCAATATTTCTCGTTATTAGGGACAACTAGTCTGAATTGAATTTTAGTTGTGCATTTTTTGGTTTCATAAGGCATTAAGCATGTTCTAGCAGCAAAATTTAAACTGTGGGCCATGATATTCTTTTATCTTGGGACAAAAACAAGTTGGGATTCCTCAAAAATTTTCAGTAAATTCATGACATCGTTCCTGTAGGCTCTAAGTCTGGGGTGTTTAGCATTGAATTCCCCATTCACTTGCCTAATGATTAACTCTAAATACCCATAAACTTTAATTCTCTTGGCTCCTAATTTCTTCAACAAATTTAAGCCTAAAAGAAGGGATTCATACTCCACTATGTTATTCGAACACTCAAAGTTTCATCTGTAGGAATGGCCTTTTTTGTGGTTGTTTCAGTGTTACGTATCTAGATGCCTGCACCAGGATTGCTCCTAGTGCAAGACCCATCGAAGTTCATACTCCAAAGAGGACTAGTTTTGGTTTCATCAGTTTGGTCACTATCCTCTTCAACTAGCGTGCTTTCTGATTGTTCTTGAAGGTCAACACTTTGTTGAATTTGTCTTAACTCCTCAGGTTTTTCATTTCATTAAGGACTTCTTTATTGACTCTCAAGGTTTAAAAGCAAAGGATGGATGACCTGTAGCTCTAGAACTGTGTGTTGTTTGTTGTAGTTTACGGGTTCAGCAAACTGTTTCGACACTTCTGTGTTGTCTTACTCCTCCTCTCTGTCTGCCATTAACTAAGTCAAGGTCACTTGTTCACTAAATGTTTCATCATTGAAAAGGATAAATGAATCAAGGCATGTTTTTACATAATAAAGGGGAGAGTTTTGTGGTCTCTCTTGGCTAGTAACCATGTATTGCATATAGGACTCCCTATAAAGTCTTCTAGTCTGATTGAAAACAAGGATGGTTGCATATGTCATGTCCATCTGCATAGTTCCTTGTAACTTAGCTCCCCAAGATCTTGATAACACCATACCATACTTTGGGGGTACATCAGCCACAACAATATCCATGACTAAACATTTGGCTGGGATTTGTGCTAGGTTAACACAAATGTCTTTAATTAAACCTAAACATTTTACTCTACTTAAGTCAAAGGAGTAAAGATCTTTATAAGGTCTGGTGATTTCAAGTCCTAGGCTCTCCATTACAACTTTGGGCATTAAATTGTGAGAGGCCCTGAATCATGCATAGCGTTGTGCAAAATTTTGTCATGAACATTTAAACTAACATAAAAAGGAGGAACTAGTCCCTATTGATACCTACCTTCAATCTTAGGACTGAATATGGGCTCTGGTTGGTCATCATTAAGATTGGCAGTGTCATTATTCTCTTCTATGTGAAAAGCCTTCAAAATTTGAGATCTATATACATTCTGGGCAGCTAATTCAGTAAGGGGAACAGAGATTTTGATTCTGGCAATTTCTTGCTCCAAACTAAAAGGGATCTGATTCTTTGAAGTGCTTGTTTCAGCCTTATTAACTACCACTCTATCAGCAAAATCAGCTTGTTAATTTCCTCTATTTACATTTGTCAAAATTGTTTTAACAGGAGTACTAGCTAAGGTGCTAACACTATTAAGGTCCGCACTCTATTTTTCATTGTTTTGAGTGTCTTTCTCTTTACCTTTATCAGAATTTACAGCTACTGTTTTGTCTTTCTGTTTTACAATTTTGGGTTTATTTATAGTGTTGTTTTGTGTAGATTTTTCAGAGGTTTTGTTGTTGGGGATTTCCAGATTCTTCTTACTTCTAATATCATACTCCTTTGTGGTTTCTATGATGACATTTTCCATTTCTTGATATTAATATTCATCTTCTGGCCTCTTGTCATCATAGGGTGTATACAGACCTTGTTTTCTACTGTAATGGACTTCAAAGTCATCATTGTCTACTCCCAACATATTTATGCCATCTTCCTCTGTTTGTTCACTTGTTTCTTCAACCTCACTTACATAGTTTTGGTGAAAAGGAGGAGTAATTTGTTGATCATCCTCCCTTGGTATGTTTTGAGGCTAATTTCTCCTAAAATTCTGATTTTGGTTTTGATGTCTGTTTTGAGGAGCTGTTTGTTTTTTACTTTCTTGTGCTCTCTCAAGTATGCTCATCTTTTTCATCATCTCCTCCATCATTATTTCCATCTTCGAGCTAGATGTGGAAGGTGTAGATTCCTCTCTAAAGGACACTCTCTTCTCATTCTTCATTCTTTCTCTTTTCTCCATTAAGTTAACTTCCACAGCAAGAGCTCCTTTTTGCATATCTTCAAGAGTTAAAGGATCTCTCTCTCAGCTGATAGGCCATTTCAAGATCAAATCCTTCAAGAAACTTGTTTAAAGTTGAGCCTTGTGGAGGTTTTAGGTCTGGGGGAAGTGCGTTATACACACTATTAAATATAGTGCAGTAAGCTTGTACACTTTCCCCGACGTTTCTTTGGAGGTTCTTGTAATCAGAAAGTATTTGAAGAGGTTTTTTTTTCACTTCCCATTTGTTTAAGAATATCTGATGGAAGGCTTGGAGATCATTAATACTGTGAGGGGTTAAGCCTTTGAACCATTTTCTTACTTCTCCCCCTAAGCTCTAAGCAAATAATCTAAGTTTGACAGATTCATCATCAATTTCATTTCTGTCAAAGTATTCATTCATCTTATCCACATGTTGTGAAGCAGTAGTAGCATTACTGGCATCATACAATGGTATTTTGGACTGATAGTCATGTGGAAGATTGACTAAGGGCAAAGGAAGGACTAAGGGAGCATACCATGTTGCCATGATAAGGGGTGGAGGTGGATTTACAAGAGGTAGATTAACAAGAGAGAAAGTGCGCTAAAGTGGAGTGGTTTGAACAATGGATGTATGGGTAGCAGAAGTGGATGGACAAGGAATAGATTGTTGAGCTGACCTTGGATGAGAGAAACCTAAATTGTGAAGGAAATTTAAATCAGGTGGTGTAGTTTCTCTACTACCAGGATGTTCAGTTATTTCCGGGGATGAAAGTGAAGACTCTGAATCTAGTTGATCTAAATCATCAAGCGACCTAGTTCTAAATGGATTTCTTAAGTCAACTTGTGATTGTTGTACAGTTGCAAGGTTTTCAGGAATAAAATTAGCTCTAAAGGGTGATCTGAAAACAGTTGAAAATTTATCCTTAGGAGACTTCCTCGGTGTTCTTTCAGGGTTGTCAACTATCTCAAGAGGGTTTGGGTCAGGGTAGGCTCTAGTATGAATCTTTCTAGGAGCCACTATGCTGTGTTTTTCAAACCCAACTAAACAAGAAAATTTTAACCAAATATGACAATCTTTAAGAGGCTAACTGATATTTTAAACAAGAAAAATTTAATCCTAAAGCCTTTTAACTGAGTTTGTATGATGTAATGATGATAATGGGTCTTCCCAGTGGAGTCTTAAGGTTTGTTTAGGATTGTGGAGTCACTAGGTGGAAATTTTTAGCTATTTTGGAGGTAAAAGGTTTTATGGTCCACCACCAGGTTTATTTGAATACCAATCTAAAATATTTTTGGGTTTTTCTAAGTTTTTTGAGTCCTATTGGTTCTAAGAGTGTGCTAAATCTATTTCAAAACTTAGCTACGGTTATGAGACAAAGACAGTCTACTCTTATGACTAAGCTAGTTGATCCTTCAAGGTTTGATAAGCTCTTAAGAGAATCCTAAGGTTTCCTTAGTTTGTCACTGATTCAAATAAGTTTCATCATGATTACGATTTTCTTGGTAGTGCTTGAAGAGGGCTACTTTTACTCACTGAAAAATGAGTGTTTGTCTAGAAATGTTATGCCTGGTGGGTCAACTAGTTAATATACCGAATGTTCTTGAATCAAGAAGTTTCCTAAGGTTTCCAAAAGTATGTAGGATGAATTTTACTCAGAAAAATCCCCAGCGGAGTCGCCAGAAATGTTAGCTCCCTGTAATTTGAAAGATTGGAAAATACAAACTGCAAAGAGAACACTTGAACCACTTTGGTATTCTAGGATCTAGCCCCCCTGAATCCATAGAGGGATCTCTCTAATAAGTGCAAAGATTGATTTATCTTTAAGGTTTTTGGGTATGATATTAGGCTAGTTATTAAGAGCAAGGGTTTTGTTTGTTTTTGGATGGTTGAGCATGATTTTTAGTTGAGTGGAAAGTCCCAAATGAAAGAGTTTCAAAGGTGTGAATTTGCAAGCAATCAGAACAAGATTTTGGCTGGTAGGATATACATGACGCCATTTTTTAGTCCATTGGGATATGGAGTCATAAAAAGGTTTAATTGTGCAACAATTTCAAGAGTGGTCCAAGGGGCAAGTCATCTATATCACAAGATCTATGAGATAAAATGATGGAATGGAACAATAAAAGTGTTGAAGGGGTGGAAACAGAAAATAATTTCAACTAGGATTTATTAGTCTGTCCAAACAAGAAAATCCTTTTAAGTAACTGTTTTAAAACTGACCAAAGGACAGGGCTAGCCATAGACTTATTTGGACAAGTTCGTATTAAAGCTAACTCAACAAACAAACAATCCAGTAATCCACATAATTACTTTCAGAAGGGATGAAAACATATAAGGGAAATGAAGGGCAGCCTAATATCAAATAAGATACTTTTAAATATAAACTGCTTTCAGCATACTTTTAGGGAAACTTTCAGAACTACCTTTGGATAGAGAAGCTAGAAAATAGGGCAAACCATCACTTTTCTAGTCTATCTTTACTGAGAATATAATGAATACAACATTCAAGAACAATGTTTAGTTTAGGCAGTAGGACGAGGGAATGCCATCATTCCTAACTATTTGGATTGTATTGAATCATTCTTGAATACACAATTTGGAGGAAAACATTGAGATAAAGCTTATCAGTCAGAGAAGGGTACTGTAAACAGTAAATCCTAACTCTATGCTTGCTATTATTTATCAGAGAATAAATGGACAAAATGGCATACATGAAAGGAAAACAATAACATAGAAAGAAGCACTTCACCAGTGATATAGACCAGGATCCCAAGAATCAGCTTGTATATTGATGTCAATCCAGTTACATTCTTCAAATCCAATGTTTTAGTTCAGCATTCATCTTCACTTCTCAGCCTAACTTATTCGATCACAAACAGAGCTTCAAGAGCCTCTGAACACTATTTACATGTAGAAAATTTCGAGCACAAGTATATTTCAAAGTTCTGCAACCAACCCTTTACAATGAGCTCCTCAAGAAGATTTTATAGAAAAATGAGGAGGTCGAATGAGAGAAAAGATCTACAGGCTCAATTAATACAATTAAATTCTTCTCGGCCTTTGAGGGGCTCAATGGAGAGGATTTCAGATATTTCACTATATTAATGGTCCTATACTAAGTATTAAGCTCGCTGAGAAGATTTTGTTGAAATTAAGGCTCGGTGTTATCCTTGTAATAACTCTGCTGACAGTTCAAATTAGTTTCTTTGAGTCAAAATAATTGTTCAGTTGTATTAAGTTAGATATCCTCTGTTCTGGTAATAACTATGCCATCTTTTGAATGCTTTGAGGCTACAGGTGGCCTTTTGGCAGCTGAGAGGATTCAATTAGCCTCTAATGTGGCAGTGGAGGCATTCTCGGTCTAGTGGATATTATTTTTTTGACTGAAAACATGGCTAATATGTTTCTGATCTATGTGTTAGGCATAATTAGGCCTGAATTCTGTCTTTTATTCCTTAAAATTTGTTTAATTGAGTGGATTAGGCTTTTAATTGATGATTTATCCATAATCCCTCAAACTGTGTAAACCATATTTAATTCTTTATCTCTATTGTGCCCGGATCCTTTAACACTGATACTCTCTATTTATTTAAGCTTTATTGTGTCTTGTTGATGTGCAGGTGCTACAGGGGCTTTACAGTGGCGTCAGCACTCATGAGGCACTGATAAAACATGATATGGAACCCTAGGGAATAATTTTCTTTGATGAATAAACGCTTGGGGGATCGTCATCCCCGACCTTCAATTTCCTTTAAAACATTTGAAAAAACCTTTAAAACCTGCATAAACCAAGAAATTTTAAGAAAATCCTGGTGTTTTTGGGTTTAGACTACTTTAGAGGTTGCGATTAGGTCGCGGCCATTGGATGAAAGCATCCAACGGCAGAGATTGCTTGCAGAGATTAAAAGGGAGGCAGTTGAAAAAAACAGTGAGGAGATTAAGTCTGGGCCATCGTTCTGCAAAGATCAACGGTCAAGATTTATCGGGAGAAATATAATGTAGAGGGCCACATTATAATAAAATAGGTGAAAATGCGAAGAGAAATGAGAAAAGACTTTTGGCGAAGGAAAAATGTATTGAAAGGAAAATTGGGGTTTCCAAACGATCTTGGGCTATTGGATTAGATTATCCCAAGGAGATCGACGACAGAGAGTGATTCTGAAATCCCTTGGAAGAAAGGCGGAGGGTGATAATGTAATGGCTAGATTGAATGTCAACTATTGATCTACAGAGATCAACGGCAAGGAAAGAACTTGATGGGTGGTTTTACCTTTTTGAACGCGATATGCGTTGGAGCCTGACACATGGCATTTAAAAACCACCTATATCGTGTGAATTTGAAAAATTATCATTCGGGCTTTAAATCACGCGATATGGGTCCCTGGTTGTTGGATCTAGGGCGTCAGAGAGAGAGCGATAAAGAACATATGCGCGGGCAGTAACAAGTGGGGCAGGGGAAGGCGGTTTCAATCTGAGTCGTTAGATTAGTGAATGAATGGCTGAGATTCGATCTAGAGGAAGGCAGGACCCAAAGGATTTGGGCCTGTCGGGATGAATCTGGACCGTTGGATCAAGGAATGAATGGTCCAGATCGAATCTTGGGGTCAAATGAATAAAAAATGAGGTGGAGGAAAAGGTCAGTGTGGGTCGTTGATCTGCAGATATCAACGGCAAATATTGTCCGAAAAGCATTACACAGCGAGGTTTATGAATTTAACCGAAGGTGTAAGGATTGATCTAGACCGTTAGATCTTATGGTATGGATGGCCCAAATGCAATCGGAGGATTTGCGATCGGTGGAGACAAGGGATAAAAGGCTCCGATGCGATTGATCGAGGGTCATTGATCTGAGGATCAGATCGACGGTAGAGAATGTATCGGAGGAGGTCACAGACGAGGGAAAGGGCCTTGGGATGAAGCAATAAGAGCCATCGGATCTGGTTCTAGCGGGGGGAGATCAACAACTGATAATCCTTCGGGAGTTTTCCAATCGGGGGGGGGGGAAATAAAATAATTAAACATGCCCAAATGAAATCTCCGATGCGAGATTGCACAGGTCATTGATTAGTTTAAGATCAATGGTAGAGAATCGGCCCAACCAATAAACCGTCAGGTCCCTTTTAAAACATAAAAATCAGATTTTTCATGAAATACAAAGGAATATAGCATCGGGGAAGGGTTTTATTTTATGCTTAGCACCCGATTGCGGGGCCGTTGGTTTTACAAATAAAACAAGGGATCAGGGGTTATATACAAAAGGGCCAATTGCATCGGGGGTTCTCGCTTAAACAAAGAAACGCACCCATCGAAATTTTCTGATGCGATATGCGCTCGGGACTATTAGCGCTTGGTTCCAGGGCTTAGGTATATGGTGGGGAAGTGATTTAGGGCTTAGCCCAAGGGGGCTAAAGCCTGTTATGTAAAAAGTGGGTTTTTATGGATTTTCAATGGTTTTCAAAGGAATTTGAGGGTTTTAGTCAGGTCCAAAAGGGAGCTTTAAACCTTATAAAAGGGGTTTTATGAATGGAAGAAGGGAGATAATGAAAAATAGAGGAATTTTTATGGGAAAAAATGGGATAAAAATGGAGATTAATTTTGAGTGGAAGTAGGGGAAAATGGAGTTTTTTGCAGCAGTATTTTCTTCATGAAAACAACAGATTTTCAGAATTAAGAGGGAAATAGTAGTGAAGATTAATCAAAGAATGAGATGTCTTCATAAGACTTCAAGAACTAACAATTTTGCAATAAAACTTGTTTCTTGAAGGCTTCAAAAATGATTTAGCCACCATTTGATATGAAAATTTTTATAGGTGGCTAACACTGTGAAAAGAAGGTTCTCTTCTACTTTTGTTTCTTCATCTTCATCACTTTGAGCATAGTTCTATTGAATTAGTGTTCTGATTGGCTGTTGTTGTTGTGTTTCAGGATTTCTTTTCTCTCTCTGCTTTATCCGAAATTGAGGTAGTTGCTGTTGGACTCGAAAGTTCAGATTTCTGATTTGTGGCTCCATCTGTCTATCTGAAATAGACATCTTCTCGACCATTCTCTCCATGCTCTTAATAAAAGCATCAAATTTAGTATCTAATGAAGTGGAAGGTTCCTCTTTGATAGTCACTTTGCGTTTAGATTTAAGTTTGGACTTTTTAATCAAGAAATTTTCCTCAACACTCACTTAATTTTTGATCATTTCTTCAAGAGTAGTGGGATTTCTTTCTCTCAATGAGTAGGCCATATCTGGGTCAAAATCATTGGGATAACGTAGAAGGGCTAAACCAGGAGGTGGTTTCATTTCATTTGGGATGGATTTATAGATTCTTAGGTATCAGGAATTGTAATCAAGCACTGATTCATTAGGATTGTGCTTCAAGGAATCATATTCAGCAAGGATTTGTAAATGGTTTTTCTTCTCATCCCACATGGCTAAGAAAGAATCATTTAGCTCAGCAGGAGTCCTAATTGAATTAACTGCTAGGGAACGGAGCCAAAATTTAACTTCACCCGAAAAAATTTGTGTGATGATTCGCAACTTGGCATCATCTGCATCTAACTCCTCAAGATATATGAAGGTTGTGATTTTTTCCATGTGATGTCGAGGAGTGATTTCATATTTTTCATCGAAAAGGGGAAGTATTTGGCCGTATCCTTGAGGTAAGTCGTGAAATTGGGTTGGTAAGACGAGTGGGGAAAATCTTTCCACAATTCCTATTGTATGGAATATTAGATTGATAACAGGAGGGATGGGTCGAATAGGTAAAGGAGTTGATGTTGTTGGTACTGAAGTGGCAGGTATGTATGATGAAGTCGAAGGTGCAGATGAATACACTATGATTGACTGAGTTTGAGGTTCAGATGAAACAAAAAATACCTTGAGATGATAAAATTGGATCCACTCCTTAATATTAAGGTCGGACTTGAGCTTAATTTCTTCGAAAAAACAATCTTTCAAAGGAATTAAGTATAATTCAAAAAAATATTTTACCTCAGATAATCTTAGAGGATCAAATACTATATCAAACAAAGAAGTTTCGGATTTGGACTTAAATAAAGATAATTCAAACATTATGTCTTAAGGTATATCTTCTAGAGAAAGTAACTTTTAAAGTAGAGATACTGATCTTACCAACAAAACTGGTCCTGATTGAATATGTGGAGTTTGATATCGGTGTCTTCGAAAGAATTGCTCTAGATCATGAACCAGATCGACTGGATCAGGGTATGGATTTGCTCTAGTATATATTTTACAAGTTAGATATGTTGTAAGGCACTGCAATTTTGAAATAAACTTTATGAAACTCGATCCTATCATCCAAAGGATCATTTTTCGATCATTTTTTGTCGTACACCCAGGTAAAAGTTTTTATTTTTGTTCCCCAGTAGCGGCGCCAGGATGTTATCACTTCGCCAAATTCCTAAGGCTAAAGAAGGAATCCCAATGGAGGTAACCACAAACCAAGCTCTTGACTTGATAGCTAGCCCTATCAAGTCGGAGAGGTTTCTCTCTAAAAAGGTCACAGCCAAGAGGGCTAGATAAATTAGGTTTTTTAGCTAGATATTGAGTGCAGGGGGTTGTTTTGATTTTATTTTGGTTTGGGAATCACTAGATCATGAAGAAATTAGGTCAGGGAAAATGAGATAGGGTTGCAGGGATAAATGGGGCAAGGTAGGCACAAGGCTTATCACTTGAAGAAGATTTTGATGGAATGGTGTTGAAGTTGAAGGAAAAGCTGGGAAGAGCATAGGAAATGTATTCTTCTTAGACAGATGAAAATGGACAAACTATGATCAATTACCCAAAATAGGGCATGTGCAAACATGTATTCTGATTATCTAAGTTGTAAGAGATCCTAACATAGAAATGAAGTGAACATAAATACAATACATTATAACATATGATATTGAAGAAAAAATAATGATAGACATCAATACCACAAGTATCCCATAAAATAGTTGCAACTCCTCTTTATTAGATGGCCAAACTGAGTGCAAAAGTTCCTTGATCAATAAGCAAACATACAAATTGATTCCAACCCTTCAATAGTGTGAATAAAGGGGCTAAATAGACATCAAAACAAGCTTCACTCATCCTCAGGGGTCGAATCCATGAGGTGAGGAATAGATCCTCTAATTTCTGAAATGAAAATTAAAGTGTAGGATGGTCCAAGTGATTCACTCCTCATTACATTCAACTTATTCATTATGAATCATTAATGACTTTTACCCAATGAATATACCCTAGGTAACTAATATCAAACATAATTACATTTACCATAGTTAATTACATGAGTAGAAACATGATTTCTTGAGGCAAAGTGAAAATTTCAGAGAAAGTTGGAAAAAATCAGGAAATTGGTCATTTGCGCCCTCCACTGTGCATTTGTGCCCTCTGTGTTTAGGGCCACTTTTGGAGGCCTTCCCGATGTCCAAATCAGGCCCAAGATGGCTTGCTGAAAATCCTTTCCTGTCCTCGTTCTTAATATGCCTCAAGTTCTAAGAAATGGACATCAATTTCTCCCTTAATAAGTCATTCTCCCAAGACTGTTATTTGCACAGTGCCTAGGTCAAAAAAGGGGTAGGAAGGTGATTTTTTGATGTTTTTTGAGCTTTTCACCCATCAAAACAGCAAACCAAGGCTGGAAACATGGTTTTCTGAGATACATGGGTCATTAGGAATCCAATAGTGCCTTCCTTCTCCTCAAAAATTGTGCAAATTATTTGTGTAGCGCTTAGGGCAACACACAAATGCCCAATTTTTTGCTAAATAATTGTCTCAAAAAACACAGAGATTTCCAGATTTTGACAAAAAGTTAGAAAATGCTTCAAAAATTTTGGAATGGCTGATGATTATTTGTCTAAGCTTGGAGAGAAGCCTCAACAAGAATTTCCAACTTTTTTTTCTCCTCCATGGCCAACTCTTCAATTTTGGAATTGGCTCTTTTGAGCTTGGCCATTGCAATTTTCTCTTTTTGGGCATTGAGTTTGACCTTCCTCCTCAACAAGTCATTATCCTTATTTTCCTTTTCTAGCAAATTTTCCAAGTTTTGATTGGCTCTATCAAGCCATGGTTCCATGTTAACATTTATCTCTATAGCAAGTTGCTCATTTAGGGTTAGTTGATCAGCTAGCTCAGCTTCCCTTTGTCTCCCTAGAGCTATAGCTCTTTTCAGCCTTCTAGTTCTTGGTATTTGTCTTCGTACCTATTCTTCTTAATCATCAAATAAGCCATACTTCTCCACTATTTCATCTAGCATGGCTTTGGCCTTTTGAGCCTCCCTTTGAGCAGTGAAATACTTAATCTCATTAATGACCTGTTTGGTCTTCAACTGCTCATTTTCTTGCTCAAGGAAGTGTATAACATATCTAGCCCTATCAATATTAGTCTAAAGCTCCTTAACCTTGACATCCTTACCTTTGATAGCATCATTTGTGATTTTTTCATTATCATCCTCCTCTAGGTCAACCAACTGAAATTATTGTTCAGTTTCATGATTGTCCTCCTCATCATGAATGACTGGCTCAATGACCTTCTCTTTACCTTTATCCACCTATTGTGTTGATGTAGAAGGAATGGCCCCTTCCACTCCAAGTGAAGCAAACACATTCTTATCACCTCTCTGGTAGGTTTTTGGAAATGGCTCAACCTCAACCATACTAGCCCACTTTGGCTCAATGTCATCAATCCTGCTAGGTGACCCAAAATCATGATGAGATGGAGATGAAGGATCATTATGAGATGGAGATGAAGGAGGTGAAGGGGACTGATCTGATGATGATGATTGATTCATGGGATGACATTATGAAGGGACATTTTGTACATGTTGAATGGATTGCTCAATGAAAATATCATTGGCTATAAAGGTGCTCCACATAATGTTTAGTTGATTGATATGGTGGAGGACTATGATTTTAATGAGGGAATGATGGAATAGGCTTCTCATTTGGTGTTCATATTCCTTCTTCTTGGCAATGTATGCCATCTTCTCTATACTCCGGAAAAGATAATAGGGCATGTTAAGCATCCTTACCCTAGTGAAATGCATCAAGAGCCGGATGTGATAGGAATAGAGCCTTGAAAATATACCTTCACATGAAAAATATTTCATGATAATCTTCATCATTGGTGCATATCTCTCCAAGAGGTGTGAAAAAGGGAAGAACCTCTTTGTTTGATTTTGGTGTCTTGGTTTTAGGAAGAAGTCAAAATCCTGTTTCTTCAACCTACCTTTCTTGAACCATTTCTCCCCAACATTTGGGATCCCTGTAGCATCTGAAATGACATCAATAGATAAGGTAAAAGTGACTCCATATAATTTAACTTGGTTGTGATGGATTCCTGATATGAAAAGTCTAGTTAGCATAGGGTGATGTTTAACCCTCTAAATTTTCTCACAAAAATTATAATAGCCAACATGTTTGAAGCATTTGACAGTCAATGGAGAAGCTAAGAGTTCCTTAGTGTTGGCAGGTTCAATTTTAAGCACTCTTCCTCCTTTATGTGGCCCCCTTATCTTTGTTGCCTCTCTTTCACTGAATGATGTGTTTTCCTCTTATGTTTCCATGGTTTTTTTGCTAAAACCCTAGGGATTATGGAAGGGAAATGGGAAAGGAAAAATGAGAGAGATGTTTGATAGGGATATGTGATATGGGGAGGGGATAGGGAGTAATGATATGGTAGATTTAGTGTAGGGATTTTTAGGACTTGGGATCCTAGGTAGATGTAACACCTATTACTTGGGGTTTTGGGAGAAAGTTGTAGGAAAAGGGGATTTTGCAAATGAGGGGTTTGGGAGTGGGTTTTTATAACTGTGGGAGGGATGCAAAGGGTAAGGAAGTCAATTTTCATAGTATTCACAAATATAATGAGATACTAGGGTTTTTCCTAAAATTACACATCATATTATAACTTCAACTTGCAAAAATTCAACACATAAACTTAAGAAGATGATTTGTCATGGCATGTAGGCTCATACTGGTTTTCTAGAGGTCAATGACTGAGTGGAGGAGCTTTGAAGGAAATTTCTGATCATTTGGATACTTTGCAGAGCTTGCTAGTCATTTGTGCCCTTGAAAAGCTATTTTCACCCTCCTCTACGTATTTCCACCATCAAAAACACATTTTCACCCTCCTCGGCACATTTTCACCCTCCTCAGCACATTTGCGCCATCAATTCTGCTTTTTTTCCAATTTCGCTCAAAATTTCGAAATTTTGGTCCTTGGACTGCTGACTTGATATTTGGAGGAGGCAAATGAATTTGAATTGATGTCTATTATTCATAAATAGCTAAGTGAATTTGAATTTGAATTTAAAAACCCACTTTTATAATGTCTTTTTTCACTTTTTGAAGACTTATGTTGATTATCCTTTCATTTGATTTTTCCTTCTTGCAGGATGGTTTTACTAGAGTTGACACTTTTCTCTTTCATTTTGGCATGTGTGTTTTGAGTTGGCAGTTAGAGACCAAACTTATTACATATAGGAAGCATAAAATTATATAAAAAATTAAAATAAATTACATCTTTTTTTTCATATCAAAATTACATTTTGATATGAAAATCATAAAAATCAAAATTACATATTTAAAAATACCATATGTATGTGTTGATAATCTTCTGAAAATGAGAATGAAATGTTTATTGAGTCACTATCACACCTTTTTCTAACCTTATTGAGATGAAATGGTTCATTTTTGGAACTTGAACATTGAAACCTAATGACCTAATGGGACCTTGAATGACCTGACTTTCATGATTGACTTCCACTGACATAAGACATAGTGAAATGAGCTTTTCAAAAGTGTTTTTATGCTTAACCGGACATGAAGGTGGGCCAGAAAATGTGAAATCCTTAGGGAGAGTGAGATTTTATGACTAGGACTACCATCAATGAAACAATTTTGAGCATGATTTAATAGAATGAAAAAAAAATTCAGAGTGGGACACCTAAAATGATAATGAAAAGAGAAATTTTGATCATTGATGGTAGAATTCATATTCTCACATGAACACACACATTGTTGGTTGTTACTTTGTTTTCTACTTACTGGGTCTCTATGGTTTCTCTGGTGTACCCTACCTCATCCTACCCACTTCTAGATTTCAAATCTTTCATTATGGCTAACCTTAATGATGGTATTCCCTCTGTAGTCTATACCTCTGTTCATTACAACAATATTTATCTTTGGATCTCCATCCACTATCCCCATCTTCTCTTTTGTTTCTGGCACATACATTCCCTCTGCCACTCCCAGAACCCTCGGTCCCTCTTCTCCCTCATTGTGGCCTCCATGGTCACCCCTCCCCGGCTATTTCTGGACTTGGTTACTCTATGGCACTACATCTAGCTATCCTTATTTCGGTCTGCACTTCCACCCCTCCCCCTCGTATAAGCCCTATTTCGTCTCACCCACCTTCTGGTAGATTCAACGTATGCCTTCCTAACCTCCATATCTCCACAACCTTGGCCTCGATCACTACTCCACCTTCTTTGATTTCCTAATAGCTTCTCTCATCTAGTACACACCCTCGTGTGGCTAGGAATACCAAGTGTGTCAGTGTCTGCAATTAAGGTAGTCATCTCACCCTTGGTGAAGGTTTACACATGGAAAATGTTACGGGGATGGTGGACCATGTGTTGGTGGGTTGAGTATGTGGCCGTAACTACAACGAAAAAATACTCAGATAGTGGGTATCTGAGATTTGGGGAAATACCTTGCAGGAACTCCCAATATTTTTCACACTTACGAAGGGTTGGTTTGCCATGTAATTCACATCCAAGGAGCTCATAAATTGGGTTCTCTCTCAGTTTTGGAATATTAAACTTTCCCCTTGAATCTCAAACATTGGAGCCCCCTTTTTGATGCGGAAAAGGAACATTTGGGTGTCAGCCCCATTTGGGTTCACCTCCCTGGATTACCTCTGCACCTTTGGAAGGAGGAGATATTCATCAGTATTGGAAACATATTGGGTACCTACCTTTATCACAATAGATATTTCATAGCCACTAGTAAGATGGCCTTTGCCCGAATATTGGTTCACGTTGATGCCCGGGAAGGATTGGAGGAATATCTTAAGATACGCTGGAGTAATACGACCCTAACTCAAATTATAGATTATGAAGGAGTTCCTTTCAGATGTAGATGATGCCACAAGGTTGGGCATGTTTACGAGGATTGTTTGCTACTCACAAAATCTACCTCTACATCCACTACAATGGGACCTCGTGCTACACATGAACCGATCACTGTAACTCTGAACAAGCCGAATTAGTCAGCACGTATACACTCATCGTCGTAGGACATGCCACCATTGGGGAATGTCAATACTACTACTTACTACTCCTCTATTAGGATTACCATATCCATGACAGTGGTTGCAGCATCAGGAAATCCTTCAGGCACTTGTACCTCTCCTCTCCCTCCTTTTAATTTATCATCTCTCATGTTTTCCCCTACATTGTTTCTGTGTTCTGATTATTTACCATATGGTATTCTTGTTTCATCAATTGTTTGCTTCACTATATTCTCCCCGGAGGTTTACTCTTCCCCCCCCCCCCCCCCCCGCCTCCATACATTCCCCTCCCCCCTCCCTTCTCATCATCTCCTGTGGAGATCCCATCTGATTTATAGTCCATCCCTTCCTATAACCTTCATCCTTTGATCACTTCTGCTCATGATGGATTAGGCATCGGACCTATACCTCCCCTTTTACTGATTAAGCACTCTCGGGGATGACAGTAAAACATTTATAAGGCTATCCTATAGGTTGGTCTGGACATTGCGGTTGGCAGGCAACTCTCCATTGAAGGGGTTCTTAGAGCATGAAATCCCCCCCCCCCCCGGTTTCCCAATGAAGTTTATTTCCTTCAACTATCTAAGGCTTCCAAGCCCTGAAAAGCACCTAGCCATTAGGTGAATTTTTTACTCTATTAAAGTGGATATAATTTTCCTTCAAGAGACCCTTGGACCATCTGAGGCCATCATTGCTGCTCTAACCTCTCTTTTCCCCTCCTGTATTTTTCATGTTGTAGTTGCCTGAGGCCGATCGAGGGGGATTGCTTTGGGTTATAACCCTCAGGTCACATGAATTAACAAAACTTGGAGAAGGGATGGTGTACTCATGGCAGACATTTTCTCTGAGCAACTCAGGTATGACTTAAGGATGGTAAATGTGTATGGACCCTATCATAATCAATAGGAGTTTTGGATTTTACTACAGTCATCATTCATGCAAGCTAATAACATCATTTTGGTTGGAGGTCTCAATTTCTCCTTGGGTCTTGTCGATTCTTGTGGATCCAATGCACAAATGGATCCCCTAACTAATTTCTTTCAACATTTAATTGCACTCCATCATCTAGCTGATCCCCAAATGGATTCATCTAAGCCTAGTTGGCGCAACAGCCGCACTGGAGAGGCTATGTTTTATCACAGATTATATATATTTCTTATCAAGGAAGGAATATTTCAACATATGGTATCATATATACAATGGATTGGATCTAGGGGAATATTAGATCATTCCTCGATCTATCTAGAGCTCTCTAAAAATTCCTCCAAACCATCAGCTTCCTACAAGTTTTGTTCGGCCTGGTTGTAGGATGAGGATTACATTAGAATGATTAATCTGGCCTAGATGAGTGCTCTGATTACTCCTAGCCTTTCTAGCTCATCTACCTTCGCAAATAAGCTTCATTTTGTAAAGAGGAAATCCATTGAATGGCCAAGACCAAGAGAAGACAAGATGACCTTGACCTAGACAAGATTGAGCAGGAGATTTCTCACCTTGAGGACCCTCTAAATGGTGTTTTTTTCCTCCATTTTAGCCAAATAATATATCATCAAAATGGAGTCGGATCACCTCAGAATCCTCAAGGACAGGTAATAAAATTGGAGGCTCAAAATTCGTGCCATATGGTTAAAAGCAAGGGATGAAAACACCAAATTATTTTAGCAATATGCCAAAGGTCATAAGGCCATCAACACTATTTTGGAACTTGATAATGAGGATGGTCTACCTACTTCCACCTTTGAACAGTTGGCCAATTTTGGCACCTCACACTTGAGGAATCTCTACAAAGCTCCAGAGGATACAAAATTGACAGAAACCATCAAAATTTATAGCTTGTTCTCTAGGTATGTGGACATGGGCACTGTCGTGGACCTATACAAACTTGTAACTATGGAAGAACTTGAGTCGGTCCTCAAATGGTTCAAAAAGGAAAAAATTCCCAGGCTTGATGGCTTGTCGGTGGAATTCTACTTGGCCTTCTTGGAATTAATTAGACTAGAACTTCTAGAAGTGGTGGAAGAAACCATAATTACTGGTCAAATGTATGATGCCTTAAAATATACATTCATTGCCCTCACTCCCAAATCCGACCTCCCCACTACCTTCAAATACTTCCAACCTATATCACTTTGTAATTGTATCTACAAAATCATGGCCAAAATTATAGCCAACAAACTCAAACCTATCCTATTTGAACATATCTCCCCTGAGAGACGCCTTTCTAGAGAATAGACAGATTCATGAAGCCATAGGTGTCACACAGGAGGGTCTCAATTCTATGCATACTAAAAATATCAAAGGAATGATCCTCAATATTGATCTAGCTAAATCATTTGATCAAACTAGTTGGCTCTACATCAGAATGCTCCTCACCCATCTTGGATTCCCCGACTCTGTAATTATTTCTTGCATAACATATGTCTCATAAAATGTCCTTGTTAATGGGGAAGCAACACATTTTTTCCATGTTGATCGGGGTCTCCGGCAGGGGTATCCCCTTTCCCCTCTATTATTCCTACTAGTCATGGAAGGATTGAGTAGAACAACGATTGAAGAAAGGGATTGAGGTATGTTGAAAGGAATTAAAATCATAGATGATTGTACCCTTTCTCATCTTCTCTTTGTGCATGGTGTCCTTATATTTCTGAATGGATCCCTTGGTCATACATATATTATCAACTTTTTTTCTAAATTTATTCTACAAAGCTACAGTTATGACATGCAATAACTCCAAATCCACCATCACCACTCATGGATATACTCCTCATGTGATCCACTTTGTGATGCAACAATTCCCTTTTGGCTCTATGAGATTTGAGGAGGACCTCAAATACTTGGGTTTCCATCTTAAACCATCCAACTACAGAATTTTTGTGGACTTGGATGATTGCAAAGATTAACAAGAGACTTAACACTTGGCATCATATATGGATATATTGGACGGGCCACCTTGTACTCAAAAAATATGTTTTGGAGGAAATCCCAGTATATTGGATGTCCTTGGTTTGGATCCCCAAGAAAATTCTAACCAAGATTCAAAAAATCTACTGCAGATTCCTTTGGAATGGTGAAAAGGAAGGACACACATCTTCTTGGGCTAGATGGAATCTTATTGCACTACCTAAGAAGTGGGGGGGATGGGGCATTAAGTGTTTTCTTTCTTAATCCATGGTGTTGGATTAAAAACTGGGGTGGAAGATCCTGATAGATGATAGCCTATGGACCAAGGTGGTCATCCATAAATAAATTCATCCATCACAACTGATTGAGTGGATTGGATATGGGAATTTTCACAGAACAAATATTTCAACCATTTGGAGGGTCATACTGAACTCCATTGAATACATAAGATATGTTCTCGCTTGGAATGTTGGTTTTGGCAGGCTTGTCCAAATTGGATGCAGCCCTTGGTCCGGTAGTGGAAATGTAAATCTCCTACCTCCTGAATTTATCCTCTCACTAAAAAATTCTAGTTACCATACTCTTGATCAAGTTTTTGATCCAACCAACTCAACCAATTTCTCATAGGGATGGAAGAACTTACATGATCTTCATATCCATCATCATTGGGAAGAATAATGGGCACATTTCACATCTGATCTAGCTAAAACTCATGTCAGAATAACTGACAAAGATGATGAGATCATCTGGGCAATCTCTAAACATGGATAATACTCCTTGAAGAATGGATATCTAGTTATATATGATTCCCATAAACCATTGGATCTTCATTGGTGGTGGAGCTCATTATGGAATTTGAAGTGCCCTGTAAAGGCATAATTATTAATGTGGTGTATTCTATATAACAAGATCCCCACTGTTTCCTACCTACAAAAGTGTTCATTTATTTTTCCTTCTTGGTGCACACTCTGTAAAGGGGATGTTGAGGATTACGAACATCTTTTCCTACTCTGTCTTGTCAACCATTCCCTCTGGACCCATGTGTTGGTTGCCCTCAATATCAACTTGAACTAGACGAGTCTATCTAATTCTCAAGCTTGGGAATCTTAGTGGCTCTCCTCCCACCTGCAAAAACTTTGCAACCTACCCATCCAAATTTTCTGGGGCATTTGGATTGCCCAAAATCATTCCATCTTCCATGATCACCATCCATCTTGGCCGGTCATATCTGCACACATCACCACCTTTTACCATTTGATCTTGGACGACCCTAATCACCTTCCTCCCTGGTCTATCACTCCATAAACTATTGATAAATATTGTTCCCTGGGCCTATTTTGATGGATCATCTCAACATATTGGCTATGGACCAGGGGAGGCGAGGGGGGGGAATAATGTACTTATATATCAACATTTCTACAAGGTCAAGATTGGCCTTGGTAGGGGTACAAACAACTATGCTGAAAAATCATGCCTCAAAGCTCTTATATCCTTTTCACTCACCAAAGACTGTAATAGAGTTCATATATTTGGTGACTCAAAGATCATCATTGACTGGTTCAATATTCATTCATCATGTCACATGCACACACTACAGAATATATTGGAATAGGTTTATCAGCTGAAATCTAATTTTTACTATATCTCTTGCCATCATATATACAGGGAAGGGAATCAAATTTTTGATTCACTTTCGAAGGAGGAAGCGCACTAATTAAAGGATCAATGTGAGATGAAGGAAAAAAATGAACATTAATTCTATCATTTCTTCCACTACCCATTTGAGGAAGCACCTGAATAGGGGGCGAGTGTGCCCTAATATCTGAATTTTACTGTCATATTTTTTATTATTTTGGGACATCTACATATTAATATTTTTCTAATGTAAAACTCTATTTACTACATATTTACTCAACTCTGTATTTTTTGGAACAATTTCTGATATTTATTTTTTGAATTCGTCTTATGCTTCCATATCTACATATGCTACATAGCAACTACAACATGTAATTTTCATCCTATTAATGAAATTTATGATTTTTCTTGGATAAAAAAATACCACTTTTTATTTATTTTTAAGGATCCAGACAAGGAGAAAGAACCCTTTAATTTCAAAGGACTAATGAAAAACAAACAAAGACTAACAATAATAGCTATTTCATGAATAGTTGATTGACACTTAAAATAACTAGTAACACAGCTTCATAACTTGATTCTTTCTTGATGACAAGTATTTGTGTGATGTATGCATTCAAATTGAGATCAATCATAGACATGCTGGGAATTAGAAATAAAACCTACCAAACCACACAAAAACTAAATTGTAAAGATAAACCAAAAATACAGATGCGTGAAATTTTATACTAAGGTTTTTTTGGAAGTCTCTTGTCTAACTACAATGATCAAATAAAATGTACATTGTGGAATCAGGGAACATCGTGTTTATTATGGTAGCCAAAGAAAACTTTATCAAACAAGTAACTTTTCAAACAAATTTTGTGGGGGGAGTATGCAACAACCCTTTTGATGTATGTACACAATACACATGGAATTTGTTTACAAGAAGTCATAATGTTGGAGTCTCTGGTGTCATTATAATAGAAAATACATGGAATGGAACCTTCAAAATTCCAAAATCTAAATAGAAGTTGAAGATTGAAATGGGGGACTCAATTGCAGAGAAGGATTGATTTCATATAGTTCCTTCATGTGAATAAATGAAAAAACAACTGCAGGCCAATGGTATCAATAACAACATAACACCAAAAGAAGTAATATTGGAGATGAAACAAACCAATGCAAAATAGTGATAAGTTAACAAGGGAAAAATAGGTTTTCTTTGGTTGCAAGATAAGGTCATTTCATACATTCTCACAGACTTAACAATATAATTCAAAACTGTGAAGGATATAGGTATTTGCACAAACATGCCATGTTATCACTTGGACTCTTCAATGCCAATTTACCATCGATCCATCTATCTACATATTCTTGAGTGCATATGCATAAAGACAGAAAAAGGGCCTTAAAAAATGGATTCGTACCTGACATTGTTGCATTCTCTTGTGATAGAACTAACACCCTATCTGTCCAATAAAGTTTAAGGGTAAGTCACATGGAAAACTCAAACCCAAGTACAAGCTCTTTTAGCATAATGCATTTCTTGTTTAAAGTTATATAGATGAAACAACTGAAAATGAAACTCATCTATTTTTTTTCAAAACTAAAAGGGAGTTGTGGTGAGTTTAAAGGAGATGAATAAATTTAAGTCTAGCCTAATTAGCCTCTTATGGGTTTCTGCAAGTCTATTTTTTTCTTACGGTGATATTTTTTTGGGGATTTCTGAGGGCCGATGGTTTCTAGGTTTTCGCACTATGTGCATTAGGATGATCAATGGCGGAGGTCACTGTAGATCTGATGGCTTATAGGAACCGCCTCACCACATGTACGCACATGCAGGGTATTCATTAAATGCTCCTCAAAATCATAATAGTTTTCCCTTCGAACTCCTATTTAACACTCATGGTTTTTGGTTTACACATTTTTAGTTATCTATTGCATTGGTGTTCCATTTTTGCATCCTCCTAGCATGGAAGCTAGTCCAGCGTTTGAGACTCTCCCTCACAGTGTGGATTTTGTAACAATTTTTTGATTCATCTCTCTATGGTCTTAGTATTGTTAGCCCCAAATACCATTTCGACATAGAACCAGAACCGGAGGAAATTCTGTTGATCTGGGGGGGGGAACCAACCCAACAGAACCTAGAGAAAGTCAAAATTCTAGCAACGTCTCCAGTTGGAAAGCGAGGTGTCGTTGAGATGGGCTAGGAAGTCAGTGGCGCTTTAGGTTTTTTGGAATACTTAGGAAGCCTCTCATTAAAGGTGTTATCCTAGCTGCAGGCAGCGGAGTCTTCAGTCATTCTGGAGAATGCAGTTTTACAAAGAGATGAAGGTTGTGCTTCACTGACAAATTTTCGAGTAAGTTCTTTATGTCTCTCTTATTCCTTAACCAGTGGTCACGAAGACGCACTAAAGGGAAGTATTCTGCTAAGGAATGAAGGGTTAAATATTTTTTAATTGAGGAGGTAAAGGTGGTGTCTCTGAGAGTGGTTCAGCTTGTAGATAAGACTCAGGGATGCAAAATTCTTCTAGTTGCTTGCCCTAGTTTGGTGTCTGAGAAGGATTTTTTTTGGAGCGTTCGGGTGATAATGAAGGTTTGTTTGGGGAGAATCTGTTTAAAGGATTTCTTATTCTGGAGGAGTCATATACAATTTTTTGGCCGGCAGAAGAAAGTAGGTAGGAAGGTAATATCTTCTCTCATAAAATCCAAGGAATAGTTAATGACATCTCTCTAGGGCTAAAGGAGAACTACCCACTTCTTGACTCCAAGACTCGATCTCCAAGAGTCGAGGCACCTCCTCAGAGCATCGGGTCACCAGTTTCTTTTCCAGAACAACCCCCTACGGAGACCACAAAATGATAAAGCTCTCAGCACTTCTTTTAGTATTGGGCATACCTTTGGCTCCAAGATAAAGAAGGGAAAAGTAACCAGGAAGGAGGTTAGGCCAAACTTGGTATCGGGAGTGGACATTCCGATGGACGAGGCCTTGGCAATCTCAGAACTTATCCTAGTGGGGCATGCGAAAGGTCGTCAATATTCTTCAAATTATATCACAGAGTGGATACATAAGTCTTCAAATCCCTCCCACGTTCACTTGTTGAAGCCCCTCTCAACCTAAGCATTTATATAAATTGTGATCTTCATTTCCTCCTTATGCAAGGGATTTTGCTATCTAAAACAGGTTATCGTGGAATTTGCACTCTAACTTGTTTTATACAAAGGTTCAAAAGCTAAAATTTTTATGAGGTGAAGCCTAAATCTTGAGGAAGCTGCTGTAAAAATTTCAAATCAAGGTTCGCAATATTTTTTGAGATATGGTCTGTGGAAGTCAAGGTTTTTGCAGGCTCCTGAAATTCATCTCAAAGAAGTGACCTTGGTAAATTCGTCATAACTCTCTCTTTGAGTATCAGATTGGAATTCCGCAAAAAGTGGTAGATAGTGCACATTCTTTACTTTTCAATCTATAAATTTCAAAGCCAAATGAAGAAACAATGACACCTGGCACACTGTACAAGTGCGTTATGCTGATACAGTCCATAATTAGGGCATTGTGAGAGATTGGGTATAACTCTCTCTTGAAGAATCCAAATTGGGTCAAACCTATAGCATTAGAAATATGACTCAGAGGACTACTACATGACCGAAAATCAGATATTGAGGATCTGAAATAATAAAGATACACTAGATTCAATATCAAGCTCCTAGAAGGCAAGAAAAAGCTAGATCATGTGTTGTCAAGGGTTGCAAAGGACTAGACTTTCTACGGAAGCAAAGCAAAGCAAGGTGCAGAAGAGGGTAGCATGAAAATAGCAGCAAGAAGTTCATCATATGAAGTCTTCAAGTGGGCAGCACTGCATACAATCATTATAAAGGTATCATTGTACTTAGTCATTGTAAATAAATTATTGTACAAATTGTACTAGTGTCTATATTCCAAGGGTTGAAGAGGTAGTGTTGGGAGGTCTAGGATCATCATTAGGTGGTTGTGTCAAATTTGGCATTATGGTCTATTATATCTTCTTCTTCTGCGTCATTCTATATCATTGTAAAGTGGACCATTTTCCCTAGTACGGGAGTCCATTCATCTTTTATTCTTCTATAGGGTGGTAGGGTGGTGCTAGGGTGAGTTGTAGCTCATTGGGTGTTGGGGCAACCGTTTAGTTGACTACTGAAGAATCTCGGGCATTGGAGCATCCATCCAGTGGGAGCTGGAGAAGAATGATTTTCTAGATTCTAGGAAGTTGGAGCTTTATTTTCAATTGGAGTTGAATATTAAAGAATTATTAGAAAAGCATTAGGTGGTTTTTGCCCCGGAGTGGGCTTCCACCTTAAAAACTATGTGCATTTTTGTTCCTCTTGTTTGCTGCTATCATTGTACAAACACTGATAATAATTGAAGATTAAATAATGTTGTAATTGAAAGGAATATTGATTCACCCCTGCCCCCCTCGATATTTCCAACAATTGGTATCAGAGCTTGGTTCCTTCAATAGCAATTTAACAATTGGAAGGAGTCATGAAGCATACCAAGAATGGTGTACCTCTATTCAATGAAAATAATTATGCACTCTGGAAAGGAAGAATGGAGGTCTATCTTTTGCTGCAAGGTTATGAAGTATGGGACACTGTTCAAAATGGATTTACATCAACTACGGATGAACAAGGTAAGAATAATTTGGTAAATGATGCAAAAGCAAAGAATATTATTATCAGTGGACTTATTGAATCTGCTTATCATAAGGTGTCGGGTTGTAAAACTGCCAAAAATTTAGGGGACAAGCTTGAGAATATATATGTAGGTGACTCAAATATCAAAGAAGAAAAGCTTCAAATCTATAGAGCAAAATTTGAGCAACTCAGAATGAAAGAAGATTACAACATTGCTGCATACTCCCAACACGTTGATGAAATAACCAATACTCTGGAAGGATTGGGAGAGCCAGTTGACGAGAAGACTATTATACGGAAGATTCTTAGAACGTTACCAGGGAAATTCAACCCAAAGGTATCGGTCTTAGAATACAGTGCAAATCTGGATAAACTTAGTAAAGAGGAATTACATGGAGTTCTCATAGCATATGAAATGAGACTTGATGAAGAAGAGGGTACTTCGCATCTAGAAACTGCGTTCGTTGCATCTAAGAAAACAAATAAGGATAAACAACCTTCAATTAAAAAGACATGCACCAACAAGTGTTAAGAAAAGGGAGATGATGAAGAAGGTCTTTCAGATGAAGAATATGCTTACTTCACGAGAAAACTAAAAATTGGTAAGGGACAATTCAAAGGTAAACTTCCTTTGATATGTTTAAGCTGTAATAAGGTTGGGCATTTTGCAGCAAAATGTCCAAACAGAAGTAATGGCAACTCAAAAGGAAAGAAAGGCTTTAAGAAATTCAACAAGCAAGGATCCAAAAGGAACTTTCTCTCTAAAGAAGATAGCTCATCATCCGGTGAAGATAATGACAGTGAAGAAGAAACCAATGAGAGAGTGTTGTTTATGGCCAAGCACAATAAACAAGAGGTATGAAACAACGAAGAAGAAGGATGGACCATAGAAGAATTTTATGAGGAAGCAATCAAGCTTATAAAAGATCTCAAGGAGGAGAAGATCCATTCCAATACTCTTGAAGAACAAGTTCAAGGTCTCAAAATTGAAGTTGAAGAACACAAATGCATTGAAGAGTCACTTCAAAATAAGTTGGAATAAAGCAACCAAGAAAGGGAAGAATTAGAAGTCGAAGTAATCTCGCTGCGTGAGGAAGTGAAGAAAGGAAAAACTATCCAAAACTATGCCAACAACTCAAGGGAATTGGAAGAACTCATCAACAATAAATGATCTTACAACAACAAAAATGGCATCGGTTACAAAAAAGAAGAAGCAGGACCTTCTACAACAAAATACAATGAACCTACGAGATCTGACATGCATGTAGACTTCATTGGACAAGATTCGCAAGAACAGCCTTGGAAGACAATTCCTTGACGAAAATTTCCATCCAGGTACCAACATATTTTTTATGGCTACTGTTATTCATGTGGAAAATTTGGTCATAAAGCTATAGAATGTCACACGTACCCTAGGAACGAATACAATTCCAGGAGATCTATCAAATATGAACCTCCCAGGGCTGAGCGAAACATAAATAGATTTGAACATTTAATAAACAATATTGAATGTTACAAATGTCGAAACTTTGGACACATAGCCAAAGACTGCAGACTTGAAAATCCTCCAGAAGAATCTTCAAAGCCACAAAACGAACGAACATGGAAGAAGAAGAAGAATGATAATTGTGCTCTCGCTTTCAAGGCTCAAAAGAAGAAAGATGTGTGGTATGTTGATAGCGGTTGCTCAACGCATATGACTGGAGATAGAAATAAATTTGTATCTCTGAAAGAGAATAAGGATGGAACCGTGTGTTTTGGAAATGATGGATTTAAATGTTATAGGATTAGGTACTGTCACTCTCGGAAGAAAATATGATCTAGCCAAGAATGTTCTATTGGTTGAAAACATGAATCACAATCTGCTCAGTGTTGGATAAATGTGTGATCAAGGACACACAATACTATTCAACTCCACGAAATGTGAAATCAGGAAAGGCGTGTATGGTGAAATTGTGGCTACAGCAAGTTGCGATCCAAATGACATATATGTTCTGGATGAAGCAACTAAAGCATGTCTAATAGCTAAAGAGGATGATACAATAATTGGTAGCAATGATGATCGACTAAGTAAGAAGTTTTATACAAAGGTGCAAAGTGATTTCGAGATGTATTTACTTGGTGAGCTGACATACTTCTTAGGGCTTCAAATATCTCAGCAAGAGAAAGGAATATTTATATGTCAAGACAAGTGCATCAAGGAAATGCTCAATAAATTTAAAATGGAAGATTGCAAACCCATCCTTACTCCAATGGTAACAGGTTGCAAATTGAGCATAGATGACTCATCTAAGGATGTGGATCAAAGTTTGTACATATCTATGATTAGTAGTCTTCTATATGTAACAGCCTCCTGACCAGATGTTATGCAAGCAGTTGGACAGGTAGCAAGATTCCAAGTAGCACCAAAAGAATCACATATTAAATATTTGCCAGCATTGGAATATATTTACCAGAACCTTTGGATTATCCCAAGTTCTCATTATATTTTCCTTTTTTAGAATATAAAGGGGGAGTGGAAGTGGAATACAGGTCTGCAGGATGGTTGTGTGTCAGGGGGAGTGGAAGTGTGTACAGGTCCGCAGGATGGTTATGTTTTAGGGGGAGTTACCTTTTTCCATTCATGTCAAAGGGGGAGAGTGTGTTGTAGGAAGAGGTGTCATGATCGCAAGGGGAGTACTTGTGTTGCCATCAATGCCAAAGGGGGAGATTGTTGATCAGCGGTTGTCATTGATGTCAACCCAAGCAGCACCAGGGATTAACCCAATATTTCATCGGAATTTTGACCTACCAAATTAATATATTCTGGGTCAATAATTCTTTTTATGTTTTCTACTTTTTGAGATGTTTCTATTGATATATGGCACGCCATGTAATTCTTCACGGTTTGAGAGATGTTCATGTTTGAAGTTTGTACCCCCAGTTAGTGGGCTAAAACCGCATGGGGTTGGGGCATGGGTCATTGAAAAGTCATAATTAATATTTTTTAAGCTCCTAAAATCCCTCCCACATTCACTTGTTGAAGCCCCTCTCAACCTAAGCATATATATAAATTGTGATCCTCATTTCCTCCCTATGCAAGGGATTTCGCCATTTGAAACAGGTCATTGATGGAATTTTCACTCTAAATTTTTTTCTAAGAAGGTTCAGAAGCTGAAATTTTTATGAGGTAAAGCCAAAATCCTGAGGAAGCTTCTGTAAAAATTTCAGATCAAGGTGCGCAACATTTTTGGAGATATGATATGTGGAAGTCAGGGTTTTTGCAGGCTCCTGAAATTCATCTCAAAGAAGTGACCTTGGTAAATTATTCATAACTCTCTCTTTGAGTATCAGATTGGAATTCCATAAAAAGTGGTAGATAGTGCACATTCTTTACTTTTCAATCTATAAATTTCAAATCCAAATGAAGAAACAGTGACACTTGGCACACCGTACAAGTGCGCTATGCTAAAATAGTCCATAATTAGGGCATTGTGAGAGATTGGGTATAACTCTCTCTTGAAGAATCCAAATTGGGTCAAACCTATGGCATTAGAAATATGACTTAGGGGACTACTACATGACCAAAAATCAGATATTGAGGATCTGAAATAATAGAGATACACTAGATTCAATATCAAGCTCCTAGAAGGCAAGAAAAAGCTAGATCATGTGTTGTCAAGGGTTGGAAAGGACTAGACTTTCTACGGCAGCAAAGCAAAGCAAGGTGCAGCAGAGGGTAGCATGACAAGAGCAACAACCAAGGTGCATAACAGCAGCAAGAAGTTCATCATATGAAGTCTTCAAGTGGGCAGCACTGCATACAATCATTATAAAGGTATCATTGTAATTAGTCATTGTAAATACATTATTGTACAAATTGTACTAGTGTCTATCTTCCAAGGGTTGAAGAGGTAGTGTTGGGAGGTCTAGGATCATCATTAGGTGGTTGTGTCAAAGTTGGGGTTATGGTCTAGTATATCTTCTTCTTCTGCATCATTCTATATCATTGTAAAGTGGACCATTTTCCCCGGTACGTGAGTCCATTCTTCTTTTATTCTTCTATAGGGTGGTAGGGTGGTGGTAGGGTGAGTTGTAGCTCATTGGGTGTTGGGGCAACCGTTCATTTGACTACTGAAGAATCTCGGGCGTTGGAGTGTCCATCCAGTGGGAGCTGGAGAAGAATGCTTCTCTAGATTCTAGGAAGTTGGAGCTTTATTTTCAATTGGAGTTGAATATTAAAGAATTATTAGAAAATAATTAGGTGGTTTTTTCCCCGAAGTGGGCTTCCACCTTAAAAACTATGTTCATTTGTGTTCCTCTTGTTTTTTGATATCATTGTACAAACACTGATAATAATTGAAGATTAACTAATGTTGTAATTGAAAGGAATATTGATTCACGCCCCCCCCCCCCCCCCCCCCGCATTTCCAACAATTGGTATCGCAGCTTGGTTCCTTCAATAGCAGCCTAACAACTTGGAAGGAGTCATGGAGCATACCAATAATGGTGTACCTCTATTCAATGAAAATAATTATGCACTCTGGAAAGGAAGAATGGAGGTCTATCTCTTGGCACAAGGTTACGAAGTATGGGACACTGTTGAAAATGGATTTACATCAACCGCGGATGAACAAGGTAAGAAGAATTTGGTAAATGATGAAAAAGCAAAGAATATTATTATCAGTGGACTTATTGATTCTACTTATCATAAGGTGTTTGGTTGTAAAATTTCCAAAAATTTATGGGACAAGCTTGAGAATATATGTGCAGGTGACTCAAATGTCAAAGAAGCAAAGCTTCAAATCTATAGAGAAAAATTTGAGCAACTCAGAATGAAAGAATATTGCAACATTGCAGCATACTTCCAATACGTTGATGAAATAACCAATACTCTAGAAGGATTGGGAGAGCCAGTTGACGAGAAAACTATTATACGAAATATTCTTAGAACATTACCAGGGAGATTCAACCCAAAGGTATCGGTCTTAGAATACAGTGCAAATCTGGACAAACTCATTAAAGAGGAATTGCATGGAGTTCTCATAGCATATGAAATGAGACATGATGAATAAGAGGGTAATTCACATCTAGAAACCGCATTCATTGCATCTAAGAAAACTAATAAGGATAAACAACCTTCAATTGAAAAGACATGCACCTGCAAGTGTGAAGAAAAGGGAGATGATGAAGAAGGTCTTTCAGATGAAGAATATGCTTACTTCACGAAAAAAATATAAATTGGTAAGGGACAATTCAAAGGTAAACTTCCATTGATATGTTTCAGTTGTAATGAGGTTGGGCATTTTGCAGCAAAATGTCCAAACAAAAGTAATGGCAACTCAAAAAGAAAGAAAGGCTTTAAGAAATTCAACAAGCAAGGATCCCAAAGGAACTTTCTCTCTAAAGAAGATAGCTCATCATCCGATGAAGATAATGATAGTGAAGAAGAAGCCAATGAGAGAGTATTGCTTATGGCCAAGCACAATAAACCCAAGCACAATAAGCAAGAGGTATCAAACAACGAAGAAGAAGGATGGACCATAGACGAATTTTATGAGGAAGAAATCAAGCTTATAAAAGATCTCAAGGCAAAGAAGATCCATTCCAATACTCTTGAAGAACAAGTTGAAGGTCTCAAAATTGAAGTTGAAGAACAAAAATGCATTGAAGAGTCACTTCAAAAGAAGTTTGAAGAAAGAAACCAAGAAAGGGAAGAATTAGAACACAAAGACCACACAGACAGTGAAAGTAGGAAAGGACCTATCAAAATCAGGCCAGCTTCAGAATTGTACTCACCACAATAACGTACCTACACAACAACCGTACCGGCTACAAAGAAGAAGTTAGACCTTCTACAACAAAATACAATGAACCTATGAGATCTCGACATGCATGTAGCTTTATTAGACAAGATTCGCAAGAACAGCCTTTGAAGACAATTGACGAAAATTTCCATCCCCCTACGGCCAACATATTTTTTATGGCTACTGTTATTCATGTGGAAAATTTGGTTATAAAGTTGAAGAATGTCGCACGTACCCTAGGAATGAATACAATTCCAAGAGATCTATCAAATATGAACCTCCCAGGGCTTAGCACAACATCAATACATTTGAACATTTAAGAAATAATATTGAATGTTAAAAATGTCGAAACCTTGGACACATAGCCAAAGACTGCAGACTTGAAAATCCTCTAGAAGAATCTTCGAAGCCACAGAACGAACGAACATGGAAGAAGAAGAAGAATGATAATCGTGCTCTTGCTTTCAAGGCTCAAAAGAACAAATATGTGTGGTATGTTGATAGCGTTTTCTCAACGCATATGATTGGAGATAGAAATAAATCTGTATCTCTGAAAGAGAAGAAGGACGGAACCGTGTCCTTTGGAAATGATGGATCTTCAAATGTTATAGGATCAGGTACTGTCACTCTCGGAAGAAAATATGCTCTAGCCAAGAATGTTCTATTGGTTGAAAACATGAATCACAATCTGCTCAGTGTTGTAAAAATGTGTGATCAAGGACACACAATGTTATTCAACTCCACAAAATGTGAAATCAGGAAAGGCAGGTATGGTAAAATTTTGGCTACAGCAAGTTGAGCTCCAAATGACATATATGTTCTGGATGAAGCAACTAAAGTATGTCTACTAGCTAAAGAAGATGTTACAATAATTGGTAGCAATGATGATCGACAAAGTAAGAAGTTTGATACAAAGGTGCAAAGTGATTTTGAGATGTCTTTACTTGGTGAGCTGACATACTTCTTAGGTCTTGAAATATCTCAGCAAGAGAAAGGAATATTTATATGTTAAGCCAAGTACATCAAGGAAATGCTCAATAAATTTAAAATGGAAGATTGCAAACTCCATCCTACTCCAATGGTAACAAAAGGTAAATTAAGCATAAACGACTCATCTAAGGCTGTGGATCAAAGGTTGTACAAATCTATGATTGGTGGTCTTATATATGTAACATCCTCCTGGACAGATGCTTTGCAAGCTTTTAGACAAGTAGCAAGATTCCAAGCAGCACCAAAAGAATCACATATTAAATATTCGCCGAATTGAATATTTTCACGTGCTTGGGATTCTCCCCAAGTTCTCATTAGATTTTCTCCTTTCAGAATATAAAGGAGGAGGGAAGTGGAATATGTCCGTGTGATAGTTGTGTGTCGTGGGGAGTGGAAGTGTGTATGTGTCCGCAAGATGGTTATGTGTTTCAAGGGAGATTACCCTTTTGCCATTGATTTCAAGGGGGGAGAATGTGTTGTAGGAATAGGTGTCATGATCGCAGGGGGAATACTCGTGTTGCCATCAATGCCAAAGGGGGAGATTGTTGATCGGGCCGTTGTCATCGATGTCAACCTGCGCACTGTGGGTTAACCCAATATTTCATGGGAATTTTGACCTACCAAATTAATATATTCGGGTAAATGGTCATTTTGATGCTTTCTACTTGTCGAGATGTTTCTATTGATATATGGCATGCCATGTAATTCTTCACGGTTTGAGAGATGTTCATGTTTGAAGTTTGTACCCCCGGTTAGTGGGCTAAAGCCCCATGGGGTTGGGCCATGGGTCATTGAAAATTCATAATTAATATTTTTTAAGCTCATAAAATCCCTCCCATGTTCACTTGTTGAAGCCCATCTCAACCTAAGCATTTATATAAATTGTGATCCCCATTTCCTCCTTATGCAAGGGATTTCGCCATTTGAAACAGGTCATCATGGAATTTTCACTCTAACCTTTTTTATACGAAGGTTCAAAAGCTAAAATTTTTATGAGGTGAAGCCAAAATCCTGAGGAAGCTATTGTAAAAATTTTAGATCAAGGTGCGCAATATTTTTGGAGATATGATCTCTGGAAGTCAGGGTTTTTGCAGGCTCCTGAAATTAATCTCAAAGAAGTGACCTTAGTAATTTCGTCATAACTCTTGCTCTGAGTATCGGATTGAAATTCCATGGAAATTATAAGATAGTGTACGCCCGCACATTTTTCTATCAATTTCCATCCCAAATGAAGTAACAAAGACACGGGCACATTGTACAATTGCGCTCTTTTCCGGGTACCATAATCAGGGAATTGTGAGAGATTGGGTATAAATCTCTCTTGAAGAATCCAAATTGGGTCAGACCTGTGGCATTCGAAATATGAATCGGAGGAATACTACACGAACGAAAATTAGATATTGAGGATCTAAAATAACAGAGATACACCAGATTCAATATCGAGATCCTAGAAGGCAAGAAAAAGCGTATAATATGTTGTCATGGCCGTAAAGGCAAGTTCTTTTCACAAAGAACAAAGAAAAGCAAGGTGTAGCAAGAGGGTAGTATGAAAAGAGCAGCAACCAAGGTATAACAACATAACAGCAAGAAGAAGTTCATCATATGAAGTCTTCAAGTGGGCAACATTGCATACAATCATCAGAAAGGTATCATTATACTTAATTATCAGAATACATTATTGTACAAATTGTACTAGTGTCTATCTCAAGGGTTGAAGAGGCAAGTACAAGTGTCTAATATATTAGGGTGGTTGTACAAAGAAAGGGTTATGATCTAGTATATCTTATTCTTCTAAATCATTCTATATCATTTTAAAGTGGACCATTTTCCTTGGTACGGGAGTCAATTCTTCTTTTATTCTTCTATAGGGTGGTAGGGTGGTGCTAGGGTGAGTTGTAGCTCATTGGGTGTTGGGGCATCCGTTTAGTTGACTACTGAAGAATATTTGGCGTTGGAGTGTCCATATAGTGGGAGCTGGAGAAGAATGATTTTCTAGATTCTAGGAAGTTGGAGCTTTATTTTCAATTGGAGTTGAATATTAAAGAATTATTAGAAAAGAATTAGGTGGGTTTTGTCCCGGAGTGGGTTTCCACCTTAAAAGTTGTGTGCATTTGTGTTCCTTTTGTTTTATTCTATCATTGTACAAACACTGATAATAATTTAAGATTAACTAATTCTCTAATTTAAAGGAATACTGATTCACCCCTCCCACCCTCAATATTTCCAACAATGGTTTCATTGAGCCCATGGAAATTTAGGTGCCACCACAGGGGGGACACACGGAAGCAGTAGACACAACTCGGGAAATTTAGGGCGAAGTGGAACTCACACGAAAGGTGCCTCTTCTCGTGGGTACTAATACTCCCCATACTACTCCTATGTCTGTTAATTTATTTCCTCGGTATATTTTTCTCAAGTTTAGTCCCTCCATCCATAAACTTGTTGAGTCTTGTTCCCCTGTTTCTGATCTTATAGCTTTTGAAAGTATCACCTCTTCCATTCCTGAGTTATCTTTATCCGACATTCCCCTATTACCTAAAGAGCATCCCTCGAGCCCTGTGTGCCCTACTGAAATTCCTCACTATAACCTCAGGCCGAGAGAGAAAAAATATGGCATTCATATCCCTATTGGATGTCTTGGGATCCACTTGGAACATTATTTTCCTAATAAAACAAGAGGCATAAAATCGAACATCTCCAAAGAAAAGCTGAAATAAAAACCCAATATTGATGATGGCAAGCAATTATCCCTTGAAGGGATGCTTAGAGAAGTGATGTCCCCTATCATGGTTTCTCAATGATTGTGATTTTCTACAACTGTAGAGGGTTGGCCAGTGCCCACAAAAAACTAGCTCTAAAAAGTCTCTTCAGTTCAGTGCATTGTTATATTTTCTTGCTTCAAGAAACCATAGGTGAAGGGGACATGGTGATGAAGTTTTTTACCCAAATTCTTCCTCGGTGGTCTTTTTGGCCCTTGATGCATCTAGGAAATCAGGAGGATTGGCTTTGGGATTCAGAGATCGGAGCATCAAACTTCTGAATTCCTGGAGGTCTGATCTGGCTCTCGAGGACGAGGTCTTTTCTTCTAATCTCGGGTTACAATTCTCCACTATCAATATCTATGACCCCTGCCAAGATATAGTAAGCTTCTGGAAATATTTCTTCTCAAAGTATCTCATAAACAACTTTACGATAATCTTGGGAGGGAATTTTAATGTCTCCTTGGGTTTGTTTGAGCCTTGGGGCCCTCACGCCCAAGCAGATCCCCTGGCGGATTTTTTTCTAAATAAATTCAAGAAGGGTAACTTCATTGATATAGATCCAATCAATTATAGTTGGGTTTACCACTATATGTATCAATATAGAAGGTATTATATTTGAGTTCAGAGTGATTGATTTATTTGTGTGTGGACATATATCAGTTATCTGGGTCTCTTTTCTTTCTCCACTCTCTTCCTCACCTACAAATGGAATCCTTATATTTAATTGATATATGTATAGTTCATCCTATTGTGAAGGAATACAAGGTTGTTTGTGGGAATCAAGATGGCCTACCAAGGGAGCCTCTAACATCGTCTCTTGGAAAGGGAGGATCCTGATAGTATTGGAGGATAATGGGGTGGGATATTTTATCGAAAACACAATTCAACCACTGCAAGATCCCCACCAGTTGGCCCAAAATAATAAGAATGACGTCAAGGCCAATTTGATACAAATTTGATTAAATTAAATTTTGATAAATATTGCTTTTTAATTTTATCAGGGAAAATTTTTTGGATTCAACTAAAAATTTTCACTTGTTATGTGTATTGCAGATGTCGATATCAAAATTAGAATATGATGAGTCTAGCCCCTCAATTATTCACAAGAAGCGCTTCTAAAAGCGTTTCACATTTGGTACTTCTATCTATGAGGAGAACTGGATGGATATGCCTTGGTAGTTTTAGGTTCAATGGAGGAATAACATTGTAAAGAGATTATTTTTGTATTTATTTATGCACTAACTTTCTTGAGTCTGTTTTTGGGTTTGGGTTGTTCATTGTGTTGGATTCATGAAATAACTTGAGCTTGTGCTAAAGGATTGCATTGGAATACTTACATTGGCCAAATTCAAGCTGTGTTGGTATTTTCCACCCTATTTTGATTGATTCATTATATTTTCTTACATATATTCATACGGATTAGGAAATATATAGCATGTGTGAAATTTCTCTGCATGATTGTGATCATTGTAAGAGGATGAGATGTTACCATGTTGTTGAAAATTTGTTTCATGCTTTGTTTTGAATTTCTTTTCACGATTTTAGCTTTGAACATATTATTTAATTCGCACATCCTAATATTCCTAAAAATGACTTCTCAAACTCTATTTAATCAAATAAATGCATCCCAACTAAATGGGTGCATAGTCATGATCATGAATTCATTTATTATCACTTTGAAATATTGGCACAAAAAAATTAATGAACAAATGGGTCATTTTAGATACATCTTAAGAGAAGAAGAAATGGATTTAATAGCCATAATATAAAATCAAAATAAATAAGATCTTGTGAATCATGGAAAGGATAAACACACCTATACTAAATCTAACAAACTGCCTTTTGATAGAGATCAGTGATAAGTACCTTGTTCTATTATATTTTCTATTTCATTTGGTAGCCCACGACCATTAATGTGAACAACATCAGGATTACCAATAGATCTGCCCACATCAAGTGTTCTTCTAAGGATATGCCCAAGATAGAATATAGTCAGATATCGATACGTTGCAAGAGAGAATTATGGTGGACAGGCTGAAGTTGAACATATCCAGTCTCTTTAATTTCGAGAGATGTACATGTTTCAAGGATGGATTAATAACTTACTGAAACGTTGTTTTTGTACCAGTCACCTATAAGCAGAGTTATATCACCATCAGGCGGAGGGAATAGAACAAGGATCAGGGCCCTGCTAGCTACATTTAGTCCTTCAAGGCCCCCTGTAGCTTTTTTCTAATACAATGATGGAAATTAATAGTAGCTACATATCTGATTCTTCACTTGTAACTTGTACATAAAGTTATTTGTTGTTGGTATGGGGTATTTTGTGCTAGGTACTCCATCTTGCCACAAATTTCTCCATTATCTGGTGGTCTATGATCTTCTATAATAGTTGGGACCTCACTATAAATGTGCATGTACTATTTGATGTGTTCTATAAAAACAATGTAATTTTCAAGTGTAAATTGGTTTTGTATACTTTTAACAAACGATCTGTTCAATGATATACCATAACAGAAGGCCATCCCAATGAAACCTGCACCAGTTGAAACTATTAGGAATGATCATCTTATACATAAAAACATTTAGTAACAACAGAGATCACCCACAATTGACATTTAGTTTCATTTGTCATACCAGGATTGAAGCTTCCATGTGGGAGTAGAACCATAGCAAGAGCAGAGGAGCAAAGACCAGTTGTATTTAACACCTCTAGACTCTTAATCAACCATTCAGTGGCTCAGAAACTTTGGAAAAGGGAGCTCATTTTTTTGTCAATAAGGTCTAAGTTATTCTTCAAGAACTGATCCTCAACCCTAAAAGCCCTAATGGTCATTGTTCTTACATGTACATATACTCTTGGGTTAGAGTGGAAGTCATTTCATTTCATCTCAAATGTAGCTCAAGTCACTCTAATGATATATATATATATATATATATATATATATATATATATATATATATATATATATAATTTTTTCTATATATGACAATGATATTGACTATGTTAATATGTGGTGTGGTTAATCATTTTAATAGCAACTTCTATGTTGGTTTAGTAGTGATTGTATAAAAGTGCTCTAATTTTAGCATTATAGATGGATTCATGCACCCCTTTAAGGGGGTCATTGAATCCATCTACCTAAATTTTAACATTGCAGATGAGGGTCTCTAAATTTTAACACTTCAGATGGACTCAGAGACCCCTTTGTCTCTAAATTTTACACTACAGCTGGATTCAAAGAAGGGGGTCTTTGAATCCATTTTCCAGTGTTAAACTTTAGAGACAAAAGAGTATTCAGAATTTTAACACTGTAGATGGATTCAGAGACCCATTTGTCTCTAATGTTTAACACTGCAGTTGGATTGAGAGACCCCTATAGTGAAATGTAACAATTCAGTATCAAAATTGCAATTTTCCATTTCTTGAGTGACACAATTAAAAGTTACTAACATAAATGACTAATTCATATACTTGTTGTACTTATTATTTGGTCATATTTTTATTCTTGGACTATAATAGTCATTTATGTTAATTGTTATTAAATTTTTCACTTATTGTCTAGTCATATATTTTAATCCTAGACTAAATTAGTCATTTATTTTAGTCTCTTTTAGTTTAGTCACTTATTATTTAGTCGTATATTTTATCCCTAGACTAAATTAGTCGTTTAAGTTAGAAATTTTTAGTTCGGTCACTTAAAATTGCTCAAATTTAGTAGTAAATCACTTGAAATAATTGCGTTGACTAACGTTTTTAGTCAACTATTCACTAATTTCATCATTTTCTACTAGTATTAGACATGTTATTGTGTGAAGGAAATTTTTCTTTTCTGATAGGCAACTTATACAGTTTGATTCTGGTAAATTGTAGAAGTTTGTGATTTTACTCATATAGTTAGAAATTAAGATCAGTAGGGCACAAAGCACTAGCATTCACTTAGATGACAAAATAAATTAGAAATACCTTGATTTCGATGAGCTAAAGGGACTTTTGTACCACCTTGAGATGAGTTGAATTATTATACAAATCTAGATAGATCTATTTATATGATGAGTTTGACGCCATTATGAGATCCCTCTTGCCGATATCATCAATTCCCTAAATATAATCTAGGATGATCTTGAATATGTTGGGTATGTTGCGGAATTGGAAGAGCCCCTCAATCATTTTTTGACATCATCAATGTTTAAGGATTTTTGTTAAGAATTTTTCCATCAATTCATATAAACAGTGTAGAAAAATAATTCTTTGCATTTTGGTGACTGGTCCTCTGCACTTTGTAGAAGATATTTTAGTCACCCTAAATTTCCATTTGTGAAATCAATCTGTAAAATTTGCCATTGGCAAGCCTTACAAGACAAATTTAGCATCATCATAGAAATTCCTCGAAAATATTTCAAGGTTGTCCTAGTTAGCTTAGAAATGGAAAGAAGTCATTAATCTTAGAAAATTTTACTTTTATTTTTCTTTATTGGTGCACTAATCATGCCATGGGTAAGCCCTTTGATATGACAATCTATAGGAAATGAATTTAGACGATTATGAACATATTTCTTTTATGGGTCCACAAGGAATTTTACTACCATGAACTACTTAAGGCAACAATCCAATCAGCTACAAAAATAAGGTAAATGATTCGAGTAAATTTATGTTACCCTTTTAACTAAGACCTTTTACTTCATCTTATGTGTTATAATTTCATCAAAGAATTAATGAACATAAATGAACATACCTGTATGTTGTAAAGAAGAGGAACATAACAAGCATTAGCAACATATGATATTGATAACAGATTTCATCTAGGAGGGACTACGTCTTTGGGCCTCGGTGTCAAGATGGTGTAGGCCACTGCATTAAGTTCTGGAAAGAGTGATGATGTACATGGATGGTATTTTCTCTGTCATACAAGGAAAATTCCCTCACGCAGGAGTGGCTAGACCTCTCCACGAGATGTTCCACTACAGGAACTCTCATTCACAAAAGGACTCATATTAGTATGACAATAACTCACACATAATGACTATGAGTATCCCGCCAGCATGGCAACAAAGAGATATCAATCAAACATACATGTGACAATGAGTATCCCGCCAACATGGCAACAAAGGGATCTCAAACTTAAAACAAATCCATGATAGAAATTACATCTCACATCAAGAACAAAACAAGATCCCGCATCAAACATAAAATAGGGATCTATAGAGCACAATGCATCTCATAGCAAAGAGAAAAAGAAGTACATGATCACACTACATATACCTCACATCTTGGAGCTATCTGAAAAAAATCATGATAAAATTCTAGATATGGTTGTACCATCCATCTCGTGGCATCGAATATCCTGAAATTAACTGCTCACTCACTAAATGCTGACACCTGCAACTCAACTTTGAAAAGTGGCTGAAAAACATACGAATCAGATGGAAAATCTAACTACACTTTTGAACTCGTGTTGCCGAGAGGTGTAAGATCGACTATCAATTTGCTGAATTCTGACACTGTTGAAATTTGGGCTTTAAGGAATCTTTTAGATTCCTCAAAGATGCTGCTCCACAGGGAATCTAGAAATATGCAACTCAAAACAGGAATTTGATCTCACCATTGAGACCCTTGTAAAATTTTGAGAAGAATGAGTATAAGGTTGACCCCATTCTGACACCGGTGAATTTTGGACTCCAAGGAATCTGAAAGATTCCCTCAAGATTCTTGAAGATTCTCTTGCACAGGGAATCTGCAAAACCTATGCGCAAATGGAAAATCTGGGAGCACCATCATGCTCCCTATGAAATTCTAGTTAAAATACATATAAATTTTAATACATTCTGACACATGAAAATTTTACCTCCTTGGAATCAAAATATTCCCTCAGCATCAAACAGGAATCTATCTCGAAATTTGTGCCTACTCTTGCCTCGAACTACGTGTTCCAACCTTGGCTGCCTTCGCCTAGGCACACTAATTAAATTAGTTTTAAATAAATACAAGGTGGGTGAATTAACTAAAGAGGTGGTTGGCGGATTGGTTATGTATTCGCTTTGGAGGGAGGAGGTCGGGCAGTCAAACTCTGCCCCCTCCCAAATGGAAAGCATTTTATTTTTTTATAAACAAAAATCATATTGATTTGGGGGCCAGACCCACATCAGGCAGCTCTCCTTAACCACCTCTGTCGTTCATTGCATTTATATGGTATATAGAGGGGCTATGGTTGGGGTGGCGGGGTTGACCACCGACCACCCCACCATATTTGTTATGTTTATGAGGTGGTTGCGGTTTCTGTAGGATCCAGTGGGGGTCATGGCCTGCCATCCCATACATAATATATTTTTAATATATAATATGTGGTGGGGTGGCAGGGGTGATGGGCCATCACCCCCATTTTTATATTTTTTTTTGTTATTTTAAAACAATAAGGTCATTTTCTTGTAGTTCATGTTGATGGCAAAAATCCCTCTCAAGGGTGCCACTGACATTGCAGGCTTGCCAGTCAAGATAGTCCTAGTCAAATTCTATGCCTATAGGGAATAGAATCTTGGTCTCAAGCACACAGATTGGTCCAACTTACCACTAGAACAAGCCCTATGTAGGCTAAATGTTGATGGTGAGAAATCACCAGAGGGAGCCACTAATGTTGGAAGCTAGCCAATTGGGATAAACCTGGTCAATTTTGTTGCAAATAGGAATAAAACATTAGTCCCTAGCATGGTGTATGTGCTTAGATTACACTATAACAAGCCTAATCGACTCATTTTTTTATTAGTAGGAATGGTATAGATTTGATTTTTAAGGAGAGTCTTGCTTTAATATCTTGAAGAATGTTCTTATTGATTTCCCTCTATGTGTGAGATTTTATAAACTGGCTCCTTAAATTATGACAACTAGAAACACTAAAGGATATATGAAATGTGTGGGAATCTTGTTAAAGCTTTAAGTGATAGTGTTAGCATCTAGCTATAATTTCTTGTTTTTTATCAATAGTGAATTGAAGGAATTTGGACGCTCAAAAATTGGACTTCACCTGTTCATTTTGGAAATGCACCACTCAGGTACAAAGGATGTTATGGGTTCTGTAATTTTTTTGCAAACTTCCAAAGTAAGAAGTTGGATTGAGCTATTCAAGAATCAATATGATAAGAGGAAGGAAAATTCAAATGGATTCTGGCACATGTAAAAATGGAGAAATCATGTCTAAAATATGAGCATTGTATCATTTTTTAGTTGTCAAAAGAAGTAAAATTCAACTAGGTTCCAGAACATGTAGAAATGGAGAAATCATGTCTAGAATACGAGCAGTGTATCCTGTCTTATTTTTATGATTAACCTCCAAATTACAATCTAGAGGATAAATAGAAGAAGCCTAAGGATTCTGTGAATATGTGCATGGTAACAAGGTTTTTTTGGATATTTGTGTAATAAATAAGGGGAAAGGAGCACCTAAAAGGAAACCTTATGCTCTCAAGGCAATGCGATGGTAAGAGCAGATAAAAAATCCAGGCTAGAAAGAGTAAATAAACAATAAGGACACAATTAAATATTTTCTCTGTCATTCATACTGCAATAGATAAAAGACTAAGGAAGAAGGAGGAGCTATGTATTTTGGATGGTTGGACAGAATTTGCATTGTAGCATTTGCTTGGCATTGAGAATCAAGGACTATAAGAAGGTTCTTGTACAATAATTTATTACAATCTGTGAATACCATTTCAGAAATTGCATCTGAATTTCATGTGTGTCAAGAAAGAGTTCATAATTTTTCTTCCTTATGCAGTTAGAGGTGAAACTGCTAAGTCTTGCTAAAATCATCAATATGCCCGATGCACAGTGGTAAATTATATAGATATCGTTACTATTTAACTTTTAGGAACTTATGTTTGACTAGCTGAAAAGTATTGGATTTTTTTCTCATGACCTTGAGTGCAAAGTCTCATAATCAATTGGATGAAAAATCAAGTCTATCTTTCAAATGTTTGAACGAGGAATATATTATAGCAATAAAAGAAATAATCAGTTTATAGAAAAAGGTAGCACAGTAACAACATATTTGAATTTTTGGGGTGCTTCAAACAATCTCGTCCTGAAGATATGATTCTAGGTTAATGTTTGCAACTTTTAATTGGCGAAGTTGGCTCTAATTTGGAACTTTGTTGGCTCTTCTGCAGGTATTATTTTGCACCAATTCTTCGCCACACCATGTGTCTCGTTTTCCGCATCCTTCATATGAGTAAACCTTCGATCCAACGCTGGTTTTCCATACAAATTTTCAAATAGAGAAACTGGCATTTCAAAGCAGGTTGCAAGTCCTCCTCCTATAAAAGACGGAGGTGACGCGGAATGTGGAAAAAATTCAACACTTCAGCCGGCACTAAGGAAAACAAAGAGATTATGTCTGAAATCTCTAACAGCGTGCTTGGACAACCTATTCTGGCTAAAACTGTGAAAATGTACCATGGGTTTTCCTTTACACTACTATCATGTGAAGGATAGTGTTTCCTTCCATTACTGAATTTCGATAGATCCTACTTCCTAATCCATTAGTTTTAATTTCTCCAGACACTAAAGAGAATTAAGGATTGTATTCCAATGCACAAAGATGGGTTGAAACGAAAAATCTGTCGAAGCGTCGTGTTTCATGTCTAGGTCTCAAATTCTTGGTTCCATACAAATAGAAACTGCTAGAAGATTCTACGAACCCCCTGAACATTTTAAAATGTTCAGTCTCAGAACTCTGAAGTAAAATTAAATCTGTAAACAATGTAGCATTAGCATTCTTACCTTAGTGAAATCCCTATTGTGCATTAGCTTTCTTATCTTAGTGAAAGCCCTAATGTTCTATCATATTTTCCAGTCATAAAAATCTCACGAAAACCTGTAAAGATTGTTCCATTGTGTACACTTAGCTTCTTAAAGCCCTAGCTTTCTATCTTCTTCTGTGTAATTTGAACGGAACACCATCAAATACTAGAATAATCTCTGGTTCATCTCGCCCTAACCCGGCTCCTATATAGCAAGAAACTCGCTGGAGATAGAGTAGAGACAGCGACATGCGCGTTGCAGCTGGCCTTACATAAATAAATTTTCCTACTCTCTATCATTGTTGGTTCAGTCCCTCCAAAACAACGAGGGTGTTTTGATCTGTTTAGCATGAAAGAAGAGCTCCAAAGAGGGTCACATCCATTACTCCAGCCTCTCTAGTTTGTTTATACAGAGCCTTTGTTTATGAAATCTTGCATGTTAGCCAAAATAGAGTTAAACCTTTCCATTGAAAGCTCAGAATAACTAAACTAGACTGCTATGTCTAATGAAACCCATCCAAACACAAACTGATGGAAACAAGGAAGCTCACTTATCACCAAACTGAGACCGAGGGAACCCAAGGCAGGGGGTCATCCCATCCAAAGTAGTAGATTCAATATGGTTGAGTGAATGAGAATTATTTCATTCTAGTCCAAGAAAGCATCTGGTTTCTTTCCAGTCAGATTGGTTGGGTCATTGGATTATTCGGAAGGGATACACGCAATGGCAGAAAACTACCATGAGGTTTTGAATTTTAAGGCAGGATAGGATGTTACAATGGGGAAAACTACTAAGAAGTTTTGAATCTAAAGGTGGGGTTTTGAATTTTAAGGCGAGACAGTATGTTTACAATGGGGAAATCTACTAAGAATTTTTGAATCTAAAGGCGGAGTTTTGAATTTTAGGGCGGGATAGTATGTTTAGAATGGGGCAAACTGCTAAGAAGTTTTTAATCAAAAGGTGGGATTGGATGTTTACCACTCATGTCATCGACGACCATATATTTTTATTTGAGTCAAATGGATTTTCATATGATTTGGAATATTTTACATTTTATTATTATTTAAGATGAATAATTTTTTTAATTGGAAAAATAAATAGGTACATAAAATAATGATGCTACATCAGGCCATAGAACAAAATAATAATGCACCATTATCTTGCTAATGTGTCATTATTGTATCTTGGAAGTATTGTGATAGTAGTTGGCTTCGCAAATGGAAAGAACTTAAGAGGCCAAATGAATTAGGCTAAATGTGTGGGACAATAAACTCATAGTAAATTGATATAAATTAAGATTATACATCAATCATTTATAAATTATGTAATTATTTATTAAAATTGGGATTTTATATAAATAAATAAATTAATTATTAATTTTAATGTCAATTTATAATTTTATAGTGATTTTTAATATATTTTTGTGAAAGAGAATTATCGATGTATCAAGATTTTTGTTAACTCTTCTATTATTATATTTTAATCCGCTTTAAACATGTTCAAAATATGTTTCCACCTTCACGTGTGGAGGCTATCTACTTGCATATTCAAAGAGTTTTGATGTAGCTTTTGTCTTAAAGCATGACTATTGTGATTGTGATGGTGAGAAGGTACTCTATAAATAGAGTTAAGAGTTATTCATAATAAATAGTAGATTCTTCCTAGTATCTAAGACTAATCTTTGAGATAATGGATATACATTCCCTAATTATCACATAAACAAGACGTTAATATTGCATTTATTGCTTTATCTCCATGGAGGTTCGCTAAACAAAGGGAATACCTCATCTTATTTGACTTTGATCGTCTCTCCCTCTTAAAGGATTTCCAAACATTAAGAATTGAATCTTTAATACTTTAAAGATGTAGCCTTGTAGAATATACCAAAAACATAGTAGGATTCTTTCATTGTGGATAAAATCAAGTACATGTCCAAGGGAAGTATTCCTCTATGGATTTTTAACAAGTTCATCAATAACTACAAGCAAATTCTTCAATCTATATATTTAATGATATTTAATAATCATCATCTAAAGAGTTCAAGAATCAAATATATTCCAACCTAAGTTCGAAATATATGGTAAGCTTGTACTTTAGAGGTTCTATTATCTTAAAATTTGACAACTATGAAATTTTTGGCAAGGTCTTGGAGGAGGGACTGTCATTTTGAAATTTGATCCTAATTATTTTGGGATCGGAAAATATTTCAAAAGCCAACATAAATATATTAGGGACTTGTAACAAGATACAAACCAAGCAATAAAGGTTATACAAACATGTGCTAAAATTTGTATTGAATTTGACTTGAGAAAAGGTATAGAAATGCATATTTAATTAAATATTTGTGATTTTAACAACCCATCCATTAGATTACAATAATGATACTTTGTGTATATCTATGTGAAAATACAATAAACTCGAAAGACATCTTCCTAGAAACAATATGATTATAAGAAAAATGGAAAAATAACAAGTGGATGAGTGGTAGGATCGAATGAAGAATCAAAGAGCAAGAAAGAAGAGGCGTCCAAGTTTAGACCCAATAAAATATTATATGACACCCTCCAAGGAGTGTGTTATTAAGAGTGACACAAACATGATCATGGAGTCTATGCCAAAATCTTATGGGAAAAACATGAAGCAGCATGAATGAGATATTATGGATTTCAAAGAGAACTCATGTTATTCAATCCAATGGAAGCAAGGTTGTTGGTGCTACTTGAGCCTCCCTGAGCTCTAAATAAATTGGTTGAAGGAAAGACATCTAAAAGAAAAATGAAAAGAAAGGAATATCCATCTGTGTACACATCTACAATAGATAATTTCAAAATTACAAGGTGTTTCCATGTAGACAACCTAGGTTCAAACCCTAACAAGTGTAAGGCCTTTGAATCCCCTATCTCATATAAATTTAGATTGTTGAAGTGACACAATTAAAATTACTAACATAAAAAAACCAATTTGTATTATTATAGTACTTGTTAAGTAGTCGTATTTTTTTCATAAACTAAATTAGTCATTCACATTAGCCATTTTTAGTTGTACTACTTATTAGCTAGTCATATATTTTAAATCGGGACTAAATTTATCATTTATTTTAGTCGTTTTTAGTTAGGTCACTTAATATTGCTCATTTTTTGTAGTATTTCACTTGGAAAAGTTGTGGTGACAAAATTTTTTAGTCACCTAGTCGCTAATTTATCAGTTTTTACTAATGAAGAAGCCCCATAAATTTGTGCTTTGGGATATGATCCCCAATATTCAATAAGTAATCCAAAGTGAGAGGATTCATTGCTAAGGTGACAGTAGAAACAACCTTCTAGTGTTAATCTTTAGAGACAAAAGGGTATTCAAAATTTTAACACTGTAGATGGATTCAAAGACCCCTTTGTCTCTAAATTTTAACATTGTAGATGGATTTAGACACACCTATAGTAAAATGTGACAATTCAATATCAAAATTGCAATTTTCCATTTATGGAGTGACACGATTAAAAATTACTAACATAAATGACTAATTCATATACTTGTTGTACTTGTTATTTGGTCATATTTTTTATTCTTGGCCTGTAATAGTCATTTACGTTAATCATTATTAATTTTGTCAATTATTATCTAGTCATATATTTTAGTCCTAGACTAAATTAGTCATTTAAGTTAGTCACTTTTAGTTTAGTCACTTATTATCTAGTCATGTATTTTATTCCTAGACTAAATTGGTCATTTAATTTAGTTGTTTTTAGTTTAGTCACTTATTATTCAGTCTTATATTTTATCCCTAGACTAAATTAGTCATTTAAGTTAGTCATTTTTAGTTCAGTCACTTAAAATTGCTCACATTTAGTAGTAATTCACTTGAAATAATTGCATTGACTAACTTTTTTAGTCACTTAGTCACTAATTTCATCATTTTATACTAGTGTTATTTGAATTTAAATTTACCCATTTTTTCTTTAGTTTTTTTCATTTATTCATCAATATTTCATTCCTTTTAACTTAGTCATGCATTCTCATTTTTTATGAGAAAGCTTGACATGTCTATGGGTGGAGCATTCAAGCTAAAAGTCAGTTTCCTATTAAACAAGGGTAATGTCTTATGAGCCATGGTATTTCAGCAAGAGTGTTGCAACTACTAGAGCCTACTCAACTCTATTTTATCGATCCGGGGCTACTAAAAACTTGGAGGTGACAATGTTATATACACAACACATGAAATCTCCTCATGCCATTCTCTTCTGAGTTCTACGATGAGGCGCTACTACTAGGGTTACTTCTAGGAAAGGAAGTTTGCCATACTTCTAAATGAAAGCTAAGACTGAAAACAAATCATGACCATTATTCTATCAAGAAGGGAAGAAACTATTCTAGATCATAATGACTCATCTAGCTATTTGCAAGAAATGGAAATTCACACTTAATCTAATGCAAGAAAAAAAGTTAAACTAGGTGGCATTCATGATTTAAATTGTTGAATTGAACTTACAGAAAAGGAAACTAATCTAAGAAAAATTAATGAACCATATGAATGATTGAACTCTATCTATCTCATGCTTGACTATTGTGTTTATCAATGTGTCTATCAATGAGCTAACCATTCTTTTAAATAACTCTTTTTTGCAAGAAAAGAAGGAGGTGTGGAGGTGACCTAAGAGGCTCCTAGACTCATGATTTAAGAGTTGAAGGTGTCTTGGAGGCTGCACCAGGTCTAGATGAGGTGAAAGAGAGGTTTTGGGCTAAAGAAGTGACTGGCTAGCGCTGCTACAAGATCTGCTAGAGGATGTCCTAAAATGCTATAGGAAATAGGCCAAGGGTAGTTTAAGGTTGTAGATGGTGAGGAAAGGGGTAGGAGAGGTGGAATGAGGTTGTATCTAGGTGGATGAATGGTAGCCAACCCCTTGGTCAATATCGTAACTTCTCTCAAAGCCTTTCTTGCACCTCCAAGGTGACTCTAGGTGTTTTGGTGGAGATCTCAAAAAGCAGGCCTAAAGGAGACTTGGTTGGAATTTGGTTGAGGATGGATGGAGAATGAAGCTAATAGTGTTGGGGAAGTCCTCCTTTGCTGCTCTATTCAAACCTGCAAGTAAAATACATGTTCATGCATTTATCATTGATAAATATATCATGGAAATGGTGTAAAAGATGAGCTGAATTTAATAAAACCTACCTATGCACTTGAAATAGAAGACTAACTCTACATCTATAGCATGTCCATGATAAGAAAAAAAAACTATCTAATTTTTCCAATAAATTATAAACTGAATGCAAGTTTGGGTCTGTGGTGAAGGTCTACCCTCCTAAAGCTCTAATGGAAGAGGTGAGAGAGGGAGGCTTTAACACAGAGTTTTGAGATTTTACATGCTATTCCAACATGAACTAAAAATGGATTAACTACAACAGTCATGAAATGTAAGGAAACTAACTATTGCAGCATCAAATGTAAAAAGACTAACTATAGCAACCATGGAATGTAAGGAAAATAAATGTTGCAACATGAAATGTAAAAAGACTAGCTACAACAACATGAAATGTAAACGCAAATACATAAGAGAGACCGAGGCCAATGGATTGGGTCATAACCCACAAGCTTAGCTCCCTAAAACTAACTCGGTGGAGAAGAAACAAAATACTCATTTTATTTCATAACCAGTCTTGTACATAACATATGAAAGTCAAATGTCTATTACAAGAGTTAAGAGTGTTCTAGATATCTCTAAAAATCGAATCCTAGTGAGCTCTTGGTCTTCCCTATTTATCCTAAAGGGTAGCTACCAAAAACTCCATAAAATGTAGGTGGTTTGTCTCCTTGGAACTCAAGAGAAGTGGATCTTGGCTCCCCTTGATCTTCCACTTGCTTGGATGCCTTTGATTTCGAGTTGTTAATGGAGGAGAATCTTGAGGATATCTTGGCTGCCTTTAAGAGTTAAGGATGGGGTCACCCCCCTACAATCACTCCTTGTTGACTACTCTGAGCCCTCATTGTGAAATATTCCTAAAAAATGGAATACTCTCTTGATTTTCCTGCATTTAAACCACATTAGGCCTTCGAAGTGTGAAAATCCTTAATACACCATCTACACTAAGAAACATATGACCATAATGCAAATAAATGTGAGAAAGAGATAATAATTAGGCTAAAAATGTGACAAATAACCCCTTAAAATGCACCTAATGATGGTGCTCATCATCACCCCCCTACCAAATGTTTTCTCATCCTCTGAGCAACTTAGTCCTATTTATTTATCTTTTTTAGTGCTTTAGTGGCCTCTCTCACATCCCAAGGAAACAGGGAAGGAGTCCCCTTAGGAGGATAGAATCTAGCATTATTTTCTGGCTCCTCCCATTCTTTGTTTTCTTCAACTTGGTATTTTCCTTTAGCCAGTCCCAGTAGCAAAGGTGGATTGAGTTTTAAGCCAAGCCATTAGATCTTCATTGTCTGCATAGCCCTCTTTTACAAAGGTGATCTTTCTAGAGCATTTTTGAATCTCTATGGAGTATGATACTCCATGTTTCTTCAGCTAAGATAATTAGAGAAATTTTGAGGTCCAAAACGGGCCTCCTAAGAAAAATGTACAACCAAAATAAACTTTATAAGAACCAATAGGATTCAAGATGATGTCAACCATGGGGGGTGATTCACTATTTTTGGGGTAAAAAAGTTAAATGACTAAAAAATAATAAAACTACTTTTTCAACTTGTATTTTCAAATTATCTCTGTAATATTTTACTCAAATTGCGAGTGGGAGTACTATTTGGATGTAAAATTTAATTCCTCATCCAAGGAGTACCCATGTTGCATATTTTCGATGGACTCTACTACATGAAAAATGAGAAATACATGAAAAAATGTGATTGCAATAACGTTTTCATGTATTTCTCATTTTTCATGTAGCAGGGTTTATCAAAAGTATGAAACATGGGTACTCCTTGGATAAGGAATCAAACTATGCATCCAACGAGTGTTCCCACTCGAAATTTAAGTAAACCCGTAGGGAGATAAGTTGAAAATGTGAGTTGAAAAAGTAGTTTTTTATTGTTTCACTCTAAAATTTGATGATGTAATCTAATATTATTTTATTATTTCCACTATTATTTTATAATTTCCTTAGGAGTCCCATTTTAGACATCAAAATTCCCCTAATGGGGAGGCCATTCCATCTTCTCTTACTTGCCATTACACATTCCTCTCCCAACAATCTAGAAATGTCATCAAAGTGTGCAATGGCCTCTACTTGGGTGTTGAGGTATTTATCTGCAAGACTGACATCATTTTCGATCATTAGGTGATTTTTAATGACCCCTCTAAGGCTGTTACACAACATTTTGTCACCGTCCCTGCAATCCCCATCCCGCACATTGGGGGACCATTTATGTGACTAATAAGAAGTGTCATGCCTTGCAAGAACCATTATTGCATCCCTTGCCACGAGGACAACATTATTTCAGTTAACAATTCCTTGAGCAGACCATAAAAAACACATGTTTTTGGGTTGGCGCTCGTAGACCGTTATGGCCTCACGCCAACGAAAAAATTAACTCTGGGACCCGCGCCCATTGATGCTCTGTTCCAGTGAGCTACCCACGCCAAGCTATTTTTGAAATGTTTTTTAAATATAGATGCGAAGTTTCTATGCTAACCACTTCATGAGTGAGTCAACTTGGGTTGTTCGACTACATAACCACGAACACCTTCCTTTGGCCTCTTGTTTCCACATTTTAGGGGAACCTCCCAAAGGATAAGACCTCCATTCCACCATTTGAGGGATCCCAACCTCCTCCTCTCCCCCTATAAAAAAACCTATCTCACCTTGATGCAGTTAGCTGAATAGATGAAGAGGAATTGTTGAGCATTTTTCTAGTGAGGTAGAGCAGAGAAAGAGACCCTTGTCGAGAGAGAGCTTAGGCTTGTGTCCTCGCCTCGTCTTAATTCCCTGACGAACCTTCGATACCCACTTCTACTGAACCCATTGAAGGAGGTTGTGATGTCAAGGCTCCGATTGTAATCTCTTTCTTTCCATTAATATATACATAACTGATGTTTGGTTCCCATCTTGTGTTAATATGGTTTATTTTACGCAATGTGTTTAATATTCCTTGATTGATTAGCTAGTTATGAATTAAATTATTGTCTTGTATGTTGTTTTTGTCCTTTGATCTTTGTGCAGGCATCCGAGTACCATTGTTGAAGGAGCGCGACCTATCGAGGCAGAGATCAAGAGGTTGTCACTGCTACAGCTACGACAATCGTGTTGGACTACAGGTAGGACAATCTATCCCAACCTATTTCATTCGTTAACTAGGAACCAACATATTAGCTTGTTTTCTTGTTGCCAGACCCACTCTAGGGCTAGTCATTTCTCATTGGGAATTTTCCTTATCGAGTCGACTTCGATCGTTTGATTTTTTTTTTAGTCTTGTTGGGCTTGCTTAACTATTTGGAATTCCCTTATTCAGCTCCAGAGTGTCGAGATTGGCCTCTGCTCTTTGGTTTTCTCCTTTTCCCATATTTTTCTGGCTTGGCGTGTTTTATCTCTGAACAGTCGTGCCAATTGGCACTTTTTTCTTTTGTTGCAATAGTGCCAACCCCTGTTTGGCGTGGATTACCTCCTGACAGTTGCACCGAATCCTGTAGGATTTTGTTTGACCTTTTGTCTGAGTCTTTGGTTAGTAGTTCTTGACTCTGGGTTGTTTCTTTGATTTGAAATTGGTCTTTTGGAATTGTTTTTTACTTTGTAGGCTTGTTCTTCTCAGTTTCTTTTCCATTGTCTCATCGGTGAAGTTCGTGGCCCTAGGGTTTCTAGGTGTCTTTCGCTCACTGAGCCTTCTGATTGAAGTTCGAGTCTTTTTTATTTTCGTCAGTTCTATTCCTTGATCGATTGTAATGGTATTTCTTGATCCTGTGTTTTCGGTTTGTTGAATGCTTACCTTCATTTTTGTTTGACTCTCCATTTTTTCACTTCAAGCATAGATCACATTGCTCGTTTTGGTCATTTTGAAAGCCTTTTGTTTTCTTTAAAGAGTGCAACATTGGTTTGAGTGCATTTTTATGTTTGTATTGCTTTTGAATTATTCATTTTAGATCTTTACATTCATAGTGCTCAAAACCAGTGTTCTCTTTGTTTTTTAGTGCATTGTGTGCTTCATTCATTTAAAAAACACAAAAAAATTGCATTCTTTCGTTTGCATTGAAAGTGAAAAGTTCTTTTGCATACTAGCTCTTAGTGAACTAGGAAAGATTTTTTCAATTCGTATGATTGTATTAGATGCATCAGTGAAACTTCTTCTTGTGTTTTCATTGATTTCTACTTTGTTCAAGATTTGTATCCTTCTCTTAGTTAGCATTCATCGAACGAAAATGGTATTCTTTTGCATGTAGTGTGCATTTAGGAATTCGAGATCACATTCGGTAGGGCCTTGAAACTGAAACATTAATTCAAGATCAACCTTAAAATCAATTCAATCAATCTAAGGAAGCATTGGAACCTAACGTGCATATTTTTAGAGGTCTAGGCTAGTGACTTGTTCCGGCGTCGTTAAACCTAGTAGTTGTTGTTCACCATCTGGCATTAGACAACACTAATATGGACTTGTGCTCCCCGTACCATCGTGTATATAAAGGGAGACCCTCCTAGGTTTCAATCCTTTATCCATGCAAAGCTGAGTCTACCACCCTGTGACCGTGATACACCGAACACAACATTCGGGGAGACTAGCTACACGTACGTCAAGTCCTTGGTCATTTCCATTTCATTTGATCACCAAGGTGTATATGGCAGTTCACAGAAACTTGGTACACCCTCTTGCTTAGATTATCTGAGTAGTCATTTTGGTCTTTTCGTGACTCTCTAAAAAGTGAAAATATCATCGAGCACTTGTCCTTTCATGCTTGTTTCAACCTGAAAGTGATAGAGTCACCTTTTGCATGTTTCTCGACTCTTAAAATATGAAATGACAGAGTTTTGTTTCAATGCCTTAAAAAATTAACTGTTCACGAAATATTCCTGGTTAGAGTTATATTCCTTAGTGTTCTATTTTAGGGTTGTTTCCAATGGAAATGTTTTTTAAGTTTACCAATGAGGGAATCCCCTCCGAAGGGAATCCTGGTCCTTTTCCTAATTTTGGAAATGTTGGTGCTCCTTATATGGCAACATTATCCCTTTGTTGGTTAATTTTTGGTTTGCCTGTGTGGTTATTCTCCACCTCTATGGTCTCGAGTATTTCTCCCTCTGTACAACCATCCCCTCCACCTGAATAACATCATCTTGATTCTAAGGTGGACCTATCCCCTTCTTCGCCTATTTCTTTGTCATCCTCTTCTACTTCACCTGGTGAAAGTCTGGATTCTAGTAACCAGGTGGCTAAGAAGAAGAAGAAGACGAAAAAGAAGAAGTCAGATAAAAGAGAGGCCAACTCTGCGACTATCATGCCTCAGACACCTTCGCTTGATAAACCATCCAACCTTCCACGTAAATTCAAATTACCTTACATGTTTTTCAAAGGTGACCACCTTCTTTAAGATTGCCCTAGCATTCCCAAGGTACTTGAAGTATGGTTCAATGCCCATCCGATGTTTCCTTTGACTTCTGGAAGTCATCTTGGTGGCACATCTTCGACTAGAAATGATAAGACCCATAAGAAACAGGGTAAGATTATGAATCCCTGTAAGTTGTGTGGGCATCATCCCATTCACCTTTGTCTGTACATGGATGAAGCCACGAGAGTGTTTGACAACCCTATTGTTTCTGCACCCTACCTTCCAGTTGGTTACGAGAAGCTTTCTTCAAGTCCTCCGCTATTTGATTCAATGATCAGTCAAGATTCATCCTTGGTCGATCCCATTCCCTAGGAAATAAAAATTCATGAATCCATTCCCAACCAATCATTGGTCAAGGAATCGGTCAATATGATCCCGCCTATGGTTCGTCAGGTATTTTTTGTCGAGAGTGGATCTCATTCCCCTCAAATTCTTCTTGTTTCTTCAAATTCCTCGGACTTGGAGAAAGATCCTCCCATCCCTGTGACTCAAGAATTTTCTCTTCCTACTCCCATGTCAGTGGTCCAAGAGGATGCTCCTCTTGCTCCAATAACACCAAGGGATGACCATCTCATTTCTATGGTATCCCCTCCAAGTAGTTTGGTCACCTCCTTCAATTGGAGTCGATTTACAGGATACTGCCTTCCCTCTTATGTGCCTTTTGAGATCACGATACAAACATTTTATGTGGCCATACCTAACATAATTATAGATGAAGGCACATTTTTTAGTGTTCTATCTTCAATTACTTGGAAAGCTTTTGGTTCTCTGCCGCTTGTGCCTATTACGCAGAATATATTGGTATTTAACAGAGGAACCATTCAACTGTTAGGGATCCTTCCGAAGTTGCTGATTACTTGGGGAGGGAAAACCGTCTGTATAGACGTGATGGTTATTCTAGGCCCCTTGGATTTTAATTTACTCTTGGGGCATGACTATGCTTATGCCATGGGTGCACTTGTCTCCTCCCTCTTTTGTGTGATCTGGTTTCCACACAAAGGTCATATCATGACCATTGACCAGCTTTCATTCTTTGGTCCTGAAGTGGTAGCTAGCCCACCATCATCTCTGCCAGATTTTTATCCGTTGGTTGTATCTTCCCCGCCACAGGTTAATTATGTGGCCACTTGTTCGTTTCCCTCATCCAGTGATTGTGCCATCGAGTCCCATCTACTGGGGGCATTCGATCACGATTTCCGAGATGTTGTTCTCCCATAATATGAGACATTCTTGGAAGCCATGACTTCTTATTGACATGATAATCTATCAACGGAGCATATTTCATTTTATTATGTCAATCTCCTTAAAAAATGAAACAAGGTATTCAGAGCAGAGTTCCTTTTCTTGTGCCAAACTCATTTTAAAAATGAAACAAGGTTTTATGAGGATGGTTCATCTTCTATGTAAACCTCGTTAAAAGTGAATTAGGTCATGAGGATAGTTCTTTTAATATGTCAACCTCGTTAAAACAATGAAACACATGTTTTTTCAATTCGAGTCTTTGATCAGATCTCGTAAGATCCTAGTCGAGTCTTTCTCTGATCTCGTAATTTGAACCTTCACTCCATCCACTTTTCATTAATTGTGGTTGGACTGAAGCTTGGGGGGCATGTACCTCGAATTGAGTCACCATGTTGGGGGCATGCTCATTTTTCAAGCATCGTTCACCTTTGTTTCAAGCTTGTATAAAAATGAAAATGATTTCAAGCATAGTTTTCTAAGAAGTTTCATGCTTGTGTAAAAATGAAACCAACTTCAAGTAGAGTTTCCTAATTTCAATCTTGTGTAAAAATGAAACTATTCTTATTTTACCTCTTGTGATTGCCATTTTATCAGCCTGTTTTGCGAGATGAACCTTGGTTTTCTCATTCCATCGTCACCATATGCTTGGCCAATCATACGCCTTCACTTGATTGTTTTACCAATTCCTGAGGAACCACTATAATGAGTGGTCTTGTTAGCCAACCTCTTGACCTTTACTTGTTCTGAGCAGTTCCACCATCACCGGAACCAGTTGCTACCCTTAATTCCACTCGTTCCTCCAGGAGGAGTCAACTCAACTCTTTTCTGCCTCTCAAAAATTGAAAAGATTGTTGAGACTCTTAAAAGGTTTGAACTCGTTAAAGGCTATGAAATGTCATCTGCCCAGTATACGTTTACCCCTTTTTCGGGTTGGGACAAATTATTTATGAAAAAGGAATACCTTAGCCAATCTCGACTAAGAGGTTCTCTCAGATATTGTTTTCTACCTTTTCGGATCTGTGAAGCTACCTACGAAAAGGGACCTATTGGAGTTTTTTTTCTGCTTCTTTTCAAACTCTCCAAACATGAAAAGATGTTGACTTCTTCCTTTGTCAGACTCATTAAATCCTAAATGACATCAAAAAATTTCACCATGACATCACCGAGTTCCTCCTTCTTAGGGCTCGTAAAATGTACTAGGATGGATTTGTCTGGAGGACAAACTTACATGACAAGCATATGATATCCCCTTCAAGCTTATTTTCAAAAATAATTGGGGTACTCGCCAGTAATGGTTGGGGAAAATGAAACCAGTTCTTAGTTGTGTTGCTAGTATGTCGCTCTTAAACATGACACTCATCTGAATTTGTTTCGAGTTGGGGACATCTCATTTCTTCATTGTTGCCTCCATGGGTTTGGGTAATCTCTTTTGACCTCTCATCTGCTCTTTTCCACGTCATCATGACATCAGATCCCTTGATGTCAAATACTGCCAAATGCAGAGTCGTGTCGCTGATATGTTCAAGAGAATTTTCTAATTGCAGTTTTCAACCTCCCTCTGATCCTTTGTTTAGTCCTGATTCACTATCATCATGTTCCTCTATCTCATGTCGATGATATTGGAAACATTATGGCCCTCCTTCGACCGGTTCACTTCCTATCAACTTCAGCTCATTATCCAGGAAGTTGACCTAGAGACTCCCTTCTGGTACCTTGGAGCTTGCATGCCTCAATGGCAAGTTCTTCGCATTCGATGACAAGTCCCCATCATTGGCCTTTGGTCGAGTGATTCTGCGAGTGTTCGACGCCATATCACTATTCACATTCCATGGATTGTACCTATTGTACCTTGAGATCCATTGTCATTATTGGTGGTTTCTCTCGTGCATGTTAACAACTTTCATCATTGGCTGGTAATCAGGTGACTTTCTTACATGTTCGAATTCAGCTCACATATTCGCATGGTTGAATTTTTACTTTTTCGGGTCGAGATGGAGCGCAAGACCCTGGGTTTTGTCTAATAATATCCAAGCAGCAGGATATTTTGGTTTATCATGACTTTATGCATGACTCTTTGATTGGATGGTTGTGACCATACCTGAGTCTATTTTTTGATCCTTACTGCTGGGTGGCTGTGTCCACACCTCAAATCTCAGTTTTTATGTACTCTATTATGGATGGTTGCGCCCATGCCACATGATCATGTATCAGAGATATCAGTTGTATGTGTACTTGTAGGTCTTTCGATAACGATGTTTGGTTCGAACACATTCTCATAAAGCATTTCACCCCTCCCTCTCTCTCAGACCTCATGCTTTAGGGGGCATCTGTTACATAGCATTTTGTCACTGTCCCTGCAATCCCCAGCCCACACATTGGAGAGCCATTTCTGTGACTAATAATAAGTTTCATGCCTTGCAAGAACCATCATTTCATCCCTTGCCTTGAGGACAACATTCTTTTTGTTGACAATTCCTTGAGCAGACCATCAAAAACACATGTTTTTGCATTGGCGCTAGTAGACCGTTATGCCATCGCGCTAATGAAGATAATTAACACTGGGACCCATGCACATTGGCACTCTGTCCCAGTGAGATACCCATGCCAAGCTTTTTTTGGAATGTTTTTTTAAATATAGAGGCTAAGTTTCTATGCTAACCACTTTTTGAGCGAGTCAGCTTGGGTTGTTCGACTGCATAACCACAAACACCTTCCTTTGGCCTCTTTTTTCCACCTTTTGGGGGAACCTCCCAAAGGATAAGGCCTCCCTTCCACCGTTTGAGGGATCCCAAACTCCTCCTCTCCCCTATAAATAAACATATCTCACCTTGATGCAGCTAGCTAAATAGATGAACAACTGAATAGTTGAAGAGGAATTTTGAGCATTTTTCTAGTGAGATAGAGCAGAGAAAGAGAACCTTGTCAAGAGAGATCTTAGGCTTGTGTCCTCGCCTCGTCCCAATTCCCTGACGAACCTTCAAGATGCACTTTGACTAAACCCACTAAAGGAGGCTGTGACTTCAAGGCTCCAGTTGTAATCTCTTTCTTTCCATTAATATATACATGACTGATGTTTGGTTCCCATATTGTGTTAATATGGTTTATTTTACGCAATGTATTTAATCTTCCTTAACTAATTAAATAGTTATGAATGTAATTATTGTCTTGTATGTTGTTTTTTTCCTTTGATCTTTGTGCAGGAATCTGAGTACCATTACTGAAGGACCACAACCTGTAGAGGTAGAGATCAGGAGGCCGCCACTGCTACAGGTACGACAATCATGTTGGACTACAGATAGGAAAATCTATCCCAACCTATTTCATTCGTTAACTAGGAACCAACACATTAGCTTTTTCCCTTGTTTCTAGACCCACTCTAGGGCTAGAGGGATCATCTCTATCCGCAGAGGATTTACCTACACAACAAGGGCTTAATAGTTCTACCCTGATATGGAGAGGATCATTTCCTTCCCTTCTCATCACCTTTTTGACCTCCTCTGCCCTGGCCTCCTCATTGGTCATCCAAGAGGCTAGGGCCATCAACTGCATATCCCCCAACCTAGGGTTAGGGTCCCAAATGTTTAGATCAGTTAAGATAATATTATGCACATAAAATTATGCCAACTTGGCCTTATCTCCTATGTTGGACTGATTGCAAAAGTCAATAAATTTCCTGCAATTTTGAAAATGTATTGACCCATAGGATGTTAATTTTTTGATCTGAAACTGCAACCATTGTTCCTGCAGGTAGATGGCCTAAGATTTTGAGGTATTCCTATGTTGTATTTCCTCCATGCACAAGTCTACCATGGTTACAATCTGCATGTCCTTCTACTGTAGTTAGCTTTGTAATATTGCATTTTATGCTTGTGCCTCTTGTAGTTTCTCCTTTAACATTGCTTCCTTAAGTCTGACATTAGCGAAATCTCTCCCCATCTCAATGAATTTCTCTTCCATGATCCCTACATCTTGCACACTCTTTGTTTTTGTGGTTTGCATCAAGTGGTGTGTGAGTGCTCTCTCTTTCTCTAGCTAATAAAATAGGGGAACTGAGAGCTTTTGAGGGATCATTCTTCCTCATTCAATAAATGTGTAGTAGGATTTCACGTTTGGTTGTGGGCTAGGATTTGGAACTATTGTTATGTCTTTTGGGATAGATTTTGGAAATGCAGACTCCTCTTTTGGTTCCTCCTATTCCTTTCCTTTAGCATCCTACCCCTCAATTTTTGTCTCTTTTTCAACATATTGGGACTCTTTCCCTTCCAAAGGTGCCTTATCTTCCTCCCCCGTGTCTTTCTTATCTCCTTGTCGCACATCTCAATTTGCATGTAGCATTTCCAAAATTTCTTCTAGCAAACTATGTTTTCCCTGTAGCAAACCCTCCTTTTCTTACTGCCCCTCCTTTTCTACCTCTTGAATGTTTGTGGGGGTTGGTACTTGTTTGAGGGATGCTAGCCTTGAAGAATGTCTCCTTATATAGGTCATAGGTTTCTTCTCAGGTGAGGTGACCTCTTGAATTTTTCCCTCCTCTTGGCCTATTTCTTCTCTCTTATTGGGTGACTCTTTAATTGTTATTGGACTCTTATTTCGAGTTTGGGGTCTCCCTTGTTTCACCCTGGCACTCTTCCTAGTCCTGAAGTACATGGGGATATGTCAACTTCTCTTTTCCTTTACATGGGTGCTTATAGTGGCTAAGGTGGCAACCACTTCCTTTTCTGAAGTTCCGGGTGATAGGTTGGTTTGTTGAAGAGAGATATCGGTGCTCAACATGGGGTCTAGTATCTCTTCCTATCATTTCGTTCCTTCCTTCTCTTATTATTTCTCTTCCCCGTCCTTTTCATCTCCTTCTCCTTTTTCATCTTCCTATTCCTCATCCTCTTTTCCTTCAATTGTTTCTAGGTTTTATGTGTGTTCTTATTCTGTCTCCATCTCCTTTTCTTCCTCTTCTTCATCTATCCCCTCATTCTCTCCCTATTCTTCTTTCCTACCCCACTCTCCAAGTCTATAGGCAGGGGTTTTTAAAGGAGTGACAACTTGTGTCCCAGTGAATGCTTCTTTGTCCATGTCTATGAAGGTGTACCAAGGTAGAGGGATGTTTAGTCTCTTGAGAGAATCTACCACTATAAGTTTAATGACACCATGGTGAGCTAGGTGTTGATACTTTCCCTGCCTCACTCTCTTTCTTATGTCTGTGATTGAATGTAGGAGGAAGTATGGAATGTTTAGTCTCTTATCTAGTGGTAGATCTCCTTTGAATCTAATCTCATGTAATAATATGAAGTGGTATCCATAAGCCACACCGAGTCTCCCCTCACAAGAAATATATTTCATGATGTGATATGATAATTCATCCCATGGCAAGGGATAATTTCCCTTCTTAATCCATTTTTATCCTGAATTTATTCTTCATTAGGCATAAATAAGCTCTTCTTAGATGCAGTGCTGGAGACTATATCCTCTCTCTTCCACTTGAATCCTAGAGGCAAGGTTGTAACTATGCTGATGATATCATGGGTTATGGTAATGGATATCCCTCTAACCACTATGGTGGCCCTATCATCTACTTGCGAGTGTGCCACTGCGAATTCCTGAGCCACTTCATCATCAGAGCCCTTGAGGATCTCGAAGAATCCTAGCCACTGGTGATTTCTAAAAATATCAACCACGTGGGGGTGTAGTCTAATTCTATTAATGTATGTGGGTTCCCTTATATTAAAACCTCCCTGAATATTGTGACTATGTTATGGAGATTGTTGGCTGGATTTTTCCTTAACACACTAGTGATATGGGACCCCCAAAGGCTTCAATTTGACACCAACTGATATTTTCTTACCCCTAATTCTCTTAAAAACCCCTTAATTTTTTTAATTATTGATGTTACTTTGTATAATTTTTCATGAAAAAATTGATAACTTGGTGGGGTGATATCCACTGACCTATACACTCTCATGTTTTCTTACTTGGAAGATGGTGGTGTTGGGTGTCAATACACTCTAAGGGTGGCTTTCATGGCAGTTTCTATCAATGTGAAGCCTTTGTGTAAACTTCATGTAGCACTAATAGACTTCCTGTAGCACGAGCTTGCATGCAAACTTCAACCTTAGTTCGAAATTCCTCGATGGCTCATGGCTCTTTCCTACTCTATTTTTTCTTGAAATGCACAATAGAATGAGAGAGAATGATTCAAAGCACATATTTTATTCCAAATTGAGTGGACTTAGAGCGTTGTGGTGATTTTTATTTTGCACAAGTTTTCTTCATTTGGACTGTTGGTTCCACTCGAGCCAATCATTTCTATCTACCTTGGAATCACAACCAACTCCTTGTGATCTATCCCTTAACTGATTTGATAGTCGAGGTGGCATGCAAAACTCCACTTCGAGGGTGGCCAAGTTAACTGGCCACCTTTCTTCCTTTTAATCTCTCTATTCTCGACATTAATTAATTTTAGCCAGATGATGCATAGCAAGAGTGTGAGGGAGACATACCTGAGCCTACCTGATACTAAAGAGTTGCAGAACCTTTTGATGAAGGGAGATAGAGCATGGTGATGGCCATCAATGTTTTTTTATTTGTTGTGTTTTTTCATATTTGTCTGAGTGAGCAACTTATTTCTGAGGGAGTTGTTTATTATTTTTGTTGGCTGATTATTTTTGCAAGTGTTGCATGGAGATCATCAGGTGTTGTTGTTGGTGTGGATTTCCTTCTAGATTCCTCTCGTGATCACCAGGATCCATTTCCATCAACTATCTTTTGGATTCTTGACTTGTTGTTACATGTACAAAATTGCTACAAGAAATGATCATCTTCTTGTAGGAGTCCCCTTTCTATTGATTCGAAGCTCTTCTTAGCTGAGAAATGGGAAGAAGTAGTGTAGGGATACTCAGGATGGAGTTAAGGTGTGAATGGAGTTGTGTATAGATGAGGGGAGTTGCCCTATGTAAGGTTTTATCTAAACTAGCTCACGGTGGCAAAAGAGAGGGTTTAGTGAGTGAATATTTATACATGGAGTGGAGTGACAGTTAGGAGTGGCAGGTATAGGAAAAAAATTATTTTCATGTCTTTTTTAGGGTTAGGTGTCCTTGGGTGAGATTATTCCTTCTCAGATGATCTTCCTGTAGCAATACAGGATTTCCTATAGCAGGCTAGGACATCATGTAGCACTATAGAGAGTAAGAAAAACATGGGTTTTTTTCCCACCTCGAGGGAGAAATGGATGTATAGATACATACTAGGGTTGATCATGGAGTGGGTATGTAAAGGAGAGAGATAAGGGAGAAAGGAGGTTGCTACCCTTTGTCCAAGGGAGAGAGATATTTTTTTTTAAAGATAGGTGGGTTGCCTCCATAGAAGTTTTCAACCCACAAGCTGGCCTTGGGCACCTAAAAGAGGTTTTCACCCAAGGATATTTTATTTATTCATTTTTTTTTTCCTCCTAGATTGCCTCATGGAGGTTTTCAACACAGAATTTGGCCTTGGATGTCTCAGAGAGGTTTTCACCCATGCCTCTTTATTTTTATTTTTATTTTTTATTTTTGTAGGAAGGCAAGGAGCTAGAAACTACGAAGCTTCAAATGAAATTCACCTCCTTGTTTATTGAATTGATAAACATAGCCCTAGACATGTGCTTCTTGCACATTTTTATCCTATAACCATTGAAAAGAAGAGGGATCCCCTCCTCATCTATGGTTATGGTATGAAAAATTCCATTGTCATGGAATTTTTCCACTTAATAAGGTCCTAGCCACTTTTCCATTATTTTTCCTTTTAATTCCTTGAATATGGATTCATAAAGCAGCACCCAATCTCCTTGAAATGTATTTTCTTTGATGTGCTTATCATTCCAAATAGTCCTTTGTAGTTGGATTATCTCTATGTGAAGGAAGGTCTGCATTCTGAATTAATCCAAACCATTTTAGCTGTAACAACCTTTATTGTTGTGCCGTTGTGATGTCTAGGTCCAACTTAGCAACCAATCTTAGGTTGTTATACACAAAATCAATGGAAAATAGAGCTTTCTTCCCATAAACTAGATCATATGGAGTAAACCCCATGGTTGTCTTCCAAGTAGTATTGTAAGCCCAAGTGGCTTCCACCAATCTGTTTGCCCAATATTTTCTATTTCTGCCCACAACCTTGGTGAGGATGTTATCCAAGGCTCTAATTTTCACTTCCACCTCGCGATTTTCTTGAGGATGATAGGAATTAGAAGTCTTTTGCTTTATCTTGTGCCGCCTCAGGAGGTTTTCAATGAGATGAGATTTAAATTGAGCCCCCTCATCAGTGGCTACCTATATGGGGTATCCAAACTTGTAGAACACATTCTCTCTCATAAAATCAACTACCTTCGCTTTTGTTTCTACCTTCGTAACCGTTGTTTTAGCCCACTTTGTTAAGTAATCAGTGCAGACTATGATATACCTCTTTTTCCTGGATGGTGGATCAAATATGGGTCCAATGAAGTCTATGAACCACTTGTCAAATGGCTCCAAATCCACCTGAGGGTGCAAGGGAATTTCATCCCTCAGTGTAGGTCTCCCCATCTTTTGGCACTGATCACATCTACTGGTGTATCTCCTGGCATCTTAGTGGATGGTAGGATAATAGTAACATGCTTGCAAAGCTTTGAAGGCGGTCCTCTTAGCAGAAAATTGGCCCCCACAGTGACCATCATGACATGACCAGAGGATGTAACAAACCTCTTCTTCCCTCACACATCTTCTAATAATTTGGTTAGGACCCAACTTGAAGATATTTCCACCAATCCAGGTGGAAGGGGAACTTTTCCTCATAATATTGCTCTTTTCTTTGGATGAAAGGTTTGGAGGAAACCTTTCAGCAACCAAGTAGTTAACCATGTCAGCAAACCAAGGAGAGAGTGTAGAGATTAAAAATAGGTGTTCATCTGAAAGTTGATCATCCACCGTCCCTTCCTCATCTATAAGTAGAGTTATTCTAGATAAGAAATTTACAACAACATTTTCCTTTCCTGGTTTATCAACAATTGTTAAATCAAACTTCTGTAATAACAAAAACCATTTAATGATTCTATCATTGACATCTGGTTTATTCGTTAAGTAGTTGATGGCTACATGGTGAGTATGTACAAAGGCCTGATAACCAATTATATAATGCCTAAATTTTTTTAAAGAATGGACAATGGCTAAGAGCTCATTTTCTGTGACAATATAGTTGAGTTAATCTTTGGATATATTCTTGCTAATGAAATAGATGGCATAGGGTAATTTGTATTCTAACGTCCTTCCCCCACAACTTTATCTGATGCATCTGTATGGATGTGGAAGGGAAAATCCCAGTTGGGACCTCAAAGAATGGGGGTAGTGGTTAGCTTTTCCTTGATGAGCTCAAAATCCTCTTGATAGAGAATATACCAAAAAAACTCAGAATATTTGGCCAACAATCCGAATAATGGCGAAGCCACTTTACTGAAGTCCTTAATGAACCTCCTATAGTAACCAGCCAAACCTAGGAAAATTCTGACATCTCTCTGCTTTTGAGGATCAAACACCCTTTTTATGATGGTGATTTTGTTTGGGTCTACCTATATTCTAGCTTGTGATATTGAGTGGCCTAGGACTATGCCTACTCTTTCATTATGGGAATTTTGAGGTCTCAAATGGGCCTCCTAAGAAAAATGTACAACCAAAATAATTTTTATAAGAACCAATAGGATTCAATGGGGATGATTCACCATTTTTGGAGTAAAAAAGTAAAAGGAATAGAAAATAATAAAATAATAAAACCATTTTTTTAACTTATCTCCCTAAATTTTTACTCAAATTTCAAGCGAGAATACTCGTTGGATGAAAATTTTAATTTCTGATCTTAGGAGAACCCATGTTGAATACTTTTGATGGAACCTGCTACATGAAAAATGAGAAATACATGAAAAAAAAGTTTGTAATCATGTTTTTCATGTATTTATCATTTTTTGTGTAGCAGGGTCCATCGAAAATATGCAACATGAGTACTTATTGGACGAGGAATTAAATTATGCATCCAATGAGTGTTTCATCTCAAAATTTGAGTAAACTCATCAGGAGATAAGTTGAAAATACGAGTTGAAAAAATAGTTTTTCTTTTTCCCCTCTAAAATTTGATGATGTAATCTAATCTTATTTTATTATTTCCACTATTATTTTACAATTTCCTTAGGAGGCCCATTTTAGACCTCAAAATTCCCCTAATGTTGAGAATTCACACTTTTTGAGACTCGAGGAGAGATGCATTTCAATGCACTTTTTCAGCACTTTTCCCAAATTAGAGAGAGCTTCCTAGAAATCATACCCATAAGGTGTGAAATCGTCCATGTAGATTTCTACAGATTCATGGACTAGTTTAGAAAAAATTCTCAGGACTGCTCTCCAGAAAGTAGCAGCGGCATTTCACAACCCAAAGGGAAGGACTATGTAAGTGAAAGTGCCCCAGGGACATGTGAAAGTGGTATTTTCCTTGTCCTTAGGGCTAATTTGGATCTGGTTATACCCACTGAACCCATCTAGTAAAGGGAAAAACTTCTTCCCTGAAAGGAAATCTAGGAATTGATCTATGAAGGGCAAGGGGAAATGGTCCTTCTTAGTGGCTTTTTTCGATTACTAGTAGTCAACAGATATTCGCCAATTTCCATTCTTCTTGTGGACTAGAACAAGAGGATACACCCACTCATTATCTGATATGGGATAGATGAAACCTACATCCAAAAATTTTTGCAGTTCATCCTTCACTATGTCCTTTAGAGTTGGGTTCATCCTCTTTTGGAGCTGGCGCACAGGCTTGCATCCTTCTTTAATATAATATTATGTGTGCACACCGAGGGATGCACCCCTTTCATGTCTTTTTAGTCCCAAGAAAATGCATCAAGGTTTTCCTTCAAGAGCTGGCATATCTTCTTTTCTTCTTTGGTTGATAGGGATGAGTTAATATTCAGAGATTGTGATGGGCTAAATTCCACGGCCTTGGTGGTTTCAGAGGTTGAATCAACTTAGTGTAGTTCCATCCAAGGGTGTCTTTTGTATTCTTTAACTAGGTCATTGAGTGGAAGAGCAGTGGGGGGCTGATTTTGAATGATGTGGTCGATGAGATCATCCTCATCATGTTTCCCCCTTCTAAGAAAAATATATATAGTACAAATGGGGTAGGTTTTGGTACTGTATAATTCATCTTCTTCTTCTTCAAGGCAGGTCATGGTCAATGGAAGGCTGGGTAGGAGGATATAATACCAGCTGTTTGGAGAATGACCCATTCTTTATAGTCATGTTTCCAGCCGTGCAGTTGATATAAGCATCAGTAGTGGCTAACCAAAGTCTTCCTAAAATGAGATGATATCCATTAAAATTTTCTTTTGCATGGAGGACTAGGAAATATGTAGGGTACTCCCAAGATTCGATTAAGACCATAACATCCTCAACAATTCCTTCCAGGGCTACTGTGGACGTGTCTGAAAGTTGCATAACAATGGTGGTCTTTCTCAATTCTCCCTGGAGGTTGAGTTTAAGCATAGATTCCTTTGTCATCACATTAATGGTAGCCCCAAGATTAATCAAATTATGGGGGACTATGACACCATCAATGTGTATATCTACTACTAGACTTCCAAGGTCCAGGTACTTCGGGAAGATCACCCTTCCCAACATTAAGCCAAACAATTTTCCTACCACATTGATGGTGGGGGTGTGTTTCTTCTTTCTCGTAGGTTTTTTAAAGAATTTTGCTTTGATGATCCTATTGTAAATAGGAACATCATTAATGGCCTCGAGAAGGGGTATTTCCACACACAAATTTTTCAGTTCTCTTAGAAGTTCAGTCTCGCCTGGGGTGTACTGACTAGAGTGGATCAGGTGCTTAGGAAAAGGAGGTTGTTTGATCCAAGTATTGTTTTCTTCCTTTTCCTCCTCAACCTCTGCAGGTGGAGATAGAGGATTATTGTCTCAGAGTACTCTTCTCAACCTGAGGTTGATCTCATATATCTCAACAACATAATCTAGATAGAATATTTCCCCACTTTAAACTTGTTTTTCTTGCTTAGTGTTCGGGTTCATATTGGGCTCGGCAGGCATCTGAGGCAACTTAGGTGGAGAAAAATGGGTGAGTTGAGGTTGAGGTTGGGGTGGAGGAAGTAAAGAAGGTGGTTGATTGTGTTGGGGCATCCACCCTTGTGATGGTTGCTCCACTGAGGTGGTTAAGGAACATATTGCTCGAATGGTTGGGTCACAGGCTAAGGGTGATAAGGAGCAGTGTAAGGCCAAGTAGGAGGTGTAGGCCATGATGGAGGAGTGGATGTGTACCAAGACTGCATAGGTGCATTCTGATTTGTATGGTAGTAGGAGTAAGGTGCATCTTGCATGCCCTGCTGATATGACCGAGGTCCTTGAGGCCTCCTCTGATTTATGAAACCAAGTTTCTTTGGTCTTACTTCCCCACCTTGATATACAAATTTGAGCCTAGGTAAGGAGGGACACTTATCTGTGGCATGATTTTCTTCACAAACTAAGCAAAACTCTATGACATTTAGTGGATATTCATTCTAAGGGTGTTTTCTAGTACATCTGGGGCAGAAGATAGCCAAGGCCCTCCTTTATTACTCTTGCTTCCTCTTGATCTGCATGGTGTCCATTTGCAAAGAAAATGTGTGCAACATATCACTTTTGAAGTCTTCCAACATATTTCCAATTTCATGCTTAATGGAGGTGGAAGAGGAAGGGGTGTTGGTCATGCTTTGGCTAGCTCTAACTTTCTTCCTAGCTGCCCTATAGTGATTTCTAAAGACATTTTTTATGTCCTCATAAGGCATCTGGTATATTTCTCCTCCATACAACGTATTAAGTGTTTCTCTCACCTCTTCCCTCATCCCTCAGAGAAGTACCAATTTAAGTGATCTGGGATCAAGCGTACAATTGGCTCTTTTATAGTTCAGCTGGAATATTTCTTCATAATCCTCTAGTGATTCATCAGGTCCCAGAGTCATTCTAAATATTTCCTCTTTAGTTTCTTTGGATCTAAAGTAGTCTCTAAATTTGTATTTAAAGGACTCTTTAATCTGTGCCCAGGTAGTGATGATGTTCCCGGGCAAACCCATGAACTAGTGCAAGGCTGCATCCTTGAGGGTGGATGGGAATAGTTTTAGCTTCTGGTCATCAGAGGCATAGTCATAGGTCCTATAGAAAACAACAAATTCAAACAATAATATGTGAGTATCCTTATAAGTAAGTCCAAGGAAATGTGGAAGGGTTGAGGGATTGATGTTCTTCATTCTAGTTTTCCCATTTGTTTCTCTAATGGGAAAGGCCCCTTGGGTCCCTGTCTCAGCCATAACTTGAATTGGTGAAGTAGGTTCCTCAGGTGAAGCAAGTTCTTCTTATCCAATAGGTTCTTCAAATTTTTCAAGTGACTCACATATGGTGTGTTCAGCTTCACAATCACTGAAGAAGAGTGAACGGTGACTGTGTGCAGATGTGGGGGGTTTTGCTAAAAAAAAATCCTTGGCTATCCCTACTCCTACAAGGCATGAAAGTCAATTTTTTTTTGTATTTTTCAATATTTTGGAACTGAATCTAAAAGAAAAGCATAAAAGAATGATAAATCATAATAAAAACATCTATTTAGACACCTCCCCACCAACAGAGCCAAAAAGTGGTGAGCCCTAGTATTTCAACAAGAGTGGTGCAACTCCCGGAGGCTACTGAACTTTACATTATCAACCCAGGGTACATACAAACTTGGAGGTGACAGTGCTATATACACAACAGATGAATTCTATTCATGCCATCCTCTTCCGAGTTCTACGATGAGGCGCTACTACTAGAGCTACTTCTAGGAAAGGAAGTATGTCACACTTTTGAATGAAAGCTAAGAATAAAAACAACTCATCGACATTATTCTATCAGCAAGGAAAGAAAATATTCTAGATCATAATGACTCATCTAGCTATCTGCAAGAAAGGGAAATTCACACTTAATCTAGTGCAAGAAATAACGTTAAACTAAGTGGCATTCATGATTTAAATTGCTAAATTGAACTTGCAGAAAGGGAAACTAATCTAGGCACACTTGCTAAACCAGATGATTGATTAAACTCTATCTATCTCGTTCTTGACTATTATATTTAACAATGCATCTAACAAAGTTACCGATCAAATGAGAAATATTACCTCAAAACGAGAACTCTAACCAAAAAAACATCAAGAAAACATGAAAAAATAGCCCAAAAACGAAAAGCGTTATTCTAGAATAACCTTTTTTTTTCGGGGTAAATTTTAAAAACTTTTTAAAAATGGAAATCAATTTTTATAAAAGTCAATTTTTTTGGTGCAAAAATTATAAGTGTTGAAATAAAAATATTAGAATAATAAAAAATTATATTAAAAAAATGAAAAAAATATTTTAAAATAATCGAAAAAAAATAACAAAATTCATTTTTTTTTAAATTAATAAATTTAAAAAATTTAAAAAAAAAAAAAGAAAAAAAGAATTTTTTAAATCAAAATTTAAAAAAATAAAATTAAAAAAAATATTAAATTTCAAAAAGATTAAAAAAAAAAATTAATTTAAAATATAAAAATTAAACTAAAAAAACTATATTAAATAAAAATAAAAATAAAAATAAAAAATTAAATTTAAAAAAAAAAGTCTTAAAATTTAATAAATTAAAAAAATAATAATAATAAAAAAATAAAAATAAAATATTAAATTAAAAATAAAAATAAAAAAACAAATAAAATAAAAAAGTCATAGTCTAAAAAAACCCATAAAATAAACCAGAAATTCTTGTAAGATTATGAAAAATTCCGACAAAGCTTTTTTAAAATCTGGGTTATAGTAGTTAAATTTCAGTATTTTGGGTGCCCTAAGGATTTTTAATCGTGTTGAACCCATTTCCACCAACAAAAATGCAATCCAAGCACTCCAACTACCTGATTTTTTGAAAATTTGTTTACCAATTATGGCAAAAAACTGTCGTCCGGGCTATTCTGTTGCGTCAGTAGACAACTCCAATAAAAAATATAAAAATTAAATTAAAAAACAATTTTAATTAAATTATAAATATATATATATATATATATATATATATATATATATATATATATAATTGATTTTAAAACAAATATATCAATTTTTAATTAAAAAAAAAATAAATCAAAATAATTTTTTTTAAATAAAAATGTCACAATAAAAAAATAATAAATATTATTAAGATTAAAATTTTAAAAAATTAATAAAAAATTAAAATGAAAAATGAAAAAAAAAAAATTAACAATATCAAATTAAAAGAACAAATAAATTTTATATATATATATATATATATATATATATATATATATTCACCAAAAATCCGTTTGGTGAAGGAACCTGGTATCGATCAGAGTTATGCATGTGCTTTTTTTGATGGAGCTAGTCAAGGTTCTCCGCCTTTAACAAGAGCTAGAGCCGTCCTTTACATACCCCATGTAACCAAATTTCACATTCTTTTCGCCCCTGATCAAAGCTCTAACAATAAGGCAGAACTCTCAGCATTATGGGCCATTCTTTTTGTGGAAAAATCAAAAGATATTCATGCTCTCCAGTGTTTTGGAGACTAAAAAATGGTCATAGATTAGGCCCTCCTTAAAATTCACATTCATTCCCCCCATCTTCAAGCCATCCTGCGTGGTATTGAAGGATTAGCCCGTAGCTTCCATTGCCTCTCTTTCAGTCATGTATTCCATGAATCAAATGCTGAAGCTGATGGCTTATCCAAAGAAGCCCTTTCTCTCTCACCGTGCACTCTAAAAATCGTGGATTCTTATTCCAATTTGGAAGAAATTTATACGTTTTAATCTTCCTATTGTGCACTTAATGTTGTAATCACAATAGCAGTTTTTATATTAAAATCGAATCTGGTTTATATACAGGCTCGTTGGATTATAGTGGAAGATCATTGTCATGATGGTGCGACAAACATAAAAGGTTCAGCAAGGAAGATTATGGAGCTATCTCAGCGATATGCAGGATAACCAAAGACGGATGCTAAAAACTGTCTCATTTAAACTAATAGCACTTATGTATTTTTTCAGTATTCCTTAAAGGTTAAGGTAGATCCAACCGGACTACTCTTCTAAGTTCATTCAACTCGAGGAGTAATGTAAAAACCATGCTAAGGGGCGGATTAGTTATTTTTTAAATAAAAGAAAGATTTTTTTCCATTGGAAAAAAAAAATATATATATATATATATAATTAAAAAACATTTAAATTTAAAAGAAAAAAAATAAATTTATAAAAAATATATATTAAATTTAAATAAATAAAAAAAAAATTATTAGATTAAATTAAAAATAGAAAAAAAATCTTAAATTTAAGGCCCAGGTGGCAGCGGGGGCCACTGGGCAGGTGTGGGGTTACGTGCAATCTCCACTCCTGCCAAGCGGCCGACACCCCCCGCCACCTGTGCAGGAGGTGATTCTGAGAATCAACCTCACAAGCAAGTGAAGGTGGGGGTCAACCATTGAGCAGGTGAAGAGGTTGCACGCAACAGCCCACACGCCCAGCAGCTAATCCACGCGGCCTCTAATTCTTTTAAATTAAATTATTTTTTTTTTTTTAATTTCTTAAAATTTAATATATATTTTTTAATTTAATATTCCTTTAAATATTGAAATTTAATATTTGTTTTTTTTAATTTAATTTTTTTTTTAACTTCATTTTTATATTTTAATTTTTTTTTTTTTAATTTTGTTTTTTTTTTTTTTTTTTTTGTTTTTTTTTTTTTTTTACTTTACTTTTTTTTTAATTTTAAAATTTTAAAATTTTTTCATTTAAAAAAAAAAATTAAAAAAAGAAAAAAACATTTAGATTTTTGTTTTGTTTTTTTTCAATTATTTTAAAATGTTTATTTTCGTTTTTTAAATCTAAATTTTTTATTATTTAAAAATTTTTGTTTTAATTTTATTTTTTAATATATATATATATATATATATATATATATATATATATATATATATTTAATTTTATTTTTTATTATTTAGAAATTTTTGTTTTTATCTTCTTATTAAATTTTATTTTTTTATTTTATTTTCTTTTTAATTTCTAATTTTAATTATTTTTAAATTTTCTATTTTAATTGTTTTTTTTTATCATTTTTTTTTAAATTATGTGGCTTTTTTTGTTTTGTTTTTAATAACTTTAAAAAAAATTGCTAGATTGGAGATTTCTGTGGTGTAGTTTTTCAGATGTAGGAATCGGAATATCCACAGTAGTCATTTTTTCTTTTGTCTACGTTTCGAGTGTAGATGTAGACTCGAAACGTAGACAAAAAGAAAAAATGACTACTGTGGATATTCCGATTCCTACATCTTTTTAAAAAAATGTTTTTGAAGTTTTTTTATTTATTTTGGTTTAATTTTTTATTTTTTTAAGTATGTGTTTTTTTGAATTTTTTTCCTATTTTTTGATTTATTTTTTGAATTTTTTTGTTTTTTTGAAATATTTTATTTTTACAAGTTAATTTTGTGTTTTTTTTTCATTTTTATTGGCTTTTTTTTTATATATTTTTATATATTTGTTTTTTTTTGTCATGTTTTTTAATATTTTTTATGTTTTATTACCAACATGAAAATTACCACTCTAAATAAAAATAGTTGATGCTGCATCAACACTTTTCAAAATTAGCATGAAAATCACTTACATTTTAAAACAAATATTCATACTTCATAAATAAAAAAATTTAAAGTGCCAAAAATATGCTAAAAAAAGGGGTGATTCTACATCACCAATTTTCAAAATCGGGTGCTTTTTTTGCTACCTCCAAAAAATGGGTACCAGGTAATTTTCTCGCTTGATCAATGAACTAACTATGCTTTTAAATAACTTTGTTTTGCAACAAAAGAAGGAGGCGCGAAGGTGACCTAAGAGGGTCTTGGGCTCATGGTTTCAAAGTTGGTGGTGTCTTGGCGGTTGTGCCAGGTCTAGATGAGGTGAAAGAGATGTTTTGGATTGAAGAAGTGACTAGTTGGCACTACTACAGGGTCTGCTACAGGATTTCCTGTAGTGCTACAAAATGTCCTGAAACGCTACACGAAACAGGTCGAGGGTAGTTTAAGGCCAGAAATGGTGACAAAAGGGGTAGGAGAGGTGGAATGAAGGTGGATCTAGGTGTATGAAGGGTATATAACCCCTTTTTCAAGCTCATAACTTCTCTCAAATCCTGTCTCGCACCTCCAAGGTGATTCTCGGTGTTGTGGTGGAGATCTCAAAAAACAGGGTTGAAGGTGACTTGGTTGGAAGTTGGTTGATTATGGGTGAATACTGAAGCTAATAGTGTTGGAGAAGTCCTCCTTACTGTTCTACTCAAACCTGAAAGTAAACTACATGTTCATGAATTCATCATTGACAAATCTATCATGAAAATTGTGGAAAAGATTATTTGAATTTAAACAAACCTACCTATGCACTTGAAACAAAAGACTAACTATGCATCTGCAACATGTCCATGATAAGAAAAACAACCTATCTAAATTTTCCAATAAATTATAAGTTGAAAGGAAGTTTGGGCTTCTGGTGAAAGTCTACCCTCCTTAAGCTCTAATGGAAGAGGTGAGAGAGGGACGCTTTAACACATAGTTTTGAGATTTTATATGTTATTGCAACATGAACTCAAAAGAGATTAACTATAGCAATCATGAAATGTAAGGAAACTAACTACTGCAACATGACATGTAAAAAGACTAACTATAGCAACCATAGAATGTAAGGAAAGTAACTACTACAACATAAAATGTAGAAAGAATAACTACAACAACATGAAATGTAAATACAACTACATAAGAGAGACTAAGGCCAATGGATTGGGCCCTAACCCACAAGCTCAGCTCCCTGAAACTAACTTAGTGGCGAAGAAACCAAATACTCATTTTATTTCATAACTAGTCTTGTACATAACATATTAAAGTCGCAAATGTCTATTACAAGAGATAAGAGTGCTCGAGTTATCTCTAAAAATCGAATCCTAGAGAGCTCTTTCTTTGCCCTATTTATCCTAAAAGGTAGCTACCAACAACTCCCTAAAAATTAGGTGGTTTGTCTCCTTGGAACTCAAGAGAAGTGGAGCTTGGATCCCCTTGATCTTCCACTTGCTTTGTTGCCTTTGATTTCGAGCTATTGGAGGAGAATCTCGAGGATATCTTGGTTGCCTTTAGGTATTAAGGAGGTGGTTAACCCCCTAAAATCATTCCTTTTTGTCTACTTCGAGCCCTCATTGTGCAATCTTCCTAAAAAATGGAACCTTCTCTTAACTCTCTTGCATTTAAACCACATTAGGCCTTCGAAGTATGACAACCCTTAATATACCATCTACAGTAAGAAACATATGACCATAATGAAATTAAATGTGAGAAAGAGAGAATAATTAGGGTAAAATAGTTACAAATAACCCCTTAAAATGTACCTAATGAGGGTGCTCTTCAATGGCTTCAATGCAACATATTCCATGTGCTTACTAATAGTTAGTTTATTAAGACCATGCTTGATTCAATGGGGCCTGCATTTTCTTTTTATTCAAGGATGCATATTTATTCGATAATTCTCTGCATCCATTCTTTATTCTCACAGTACTCTAGCACAATATCCTACCACATAAAGATGCATGTAAAATGATATTGAAAGAGGATTTCATTGTGTGAAGAGTAGATGTTTCCTTATACACATGGTACCCTAGTTGTTACATAGTTCCTCAATCCCTCACAATGAAAGCCATCTTCCTCTAGAATGAAAGATTGATTTGTATCTCCGCATTCTAAATTGTTTTGTTGCTATGTTCCATACTTCCATATGCAGTATCCCTCTCCATATTTCTCCTACACACCTTCCTTCCAAAAAAAACCTTTTTTGACTCGATATTCCACGTCACACCCTTTCATATGCAGTTCCCTTACATTCATTTTTTGGAAAAAATAATAATTGAAAAGTGCAACTATGAACATGTTACTTGTTAAAATTCTATTACATTCTCCATGTTAATTTGCATTGAATTTGTGAATTAAACAATTATTTTCCAACATTGGATAAATTTCATTTTTCAATTTGTGATTTTTGTGGCATAAAAAGTGCACACAATAACAAATACAAGTTTGTGATGATGTTTCATAGTTTTGCATGCATTCTCTCTCTGCATAATTCTCTTGCATCCCTTAGTGAAAGAAGATTTCATTTTGCGAAGTGTGGAGGTTTCCCTATAGATGTGGTACTCTAACTCTTACAGAGCACATCAATCTCGCACAATGAAAGACATCTTCCTCCACAATGAAGGAATGCTCTACATGAATTCTCTATCTACACAATTCTCACGCATGCCTTCCTACCTGTGAAAGAGGTAGGTAAAAAAATAGTGGAAGAAGCTTTCATTATGTGAAGTGAAAAAATTTCCTTATAGACATGGTACTCTTGTTCTTACATAGCACCTCAATCATGCAGAATGAAATCCATCTTCTTCCACAGTGAAATATTGATCTGTATCTCCACATTTTGAATTGTTCTACTACTATGTTCCATACTTCTACATGCACTCTCCCTTTTTATACGTCTCTCACACACATACTTTATGACTAATACTAGTTTTTGACTCAATATTTTGCACACCTTCTCTTCCGCAGTTCTCATACATCCATTTTTTAGAAAAAAAAATAGTTAGTGAATGCAACTATGGACATGTTACTTGTTAAAATTTCGTTACATTCTCCATGCTAGTTTGCATTACATTTGTGAATTAAACACTTTTTATTCAAAATTATATGAAATTTGTTTTTAATTTTTAATTTGTGTGGTATAATAACTATGAGCAATAATAATACAAGTGTGTCACAATGTTCCATAGTTTTGCATGCCTTCTCTTTCCACAGAGTTCTCCCGCATACCTTAGTCAAAGAAGCATTCATTCTGTGAAGTGAAAATTTTTCCTTATAGCCATGATAATCTAGCTCTTACATAGTACCTCAATCGTGCATAATGAAATCCATATTCCTCCCTAATGAATGAATTCTCTGCATGCATTCCCTATCTGCATAGCTCTTCTACAAACCTTCTTGTGACACAAAGAGGAATATAAAATGATAGTGGAAGAAGATTTCATTGTGTGAAGTGTAGATGTTTCCTTATAGACATGGTGCTCTACCTCTTACGTAACACCATAATCTGGCATAATGAAAGCCATCTTCCTCCATAGTGAAAGATTGATCCATATCTTTGCATTCTAAATTATTTTATCCTATGTTCCATAATTCAGCATGCATTATCCCTCTATATATTTCTCGCGTACACCTTCCTTCCACATGAGATCAGTTTTTGACTCAATATTTTGCACATTGTTTCTTCTGCAGTTCTCGTACATTCATTTTTAGGTGATTAATGAAATTATGGACACGTTACTTGTTAAAATTCCATTAGGTTATCCATGCTAATGTTCATTTATTTTCATGAAAGATTCACAAAACTTATATTTCTTTGAGCATTTGTGAATTAAAATGCTAGTTTCCAACATTAGATAAAATTTATTTTTAATTTGTGATTTTTGCACCCGAACAAGTGCGCAAAAAACAAATACAAGTGTGATTACATGATGTTCAATAGTCCCACATGCATTCTTTCTTTGCATATTTCTCCCACATACCTTAGTATAAGAGTATTTCATTGCGCGAAGTGCAGAGGGTTTCTTATATAAATGGTACTCTAACTCTTACATTACACATCAATCGCACAAAATGAAAGCCATATCCCTCCAAAATGAAAGCTTCATCCGTATCTTTGTATTCTAAATTGTTATGTTGCAATGTTCCGTACTTATGAATGCATTCACCCTTTGCATTATACTAGTTTTTAAACAATTTAATCTAGAAAAATTTCATTTCATATCAGAACATATTAGCACACCTCTCAAAGTGAATATTGTCGAGACAAATAACTCTAGTATTCTCACCTTGCATTTGTATAAGGCTCTTCACATTAAAAAATGAATTAAATTCTACCACACTAGATGAATTTTTTTTTAATTTGTGATTTGTGTGGCAGAAAATGTGTACACAATAAAAAATACAAGTGTGTCACGATGTTCCACACTTCCACATGCATTCTCTCTCAGTACAATTCTCCCACATGCCTTAGTGAAAGAAGATTTCATTATAAAAAGTGTAGAGGTTTCCTTATAGACATGGTACTGTAGCTCTTACATAGCACATCCATCCCTCATAATGCAAGTCATCTTCCTCCAAAATGAAAGCTTGATATGTATCTTTGTATTCCAAATTTTTCTACCACAATGTTCCATACTTCCACATGCATTCTCCCTCTGCATGTTTCTCTCACACACCTTCCTTCCACACAATACTAGTTATTAAATGATTGAAGCTAGGGAATCCACATCTCAGTTCAAAATACATTAGCACATCTCTCAAAGCGAATATTGTTGAGAAAAATAAATACCGTATAATTCTTAATATGCATTTGTATAAGGCTATCCATATTATTAAATGCATTATATTCCAAATACCATATTTTCGTACAATGTGTTAATAATGTTATGTATATTTAATAATCGAAGAATTAATGTGGAACAAAGGATTAATAATAAAAATTATTATTTATAACATAGTATATTATGTAATAATTCTAATGATAACATGTAATGTACCAACTGCTAAAAGAAATTAGTACTCGAGCATGTGAGAAAGGACAAATGTGTAGCACAACCATATATGGAAAAAGTGTGTCGAGACGTATATGTTTATAAAGATGCACATACTTGGAGTGGTGGATACTCTTTATGCTACAAATGATTTCACACTTAGCATTGAAGAATTAATTAATGCTTAGTAGTACTATTAATATCTATTCAAAAAATCGATATGCAATCACATTATCGTTCAAGTGCTTAATAACATTTACTATGATGCATTGTGTAATGATTTCTCATTGCAAAGATGTCAATAAAATCATATCTCTCAATATTAGAAAATACTCTTTTTGGCATTTATTTGGTGAATGGATGCATAATCAACACATTGCTCGAGTGGTTCATACCATTTACTATTTTTAAACAATTCAAGAATATGCATAGGCCTCTATAACCAGTAGGCATCATATAAAATTGAAATGATGTTCGGATCTGCTTCATACACTTCTATTTGCATTTTTTGTTTTGCACAATATAAGCTTCCTCCACATCTTCACACTCCACACATGTATAATGATTATTGGTATTAAGTATATCAAGAATAACATATTTATAAATAATATGAAATAATATTTTTTCCATTTATTTAGCGAAATGACATGTAATCAATACACTTGCTTACTTCATACAATTATTGTGCACATTTCCTTGTTTACCAACAACATTTTGGTGATTATCAGATATAAAATAATAATGGATATATAATCAGGACATCGTAAAAACCTAATTAAGAATTACTTGTATAATTAACAAATATGTTTTTAGATATAATTTAATGGCAAGTACTAATGAGATCATAATAATTTTTGACAGAGTAATGGTAAAATCATTGTATGTTTACACATTATGCAAATTCAAGTCAATTCAATTTTGTTAATGGTTTTTGTTTATTGATTCTTGTTTATTCATGTTATAGAATTGTCATGTTTTTAGATTGTTTAGAGTAAGAAGAAATCGTAATGGATAATTTTAGTGAGGTTATTTACACATTAAATGGGCTTTGTGAAACAATGTAACCATGCTTTGACAAAATCATATTGAATATAATAAAGCATCTACTATTATTTTCCAAATTGCATGAATTATGGAATTTGTTCTCATTGCATGTATTATACTTACCACTTACTAATTTTTCTATTAATGATAGAAAACAAATGCTATAATGCTTTAATTAATTAATCTCAAATCTTCCAGCTCTACAAATTGCAATATGAGACACAAAGAAATTATTATTTGAATTAATCATGCTTTTAATATTTAGTAATTCATGCTATAGAAAGTTGTTATGTGTGGATGGGTAATGAATACGAAAGTGTAACAAATAATGAAAAAAAGGTTTTTTCATGCATATTTCTTTTTTCACATCCTTCCACTCTATTAGAATAGTAATTGGTTGTGGAGTAATTTTTATGCATACATTCGTTGAATAGATGTTGAAAATACTATTTTATAATATCAATAAATTGGTTAAAATGAAATAATTATTCTACATTTTCAATTTACCAAATAAATTATTACTTCAATCATAAAAGAGAAATTGAAAAATTTGCAAATTAAGTTACATAAATATTTTAAAATTAGGGAAATACATTTTGGTTTCAAAAAAATTAGGAAAATAAGATTTTACACCAAAAAAAAGGAAAGGGATAAATTAGAAGTGATATACATTGATGTAAGGTATATACAACAAATTAAAGAAAGGCATATAAATAAATGCCATGCATGGAAGTTAGTTGTTGCTTATTCAATGAATCTGATTATATGGTATTATATGATTTTCAAATTTGATAAAAAAGTAAGGCGGAATACCTTTATGCTCAAGTTTCAATATTTTGTGTATTATTAGTTGTGATTTTGTAAATTTTCTTTTGCATTATGTGACCATTCACTTAAGTAGTTTCTTTTGGGAATAGGTCCTGGTTCATTGCAATGGAAGTTTAAGAGGGTCTTTTTTGTTATTAGGTTACATGTTATTCTATTTAGTGTAAAATATTTTTTTAGTTTATCCCATTCATAACATTATTGTATTCAAGTATATTTTGTATTTTACTAAAATAGAAGATGTTATGCAAATGAGGCATAGTGAGGCATGGAGTTGGTCAATGAGAAGAGTGAAGTCAACATACCCTGGGGAGCACTGGTTAGGGGGAGGCTACAAATCCTAGACCTATCAATAGATATGATTTTAATGACATTGCATTTGATCAATGCAATATTGCTAATGAGCCTGCATATCTCAAAATGCTTCTGGAATAGCTCCTAAGAAATAGACATGATGACCAAAATACTATTGTATCATTCATGAATGATCTTGAATGAAACAAGTGATAGATGCAAGACAAATTAGTAAATTTGCAGAGAGGTTAGGAGAATTTACAATAAAAACTAAATCGCTTTGAAGTTAAATTGGATCATATGGAGAAACATGTACACTATATGTTTTAGCTTATGATATCATGAAGCTCAGGAAGAGAGAATCATGTTGCATAACTAACCCTCATAATTAATAAATTTTGGCTATGTACTGGTCCTGAATTTTTTTTGGATCTATGATTATTTTCCTATATTCGCAATGAACAAACTTTTTGTTAAGTTTTTATCGACATTGTAAACCTATTTTTTTGCATAAACTGATACTTATATTCACTTACAAATGATTCTAAACTGACACTTTATTTAAAGCTCGATGAGATGATCATTTCTTTCTGTGTGTTTGAATTCAATTTTAGTCTTTAATATCTTATGCTTCACAATTTATTGATCATTATTAAATTCTTTGATGCATTAAAAATGTTTTTTATTTAACATATTTCACAACATTGTGATTAAATGTTTAAAATGGAAAAAAAAAAAAAAAATGAAAGCTTCTTAGGGATCAGTAGCAACCTCAATTATAACAGTATCAGAGCACTCAATAATGAAATAGACATTCACAAAATTAGCTTAGCTTTATGTGCACTACAAAAGAACAAAGCATGATTCTATATAGTCCCTACTCCTTAAAAAATTCTCCCACACACCCTTTCTTTCACACTTCCCCCACAATCTTCCTCCTTTCTCCACAAGTTAATTACAAAGAGTAATTTAGTATTGACTATTGAAAAATGAAATATGGAGTTTTTCTAAATTCTTTGAAAAATAAAATCCATAGATTAATGTATTATGAGATCAGAAGTCTCTCATGTTTTTAGAAATAGATAAAATTTATTATTAAATAAATTTTTATTTCGTCATAAAGTTAAAGTTAAATTTGATTTGGTCATAGTAAATGTTTCATTTTGTGGATATTTCCTTGTGCAAATCGACTTGATTTGAGTGAACAATCTTTTACTTATGTTCAATTTAAAGTGATGGTGAAATGCACGAATGAATAAATAAATTTTTTTTAAATAATATTTATTTGGCTTATCTTAGACAAATTTATTTAATTAAAGAGGTAAAAAATTTTAGGAATTGTATTATTAAATTTTGGAAAATTAAAAAATATATAAACAATATATTTAAAGTGCGGGCGAACTTTTTATGCTGCTTAGTCCACATTCTTGCACATCTGCATTGCAAAAATCATAATGTCAAGAATAAATATAGTCATTAAAACAATATAAGCATAATTACAAAAACATATTGTAAACATAAAGTAATAGCTAGTTTTGTTTTACCAATAAAAAAATTATTTTTGAACAAGAAAATGTGTGTATCAAATAACATAAAAGTTAATGATTTTTTGTTTGCAACAAGAAATTTATTAAGTAGGAGGAATTTGATTTTAAAGATTTATTTTATTTTTTGCGACATTTTATCTATTGTTTGGAGCTCATTGGTAATATATTTTATGCAATTTTTTTATGGTTGTGTGAACTTTTGCATCTCTACACTTAATTTTATCAATATTGAAGTTTGATTATTGGCACCAAATATGTCTCATGCGGAAATGTATATGGACATATGGCACATTGCAGGGTAAATTATTCCTTGCTCCACACTGGAATTTTCCGACACGTCTTTTTCATAATACAAATAAAATATATATGGAGATTGTCATAGCAATTTTGTGTGAGTGCACCAAAAAGAGTATACCTAGAGCATTTGTGCAAAGCAATGAACACAAACTAATATACACACACTACCTTTGCATACTTCAGTAAGCGCGCACAATTATTATGTTCTTTATTATTGCAATTTTCAATTTTATAAACTACTAATGTATAATAGTGATATTTTGGAATTTGATTTTCAAATTTATTCTTTTTTCATGACAAAACTTCCTTTTGCAAACCATTCATTGTGTGGAGCTTACATTGAAATCTTTCATTGTGCAGAGGAAGCTTATAATAGCTTTGGAATGCTAGTTTTTAGTTTAATGTAAAAGTGTAGAAACCATATCAAGTCACAAACTATTACTTAATTGACTTAGTCATACTATGGTTCGTATATATGTTTTCTAACGTGGCGCTTCTTCCTCACACAGATTGAAAACATTGTTCATTTAATATTGGGTAATATGAGTTCAATTGACAAAATTTAAATCAATAATGCAGTTAGTATTCAAAAAACATCTATACCAAGGTTTGTTAACTCCCTTTTGGTAAAAAAATTGTTTGATAAGAAAAACACTTAATAGAGTAAATATCTTGAATACACATTAGTTCACTGAGTAAATGTTGGAAATACTTGTATTTATTGGTCATAAATATTTAGTCAATCAAAATAGAATAATATTTAGGATATTAATAACATAGTATGTTGATATCGATTTCTAAAGATTTCCAACTGGAGCAATCATGAAATTTAATAATATAAATTAGACTATCTCGAGTTGGAATTTAAGAAAAATGGATATGATTTAATGTAACTAATTTTAGAATAGTCTTTTCTGGTTACATACTAGAAAAATTAGTATTATCCAAGATAATGGTGGTCACAGCTTAATGAAAGCTTCACACAACATATCAATCACTTTCCACAATGTATCAATGAGAAACTACCATGCAGAGTGCAAAGAAGCAGAGAAGGTTGTGCATAGTACACATGTGCGAAAAAACACTAGTGCAAAATGGCTAATTAGTTACTAAAAAGACGACTAAATTTTTCATATAAATGACCATTTTTCAGTCGGTGACCAGTAGTAGCTAATTTACAGTATCTTATAACACGACAAACTTTTAGTCATTTTTAGCTAGGTCATTAATTAGTTGTCTCAATTTTATTGTCTAGTATTATATGTAGTCATTAATTTGGTCATTAATTTACACATTTATTTAGTCATTAATTTCCAAAATAATGACCAAATATACAACGAAATATATTACTATATGATCGCCCGAGAAAACTAATTAATGGCCAAAAAAACATGACCAGATTGTTGGTCTTGTTATAATATAATATAAATTTTCTACTAATAGTCACATATATGCAAATTTTAGTCATCGTTCGAAACCAATTAATTACCAAAAAAATATGACTAAATTTTGGTCGTGTTATAAGATACTTTAAATTATCTAATAATAGTTGTATATACGCAAAATTTAGTCATCATTTGTAGTAAAAAAATTATCATTTGTAGTAGTCATTTATCTTTTTTTAGTAGTTTCATATTCATTATATAAATGACTAATTAAATTGTATATTCATTTTATTTATGTTCATCATTAATCCATATAAACTACTAATTTAGTAGTTTTAGATTGATTTTATGTGTTCATTATTAATCAACAAATTAATTAGTATGATTTTGTGACTAAATTAAAAATAAAATAAAATAAAAATTTATAGAAAAAAAAAAAATTCATACAATGTGCATGTTCGTCTAATATAAAACACAAATTTACATATGTTAATTACAATATTAAATAATATCAAGTGCAACTATAAATAATTTCAACCACATAAATTATATTATATGAAATTTTAAGTATTACAATACGAGCTTCCAACTTAATATTGGTTGGACTACAATTTAAACATGAAATATTGTTTCATCACTTCAAAACAGCATCATTGTGTTGCCAAGGGATTGTAGGTGAATTCAACAACTCTGAAGACTTGATCATCAATATCTATGTGTGTCTATCATGCGAGATATTTTCTTTAAGGGTATCTCTAGATCAATTATCTTCTCTCTCTTTCTTTCTTCATTTGTCACTCCATCTTTATTGTTCTCCTATTTCTTCAATTCTTGCTTTTGACCACATATACTAAGTTCCTCTTCTGAAATGAAAGAAGATATAATGCATAGTATAAGACATGAAATACAATGAAAGCTCGAATATAAACTGAAGTATACTATAAAGGATTTACATGATATACACCTCAACATCATCTATGTCAATGCCATTTTCCCCCATAAAAGCAAGAAATTCGAACAAGTTTTCTTCAATTGGGTGACTTGTATAAACAAAAAAAATAAAATGTAACCATAGAAAAATAACAGCTTGGGAACTTAATAAAAATCATGTCAACTAATTTACAATCTAAAAGGATAAAATTGTAGATATCTCGTGAAAACAAATGGAAATAAAAAGACAACATATAATAAATAATGTATGACAACTAGCTGGAAAATTGAATCATAGAAGAAAAAAAATCTCCTATATTTACCCATACATCTGGGTGGGTAACATGCCCCAATATTCCATGATCCTTAGGGTCCGGAGGAAGTAAACCTCCTACTAATATAATTATTTATTGGTTTCATATTGGCCTTGCCTCTCCTTTGTGAGTGAAACAAATAAAAATAAGCCCATAATTAACTAGTTGTACTTCATAGTATCATTTTCATATGTTATCTCCACATACCTACAAAAAAAATAATATATACCAAGAAAATTGAATTTTGGAATTGTTTCTAAAACTATGTCATTTCTACCCCATTCTAATGTATCTAATCAAATGTACCCACTTGATTTTATTTTTTCATATTCATTTACATCCTAAAAAATATTCATTTCAAAAACAAAGACAACCCAAATATCTCCATATCCTATTTCTCATCCATATTTTCCATAAACCATAAGAATTAATAGTCTCTTATGATCAACATTGTACAACATTGAAGCTACACAAAAATAACTATTCATATTAAACAAAAATGAAGCTATTGGTATAAAACAAATAATGAAGCTACACAATGAAGCTTAATTTCTATTGGTATAATGAAGTGTGATTTCTATTGGTAACTACAAAAAATAGAAATGAAGGCATTGGTATAAAACAAACAACAATGAAGGTACACAAAACACTCAGTCAATCGGTATAAATTCCAAACATAATGAGAAAAGGAGTACTGCATTATTCTCTACCATGTGTTCTACCAAATAAAATGGTAAAAATACTAGAGGAAAACTCTCTTTGTTACAATGCATTTTAAGAAGAATAAATGGATACTCGGTTCCTTATATTCTATTTTAAGAAATACATTTTCATTCCAATGTCAAATTACCTCCACATAAATAGATATAACATTTCAAGTTTCCACATACATCATAGAAATTTAGGATGATATTTACATAAACAAGAAAATGAACTACACCTAAACAAATCACATACTAATTTTGTATGATTCCAAGTTCAAGGATTTCAAAGATAAATTGATGAAAAGGTGGTTGGGTCCTTATTTTGTAGAAAAATGTTATGAGTATGGATATATCCAAATAAGAAAAATTGATGAGGAAGGAATTCCATTATTGGTTAACAGTTACAAGTTAAATTTGTACAAGAAGCCTTTGTCAAAGGAGGAGTTTGCCATCTCAATAAGCAAGGAGTTGAATGTAATTTGGGGTCCTACATCTTTCAGTTCATCCATCCTCTAATCAGCAAAACAATTAAAATAAAAAATAAAATAAAAAAGAGAAAAAAGAATAAAAGGGCCTAGATGAAAACATTCATGAGGAACCTGAGGCCAACTCTAGGGCTGAAAACCTCTATGATACATCCCAAAAAAAAAATCAAAATATCCCTAGGTGAAAATATCCTTTGAGGCATCTGGGGCGTGCTTGTGGGTTGAAAACGTCTTTTGAGGTAGCCTACAAGTCTCGAAAAAATAAAGAGAGAAAAAAAAATAGAGAAGAGAAAAGTGAAAAAAAGGATGAAAAAAATCAAGGAGAAGCAGAGGAACCCTTACATTAGTTATGCTAACATATTTTTGCAGGGTTCCAGTCACAGTCAAAGGGACTACATTTAAAGTAATAAACCTCCATATTCCACTTCTCCATCTCCCATGCTAGTTATTTTCATGTCCTTCATCATTCCATCCATATCCCAAGGTTCCTCCATCACCAGGCCACCCATCTCACTCATTTCTGCCTCAGTCCTAAAATGTTACAGGATTGACCAGAATTTCTAAAGGATTGTGATCGGCATAGAGAGAGGGTCCAGATACTATGTTTTCCTTGGGGGAATGAAAAAATAAGTCTACCAGACCTCCATCGTCCATCCTTCACACCATTGAACCACTTCTCCATCCAAAAATCCATCTTTATCCATGAAAGAAATCCATTTTCACCCCTTGTTCCATAGTTTTCACCACCACCAAAGTTTCTATTCCTTACCCATGATCTCACCATGAACTATCGAAGCCTTTGAATACATTTCAAGAGGATTATTGTGATCTTGGAGGGGTCTGTGTGATTGCTACAGGAAATAATTCAATCTTGTAGCACCCTGCACAAACCCTATAGAACCACAATTGGAGATACTTTGCATCACTAGAATGAATAATTAGCCATCTTAAAGCATTGAAGGACCACATTTGTGATCGTAGGGCAGCCACACAACTCTTAAGGAGCTTCTGCAGGGTCACGGTTCATCCCCAACAGCAGCAGATTGATCCACCATTTGAATAACCTGCAACAACAAACTTTTCTCATTCTAGCACCTATTAGAAAACATGTACAACACTATTTTGTTCAAAAAAAGGACCGAATCATGAGGCAAATGATCTAGAAAATAACACCTCTAAAGACCAGAAACTCAATCACTATCTTGAAGCAGCATGCAAGAATAAAAGCATCATAATACCATCAGGTAGGCACAAGTATGACACTCCTCTCCTCTTCCTTTAAGTGTATGGAAGCTCGAAATTGTTTTAATGTATGAGGAATGAATTTTTATAGGCTAGAGGTATCCAACAGGCTTGGCCACCCTCGAATATGTAAAGTGTAGTTAACTCACTCATCCATGGAACATGGAAAAAGAAAAAAAATAAGAGGGTGATAATTACAATGAGTGGGGCCAACGGTATATAAGAGGAAGTATGTAGGTGGTAGGTGGGGTCCAACTCACACTGCACGTTGAGCCCACTACCACAAGAGGGGTAAAAGGACAAACCAAAATCTCATTTGTACCCAAAATTCATTTCTAAAATAGTAAGAGAGGCCCACAAAGGCATCAATAGTGGAGCTAGATACGATCAAGGGTCCCCTAGGGTTCCATAGAGAAGCTACAGGGTAAAAAATAAAGTGTTATATGATTGGAAGTAGCTGCTACAAGATTACATTTTGATGTAACATGATTGTAGAGAATTCTACAGGATTGCAGACAATGTTACATGATCGGTACAAGAGGTGAAAGAAGGTTCAAATTGGTGAGAATTTTCCTCCAAACCCCCACATTCATGAAGGAATATCCTAGGTAAGGGTAAGTATCTCATTTTCTTCACCTCCCATAAAAAAAATGTGAGATAATTTGGTTAAAATTATGCTTGTAAAAATATCCTGTAGCGCACCCTTACATATTTAATTTTTTTGTATCAAAAAGAAATTTTCATGAGGGAATCAAGGTGGAAAAAGATTTAATTTTATTGGAATTTGTCATGAAATTATCCTCCATTTGAATAGAAGAAGAGCACCAACCCTCTCACCTTCATCTTGAAACCCTAAGCTACACAAAGCATAACAATTTATACAAAATTCTTTGAGGAAAATTGAGGAAGCGGCATTAGGAAACATGGGAGGGAGTTTCAAATAGAAGGGAGCCTACAAACACTAAATGAATCCACTAACATCATCCCGCCAAATATATCTTCATAATCCACCAACGTATAAGGTTCTTTTAAAAGGTAAAGGGGTATGATGATGAAATAACCCATGATTTTTTCATGGCACTTCACTCTCAGGGGGAGGATAGTGTCACCACTATTGTAAGAGGAATCACCATCCATTTTCATTCCTATACCATTAGAAAAGTGGCCACACAAACTCTAGGAGTTAAATGGGAAAAGAAGGATAGATAGAAGCCATCATAGCCAAGAAGAATTTCTTCCTCCTTGAAGAAAATCCAGTTGAAGACAAGAATGGAGTTAGAACGAATAGCCTTCATTACCCATGGGATGAAGTGGATTATCACATACTAAAATACATATCTTGTGAAGGAATTTTAAGTGTTGTGTATGCCTATCATTTTAGGCTACTTTATGAGCTAAGGATCTAGATATAATTTCCCATCCCAAGCGAGCTCGGCATTCCCCCCTTTCTCCCTCAGTCTATGATTGAAATGAGCCAAAGGGTGAGAGAAGGGAAGTACCAGTACATTTCTCATCATGAACTTGTTGGGTGTGGAGCCTGATTATCTTGTTTACTTTGTATCACAGCATTGGACCCCTGTACCTTAAAAAGGGGCAGCAACGCCGCCCGAAATTAATCGCTACCATGGGGGGTCCAGGGGGGGGCAGCAGCCCCCCCCTGGCGGGGGTTCGGGGGCAGCGCCCCCGAAGCTAAAAATAGATGTAAAATTTCCTTGTAAAAGTATAGTAATTTCTAGTCAATCTGAGCCGTTCATTAGGCAAATGATCTGATGGTAGAAGTTATGTTTAGATTAGGGTTTTTTGCCCTAGAAGGCAACCCCCTTATATATATGAGGGCATTGTATTGTGGCTGGATATAAGGTGTGTATTCTCAGAGCGAGAAACAGAGAGGGAGACTGTGAGAGAGAACAAAGGATATTACAGCGGATCTGCTGTAGGTTTTGTCTCTTCATTTTGTTGGATAATAGAAAGGAAGGACTGGCTGTTTGAGGTGGACGTAGCCCAAACTGGGTGAACCACGTATATCTATGTCTCTCTGGTTTTATGTGTTTTGTGTGCTTGTATTTTCCGCATATTCTATGTGTTTCATTGCTCTGTAATATTTAATTTTCTAACAACTAGTATCAGAGCCGAAGGTATATTTGGCTGATAAACTCGCAGGAAAAAAGGGTTCATGGTTCGAGTGGGAGCAATGGCGGACGATGGTAAGTTTAGGGTCGAGAAATTTAACGGCCAAAACTTTGCGCTGTGGAAGATGTAGATGGAAGATTATCTGTATCAGAAAGATCTATACCTACCATTGAGCGGAAAAACAAAGAAGCCGGCGACCATGACAGACGCGGAATGGAACATTCTCGATAGAAAGGCACTTGGAATAGTACGGTTGTGTCTTGCGGCATCAGTCGCCTTCAATATTTCAAAGGAAACAACAACAGAGGGTTTGATGCAGACGTTGGCGAAACTGTATGAAAATCCCTCGGCCTCAAACAAGGTATTTCTTATGAAATGACTATTTAATATGAAGATGTCGGAAGGTGGATCTGTTGCAGACCATTTAAATGAATTTAATACAGTTACCAGTCAGCTAAGTTCTGTAGGTGTAAACTTTGATGATGAAGTTAGAGCTCTATTATTCTTGTGCTCATTGCCAGAGAGTTGGAATGGTTTAGTAATGGCCATTAGTAACTCTGTCTCTGGATCTAGTACTTTAAAGTTTGATGATGTTGTTGGTGCTATCCTTAGCGAGAAAATGCAATGGAAAAGCTCCGGTGAGACATCAGGTAATGCTTTGAGTGCAGAGTCTAGGGGAAGAAGAATTGAAAGAGGAAAGAGCTCGGGATATACGCGGTAAATCAAGGAAAGGCGGTCCAAGTCTAGATCGAGGATAGTGTCTTTGGAATTGCGGAAAGAAAGGACACCTAAAGAAGAGCGCCAGATCTCGGAAGGAAAAGAAGGAGACTGACAAGAAAAACAATCATGAAGCAAATGTGACGGTGATGTGTTACAAGATGCTTTGATTCTTTCTTTTGAAAATGTTGCGATTCTTGGGTTATGGGTCAGGCCATTCCATGCCACATCGATAAGAAATATTTTCATGACTATGTTCAGGAGATTTTGGACAAGTTTGTTTGGGTGATTATAAACCCTGTAAAATTGTTGGAATGGGTAAAGTTCTTGTAAAACAACAGAATGGAAACCAATGGCTACTAAAGGAGGTAAGGCATGTTCTAGATCTGAAGAAAAATATGATTTCAACATGGCAGTTAGGCGGTGAAGGTTGTGTGACAACTTTCACGGATAAAACTTGGAAGGTCACCAAAGGAGCCCTGGTATTAGCAAAAGGCGAAAAGGTTGGTACATTGTATTTATGCAATGGTATTTCTTACTCTGTTAATGCTTTAACTTCCAAAGGAGAAGATGAAGCATTATGGCATCATAGGCTCGGACACATGAGTGATAAGGGGATGAAGATTCTTCACTCAAGAAATTTGTTGTCGGGTTTGAAGAATGTTGATTTGGATTTCTATGAGAATTGCATTTATGGAAAATAGAAGAGAATCAGATTTCTCAGAGTTGGGAAAGAAAAGAAGAGCGAAAAATTAAAGCTTGTGCATACAAATGTATGGAGACCTGCTTAGGTATCATCTCTTGGTGGCTCTCGTTATTATGTTACCTTTATTGATGATGCAACTAGAAAAACATGGATTTATTGTATTCAGAATAAATCTGATGTATTTGATACTTTCAAGAAATGGAAAGCTTTGGTTGAGATTGAGACAAGAAAGAAGTTGAAGTGTCTCAGATCAGACAATGGAGGTGAATATTGCAGCAAAGAGTTTGATAGGTACTATTTAGAGCATGGAATTCGTAGAGAGAAGACAGTTCCAAGAACACCACAAGAAAATGGTGTGTCAGAAAGGATGAACAGAACAATCATGGAGCGTGCAAGGTGCATGAGATTGCATGCAGGATTGCCTTTACAATTTTGGGCAGATGCTGTAGATACTGTTGTTTATCTAATAAACAGAGGGCCTTCAAGTTCCCTGGATGGTGGTATTCCAGAGGAAGCATGGACAGGTAAAAAGGTAAACTACTATTTTTTAAAGCCTTTTGGTTGTGAGACCTTTGTCCATATTAATAAAGAAAACGGAACAAAGCTTGAGGAAAAATCAAATAAGTGTACCTTTATTGGATATGGTGCTAATGATTTTGGTTATCGCTTATATGATTATGAAAATCACAAAATCATTAGGAGCAGAGATGTAATATTCAATGAAAAGGTATTGTATAAGAATCAGCTGCAGGAAAAGAAACAGGAAAAAGAAAGCAAGGAATACACGGTTCTTGATGAGATAACTGAAAAAGTAAAGGTGCCTAAAAATAATAATAATCAACAACCACAGCAACAGCAACTACCACAACAGCAACAGGCACCTCAAACACCTGAAAGTGGTGTTAGAAGATCTACCAGGATAAGTAGACCCCCTGAACGGTACTCTCCTTCATTATATTATTTATTGTTGACTGATTCTGGTGAACCTGAATGTTATGAAGAAGCAATGCAGGTTGAAAGCAGGAAGAAGTGGGAGCTAGCCATGGAAGAAGAGATGGACTCCTTAATGCATAACCGGACTTGGGACTTAGTCAGGTTGCCTGCAGGTAAAACTACATTGTAAAATAAATGGGTTTAGAGGCTGAAGGAAGAAGATGGAGGAAAACAGAGGTACAAAGCTAGACTTGTGGTGAAGGGGTTTGCACAGAAGAAAGGTATTGATTTTGATGAAATATTTTCTCCTGTTGTTAAGATGAATTCAATCAGAACTATCTTAAGTCTTGTAGCAGCGGAATATTTACATCTTGAACAGTTAGATGTAAAGACAACATTTCTCCATGGAAATTTGGAGGAAGATATATACATGCAGCAACCAGAAGGATATGAGGTAAAAGGGAAAGAAAAATTGGTGTGCAGGTTAAAGAAGAGCTTGTATGGCTTAAAACAGGCCCCAAGGCAGTGGTATCTAAAATTTGACAAGTTTATGTCTGAACAAGGTTATACTAGATGTCACTCTGATCATTGTGTTTATCTGAAAAGGCAAAATGATGGTAGCTATATTATATTTTTATTGTATGTAGATGACATGTTTGTTGCAGGGTCTAACATGCAGGAAATAAATGTGCTCAAAAGAAAATTGGAAAATTCATTTGCAATGAAGGATTTGGGAGCTGCAAAACAAATCCTTGGTATGAGGATAACTAGAGACAGGAAAAATCGCAAATTAACACTGTCTCAGAATGAGTACATAGAAAAGGTGTTGAAAAGATTTAATATGCAGAATGCAAAACCAGTTAGTACACCTTTTGCTAGCCATTTCAAACTTAGTAAGGAGATGTGCCCAAAGACCCAAGAAGACAAGGATTATATGTCTAAAGTTCCATATGCATCAACAGTTGGAAGCTTAATGTATGCAATGGTCTGCACAAGGCCTGATATTGCACATGCAGTGGGAGTTGTAAGCATGTATATGAACAATCCAGGAAAAGAACATTGGATGGCAGTAAAATGGATTCTCAGATATTTGAGAGGTACCACAAATCAAGCATTATGCTTTGGTGGTTCAAACATTACTCTACAGGGATATGTTGATGCAGATATGGCAGGTGACAGAGATAATAGGAGGAGCACTACAGGATATGTATTTACTGTAGGTGGAACAGCTGTCAGTTGGGTTTCAAAAATCAAAAGTGTTGTTGCACTTTCAACAACAGAAGCCGAGTATGTTGCTGCTACAGAGGCTAGTAAAGAAATGATTTGGTTACAAAGGTTTATGGATGAATTGGGTAAGAAGCATGATATGGGCACACTATATAGTGATAGCCAAAGTGTTATTCATCTTGCAAAGAACTCATCATTTCATTCCAGGACTAAACACATACATCTCAAGTACCATTTCATACGGTCAGTATTGGAAGATGGAGAGTTGAAGCTAGAAAAGATACACACTAGCCAGAATCCTGCAGATATGCTAACAAAAGTTGTAACCAGGGAGAAACTAAGAACATGCTCAGTTTCAATTGGTCTTCAAGGATGAAGATGAAGATGAGAAATATCCAAGTCCAAAGAGGATTCATTGTCCAGCAAATAAAGCAGCGGTGGAGTTGCTACAATTAGTCTCCAAGTGGGAGATTGTTGGGTGTGGAGCCTGATTATCTTGTTTACTTTGTATCATAGCATTGGACCCCTGTACCTTAAAAAGGGGTGGCAACGCCACTCGAAATTAATCGCTGCCATGGGGGGTCTAGGGGGGGGGGCAGCGCTTTTCGAAGCCCCCCCCTGGCGGGGGTTCGGGGGCAGCGCCCCCGAAGCTAAAAATAGATGTAAAATTTCCTTGTAAAAGTATATTAATTTCTAGTCAATCTGAGCTGTTCATTAGGCAAATGATCTGACGGTAGAAGTTATGTTTAGATTAGGGTTTTCTGCCCTAGAAGGTAATCCCCTTGTATATATAAGGGCATTGTATTGCGGCTGTGTATTATGAGTGTATTCTCGGAGCGAGAAATAGAGAGGGAGACTGTGAGAGAGAACAAAGGATATTACAGCGGATCTGCTGTAGGTTTTGTCTCTTCATTTTGCTGGATAATAGAAAGGAAGGACTGGCTGTTTGAGGTGGACGTAGCCCAAACTGGGTGAACCACGTATATCTGTGTCTCTCTGGTTTTATGTGTTTTGTGTGCTTGTATTTTCCGCATATTCTATGTGTTTCATTGCTCTGTAATATTTAATTTTCTAACAGAAATCATCGGTCTCATTATTATGAATGCCTTGAGTCACCTCAAGAACCCTATTATATGGACTGATTTTATGGACATGGATAGGGAGGCCTTCATTGAGACTCAAGCCCAAGATTTAACAAAAAATGAAGAGGCCACCAAACAAATTGATGCTAAATAAGAATATGAAAAGGAGGAATAATTTGAATAGAAGAAACAAGATATTGAAGAGGGGAATAGCTAAGGAAAGGATGAAAAGGGAGGGGAACCATAAGCATCAAAAGAGACCTTTGGGGATCCATCTATACCTCGGGAGAATAGAAAACAAAAGTAGCAAGCACACCCCTTAGAAGGGAGTACATAACAAGAGGTGGTTTCCACCCTATAATCCCTTAGCACACCTATCAAAACCAAATTGAGGTATCCCAAGAAATGCCCCTTATATTTCAAAATAAGGAAGATCACTAGGATCAAACAAGGGAAGCCTCATCCTACTTCAAAAGTCCCAATTACAATTGAAGAATCAAGCAGCCACTGAGAAGGAGAATTGGTAGGAGGGAAAGGGAAAATTGAGGAAGTCACCTCCCTCAAAACCAAGGGAAATAAATCTCAAATATACATAATAATGCAAACCATTATGGAAGCTAGAGCCAAGAAATTACAAGCAAAAATTGCCTAGCTACAGGAAGAAAAAGGATTGCTATAGAGGGGGGAAATTGCTAGAGCATAAGGAGACACAACTACAAGAAGTAGTAGCACCTCAAGAAGGAGAATAAGGACCACAAGAACTCCAAGATCTTGATCCATAGCCTGATCTTGGGTCCTACTACAAGTTTTATGAACAAGCATTAATCATACTTGAAACATTTCATTCCCCATCCTACTTTAACTAGAAAAGGAAAGAAGTTGTACTCATAGGTGGATTCGTATTGCTAAGTCCAAGAAAGTTAAGGATGTGGGCCTCATGGAAGAAAATATGAAGAAAATTGGTGAATAAATGGACGACTTCAGATTAAAAGAGTCAATCATGAGGGAGAAGTTGCAACTAGAAAATCAAAGGTTAAGTGAGTATCTACAAGAGAAGAAAGCACAACTTGCCACAATGGAATGCTTATTTGTGGAGGTCATCCATAACAATAAGCCATCCAAATCATATGCCATATTCATAAAATAACAATGGTTGAAATTCCAAATCAACACACTGTCACAATATGGATATCTCCCATTTCAAGATTAAAGGAAGTTCATTGATTTATGCCAACAAGTCAGCATTGAAGATATGGTCAAATTAGTTGAGTTCTACATTCACAACATGGTCCTAAAAAACATGAACTTCTGGGACCCCAATTCAAGGTTGGGAGATGCATAACTAATGGCCCCATCCTCTTGGATTTTCCATGAGGAAGAAAGGGTCGAGGAAGTGAATAAATTTATGGCCAAGGAAGCAAGTGAGCCTCTATATATCATAGCAGAATTAATAAGTCTCAAGGCTATCATAAGCAACCATAGCCTCATCTTTGCAAACCCTAAATTATCCCCTCGCAACATAAAGAAACAAGAGATAGATATCCTCTATTTTTAAGACATTTTTAGGATTTTTGGGACGGTGATTTTATAGGCCTGCCAGAAGAGATGGAATGTTATGCCCCATAGTTTAAAACGTAGGGAATTCCACTCTCTTGAGAGGTTGAGGAATTCCCTAGAAAGGACTTCACTTTAAAAAATATTTTTTCAAAGGTTGAATATCAATTGGATATGGTTAAATCTTAGTCCTACCTTTCTATTGGGCCTACAGGAAAGAAGAGATCATATAGAGGAACAAAGGGAGTGGGAAAAAATAGAGGAAAATGTAGGCTTTTATCCATAATAAGGCACACCATATGAGGTGCCTTGGGATGTTAGAGAGGCCACTAGGGTCATACATGAGTTATAGATCAATGAGTAAGTTTCTCATAGGGTGACTAACACCTTCAGTAGGGGGTGATGATGGGGCCCATCAATAGGTATATCATAAGGCCCATTTTTCCATCCTCTAACAATTTCCTCTTTCCTTGCATTTATAAACATATTTTGTCTATAATGTGCTTAATAGGGAGGCTAAAAGGTGTTTGTCATAATTTGTGGCCTAATGTGGTTAATATGCAGGAAAAGAGTGTTTTTTGAGTGTATTTACTATGCAAAGGCACATTGGAGGTAGTTATAGGAGATGTAGAAGGGTTTTCCCCTACATTTACTCACCTACAACTCGACTTGACCCCTAAAATATACAGCTCGAGGATCTACTATAAATCGATGTACTCAAGGAATTGTGAGGATCTAAGGGAGATAGATCCACTTTTTTAGAGATTTTTGAGGGAATCAGACCTCTTTCCAAGGATTTTTCCCCTTAGCCATTTTTGTATAAATAAAAAATCCCAAGTGTTCAATAGAATTAAAAAATTTGGAGAATAAAGGAGCTATTGAGAACTACGAAACTTGAGATTTTCATTTTAATTCCATGATGTATTTGAACTTTGTTTTATGTCAATGAAAATCTTATTGTTATCTTTCATATAAGTTTGTTTAATATGGTTGAGTCCCCTTGGGTTAGGGCCCAACCTAGAGGCTCTAGTCTCTCTTTATTTATTTTATTCATGCATTGAATTTTATTAGAAACATCTCTTCTCTTACTTGATATAAATTTACTTGTAAAATTTGTTGGTATAGGCCTCTCTACCACCTCTCTTTTAGAAAGTGTGGTTTAGGAATATTTGTTAGGCCTCTCCACATTCTTTTACAGATTGTTAGACCTTAGATTAATGCCCTTTTTCATACAAGTTTTTGCATATTTAACAGTTAAATGACATTCTTCTTTAAGATTTCATGGATGTATTTCAAATGAATGTTGCAAGATATATTTCCTTTTTATGCAATAAAATTCAACTCATCCTTTCTAGTTTAGTTCATTTTGCTACAATTTGATCATTAGTTTGGCATTATTTTAAAATTTTAAAAGAGGATTACTTTTTTTGGTTTGTAGGTATTGCTAGTGGCTTGCATGGTTATCACATTCATCCTACATTCCTCCTATCATCATCATCCTACTCGTACTCATATTACAGTTCCCTCAAAACTATGCCACCGAATTACATTTTTGGGTCATTGAAGGACACCGTGTGCATTTGATTTTGTGTAAAATGGACCTATGAGAGGTGCTAGGTTTTGAAAAAGCTTCATATACCTTAATATACCATTTTGAACCTTTATAACACCTTTTCCACCCTCAAAATTCTCATGGATCCAATCTTGTAGCAAAATAGGGCAATCCTATAACAATCCTATAACATCTTGTAGCACCATGTAAACAAACTTGACCAAATTTTCTCCAAAATCTTGATTATTGTCTCTTAGGCTTTAATAATGACCACTAGGCTCTTAAACCATGATTAAGGAGTACCAAAGAACAATTTATACCTACCTTTTCTTCACTGCAACACAATTCTTCAATTAGGGTTAGAGGATCGATTTCGGAATTTGAAGAACAATGATGAATTTATTATGATATGCCTAATGAACTCTATCACTAAAGCTAAGTTTCTTTTAACATAGTGATGAACGGGTTATTTATCAATTTAAATTATAATAGGCATGTTTTATTGAATTTATGCTTTTTAGGGTTTCAATTACAAGCATCGTTATTACATCAGCTAATTTCCTTTTCAATGCAAATTTTGATATTTTGCAATTAGACTAATGTTTACATCCTTGCAAGTAGCATAGAGCTTAAATTATGTAAGTAGATTAGTGTCTCCATTCCTAAAATTAATATATTTTTTACATTCCTTGTAATATTCCAAATTTTCCATCAGTTAATTGGAATATTAGAGTTCTTACTTTTATTAATTAGTTAAGTAAATAAAAGGGTGGAGGGACCCATAAACCCAATATATGAATAAAATCCACTTATGTTGTGTGAATGTGGGTTAGTTAGGTAGTGGATCAAAATTATGGAGTAGTGGAGCAGCTTATTGATGAAGGAAGAGTGGAGATCATAGAGCACTAATGAGGAAGATGATGTAAATAGTGGAGGAATAAAAGTAATATCATGGAGAAATAATGATGAAGTGATGGAGGAAGTGGTGCATTAAATGAACACATGATGGAGAGAGTGGAGAGCAAATGGAGAGATGATGGAGATAATGGAGGATAGTGCAGTATTCATGGAGGCTAGTGGCCACATGTGCAGTGTAGTAATGAGGTGGGCCAAGGCTAAGGAAGGCTCACAGGCATAAAAGGAAGGTGAGGGCAGCCATAGAGGGAATTATGGATTTTGATATGGTATTGTCGTTTCGACATTTCTTTGCACACTTCAGCTATTTAGCTAAGTCTATTGTGTTGTTTAGCACACAAGTTTCTCTAAGAAGATATCCCACCCTTATCCATGGGGGACTTTGAGTGCCTACTCTGTAAAGTTTTCTTTGAGTAGCCATTCATCATATTGCATTGGTGCCACATCTAGCCCCTCTCTTCTACACATACAGCTTCAAGAATTACTCATTCATGCATTAGGGTTTGAGAGGAGGAATGTAGTTTCCAATATTTCAGTTGGGAAACCTGTGGAGGGATCAACCCTTCACCTTGTGCATCCATTTCTGTCTTCCAGGAGCAGCATTATGACATCCAAAAGTAGGCCATCATTCTACTCCTCCATACAACAGCAGTTCCTGCAAGAATTACACATTCTAGCAGTATAGGTTCAGAGGAGGAAGGAAGTTCCAATTATTTCATCTTGGAATCATGTGAGGGATCATCCCCTCACTTTGGTGAGATTATTTCCATCAGCTGTGAGAATTATTGCATCATCTAGCAGTAGGCTACAACTTCATCCTTCTTGATAACGCAGTCACTTCTAGTAGTTGTGTAGTTCAACAATTGCAACTTGAGAGGAGGAAGGAGGAGCTATATCTCAAGCTTATAGCTTGGGAATTAGGAGAAGGGGCCAGCCCTTCATGCATTGAGATGATTGAGTATTATTGCAGGCATTTTATCTTTCATTTCATGCCATAGATCTGCATACCTATCAATTATTTTTTGCAAGCCCCAGGAGGGTAATTTTCTAAGGAGATCCAGTCTGGAAATTCTTTCTGGGTTATTCTAGGTTTTCATTATTGAGTCCGGATTCCAAATCTTGACATTTTTTGAGCTCCGAAACAGCCTTATCTACTCATCCCTTTTCAGCCAGCAGTTATATTTCCAACATTTCTAGCAGGGACAGCGCAATATGGCCTCTAGCAGAGCAGTAGTTACACAATGTTATCAGTGAGGGGACTTGAGCGTCACTCTAGCCATCTCTGTCGACTTGAGTGCTACCATTTTTTAGCACTATTGTACTTGTATTTCACCTCCTTGTTAATAAAATGGCTCAGATATTCTGTCTATTTTTATGGTGTATTTGGTTCATTTCCATATTGTTGTAGTTTCCAGCTATTTCGTTGTGTATTACTGTCTTTTCCTATTTTTGGATATTACAGTGGTATCATAGCATGATATTTGGCTCAGATTGTGGGCACTAAATTTCATGACATCAGAAGAAGTAGCAGAAAGTAGAGATCTATGGTGGAATAATTGAGTTTTTTCACACTTCTCTTCATATCTATGCAAGATATCTCAAAAAAGGTTAAATAAATGAGAAGGGAAATGCAAAAATAAACCTCAAGAAATTTTCAGAATGAGGAAGGCCTGAGCACTTCCTCTTAGCAGCATAAACAACTGGCAATGCAGAGAGCTCCACAACACTCTATTATGTCCATTTTCCTTGCAGAAGGAAATTAATGGCATGGATATGGAGGATATATGTAGCATGAGACTCTAAGTGATTATCTTGCAAAGTACAAATCTCAATCTAGAGCATTCAAGGAGAATCTGACTCTCCAACATTTTTTCTAGACCAAAGAAAACTAGAGACCTCGTAGCAGCAATAGAAGAAGAGGGCACATACATAATAGATTCTTCCTACCTACATTTGATGGGTCATCCACAAGTACAACAAAAGTTGGATGAAGGATTTATATTATTTCTTCCAGCTACACCCAATAGCGGAAAGGGAGGCCATTGAGATTACAGTGTTGCACCTTGAGGGTGAAGAAAATGATTGGTGGTTCAACCATATGGAACATGCAAGAGTGACTGCATATGTAGACTTCACTCAAAGGTTGGTAGAGAGGTTTGACAGAAGAAAACCAAAGACACTTTCCATAGAGACATTTTTCGACATTGATGAGGATGTATGTGAGGATAAAAGGGAAGATGTCAGCACTATTTCTCTGGAAGAAGAGCTTCTACCACCACCACTAGCTGTAGTATAAGTACTTTCATCAGTAGGAGTAGCACTTGCATATTTTCAAGACGTTCCTGAGCATTTTACATTGATATTCCCATGCATGATTCAGGAGGTGCATGAGGAGGAGGAAGCAGATACCAATGTTAGTGCAACAGTAGAGGAGCAATCATCACCATCACTAGTAGATGGAGAAGCAATTACAGTGGTTGGAGGAAATCTTGTAGCTTTTCAAGATGTTCCCAAGTATCATTTGATCCAAGGTTTGCAAACATTTCCATCCCTTATTATTTCAGCACCTCGGCCTGAGATTTGTGGGGTCATGCCATCAGGGAAATTGCATGACCAAAGGTTAGAGCACCTTGCTAATTTGGAGCAGTATACTATCACTACGCAGAGGACCCTTGACTTTTTCAAGAAGGAGATGTATAGTTATCCCAGTTTCACATTGATGAGCTACACACAACACTTTGTGTTGGAGTGTGGAGTATTAGAGGATGGGATTAGCATATTACTAAGGTAGGGAATATATACAATAACCTTTTAGAACCAGAGGTTACTGTTGCATGAACTGCCGTATTCTATTTACGACAAAGAGATATTGGCCATTATGCATGCATTGGTCAAATTCTGATAGTTTTTTTATTAACAGTAGATTTCAAGTGAAGACTAACCACCATAGCCTTTGGCATATTTTTGAGGAGGAACAGTAGCTGTAGAAGAGGCAGCAATGGTGGATTAGTACAATGTAGGACTATGAGTTGAGCATTGTGTATGATAGGGCCATGAGACAGCATATGCACTATCATGAAGATCATGAGCATTGTCACTAGGGAGCAGTGATGATTTGGGGGCCCAATTATTCTTTGAGCATTTCGATGACCACTTCACTTATGAAGCATTGGATGGGCAGATGGTAGATGATAGACATCTTCTAATGGATAACATCTTCCATTATCAGGATAGAGCCTTATTGATGAGCATCTCACAACTCAAAGTGAGGCTTTTGCATACAACATATTCATAACCTCATAGGTTCTACTGGGGCATCGGTGAGAGGTTCTCATGGAGAGAACTCAAGGAGGATGCACTTTGAAATATCATGGAGTGCAAATATTTTCATCATATTTAGGAGGATGGTATTCTCCATTGGGTGGATACCGATCTCGAGCATGATATGAATCATCACCCACAGTTGGATGGATGGATGGGGATGATGAGCAGGTGGTTTAAAATCTACTTGCAAATCTATGAAATAGGGAAGCAGGAAGAATGGATGCACTGGCTTCTTTTGGGTGAGTATGGTTAACACCCGACATTTCACATTTGTATGATCCATGCCTTGCATATTACAGTTTTTATGCAGCAGCAGAAGGCATGGATGCGCTCGTTAATTTTGAGAGAGTTTGGCCATCACATGACATATCACATGTCAATGAGTGTATTATTGATTTGTACATTGCATGACACTCATATGGTGTGGTAGCAAGGATCTTGGTTATGTTGGACTGGTGTGACATTCTACATGTCAATTAGTATATCATTGTTTCACGCTTTACATTATGATGATGTGAGGTGGTAGCAAAATTCATTGTTGCTATGGTTACTTTTGGGAGAATATGGGGTGACATTCTCCCATATCTTACATTATGATGATATAGGATGGAAACAGGAGGCCTTTCTTCTTTGTCTTCTGTTAGGAGAGTATGGCCACCATACTTGGTATGATGATGAGGTGGAATGGCAGCAAGAGGCATTGTTGCGGCGGTTTCTATTAGGAGAGTATGGTATGACATTTTACATGTCAACCCATATGTCTCTATTTCCTATTTTGCATATTTTTGATATGATGCTTGGAGCAAGCAGGGCCAACAGGGCCAAGGATGGGAGCATGGAGAGACATAACCTACTCCATGTAGCATGGGTTGGAGAGATAGTTTATGAGTTGGGACTTTCCACTTAGGGAAGGAAACACTACACTTCATATATCTCATGCAGAGAAGAGACACTTGGACAAAATATGGCTACCACTTGGGGGCTCATTGATAAGGAGAGGTATCTAACTACAAATTTGGAGGCCATTCTAGACATTATAGAGAGGAAAATATGGAGCTGGGCATTCATATCACATTGGATCAGATGGGGGAACCTTCCATATGAGGATGCCACTTGGGAGGGAGATGGATTGTTGCAGCATGCACTTTTACAGTTGCTTGAAGACAAGCAACATTTTGGCGAGGAGGACTGTAATATTCCAAATTTTCCATCAATTAATTGGAATATTAGAGTTCTACTTTTCTTAATTCGTTAAGTAAATAAAAGGGTGGAGGGACCCATAAACCCAATATATGAATAAAATCCACTTATGTTGTGTGAATGTGGGTTAGTTAGGTAGTGGATCAACATTGGAGTAGTGGAGAAGCTTATTGATGAAGGAATTGTGGAGATCATAGAGCAATAATAAGGAAGATGATGGAGATAGTGGAGGAATAAAATTAAGATCATGGAGAAATAATGATGAAGTGATGGAGGAAGTGGTGCATTAAATGAACACATGATGGATGGAGTGGAGAGAAAATGCAGAGATGATGGAGATCATGGAGGACAGTGTAGTCTTCATAGAGGATATTGGCCACATGTGCAGCATAGTAATGAGGTCGGCCAAGGCTAGGGAAGGATCACAACAATAAAAGGAAGGTGAGGGTAGCCATATAAGGCATTTTTGATTTTGATATTGTATTTTCGTTTCGACATTTATTTTCACACTTCAACTATTTAGCTAAGTCTGTTGTGCTGTTTAGCACACGTGTGTCTCCTAGCGGAGATCTCACCCTTATCCACGGGGGACTTAGAGTGCCTAATCTGGAAATGTTTCTTTGAGAAGCCATTCATCATCTGAAATTGGTGCCACATCCAACCCCTCTCTTCTGCACATACAGCTTCAGGAATTACGCATTCCTTCCTTAGGGTTTGAGAGGAGGAAGGTAGTTTCTAGTATTTCAGTTGGGAAACCTATGGAGGAATCAACCCTTAAACTTGTGCATCCATTTTAGTCTTCCAGGAGAAGAATTGTGACATTCGATAGCAAGTCATCATTCTACTCCTCCATGCAGCAGCAGTTCCTACAGGAATTACACATTCCAATAGTATAGATTCAGAGGAGGAAGGAAGTTCCAAGCATTTAAGCTTGGAATCCTATGAGGGATCATCCCCTCACTTTGGTGAGATTATTTCCATCAACTATGAGTAGTATTGCATCATCTAGTAGCAAGTTACAGCTTCAGCCCTCTTGATAGAAAAATCACTTCCAGTAGTTGTGCAGTTCAGCAACTGCAACTTGAGAGGAAGAAGGAGGAGCTAGATCTCAAGCTTCTTGCTTGGGAATTACGAGAAGGGGCCAGCCCTTCATGCATTGAGATGATTTAGTATTATTTCAGCCATTTTATCTTTCATTTCATGCCATAGATTTTCATACCAAGCAGTTATGTATTGCAAGCCCTAGGAGGGTGATTTCCTGAGGTAAGCCAATCCATAAATCCTTTCTGGTTTATTCTGGTTTTTCATCATAGAGTCCGGATTCCAAATATTGGAATTTTATGAGCTCCGGAATAGCCTTATATACACATCCCTTTTCAGCCAGCAGTTATATTTCCAACATTTCCAGCAGGGACAACATAGTATGGCCTCCAACAGAGCAGCAGTTACGCAGTGTTCTCAGTGAGGGGACTTGAGGGTCACTCTAGCCATCTCTATCGTCTTGAGTGCTACTATTCTTTAGCACTGTTGTACTTGTATTTCACCTCCTTGTTAATAAAATGGCTCAGATATTCTGTCTATTTTTATGGTGTATTTAGTTTATTTCCGTATTGTTGTAGTTTCCATCTATTGCGTTGTGTATTATTATCTTTTCCTATTTTGGGATATTACATTCCTACAACTAGCGTTAGCATTTTTAATTAAACAAGTGGAATTCTCATTCCTTTTCTCAGAATAATAATATTTCCATTTTTGCAATTAGGATAGAACTCACTATTTATGCAATTTCCCTTCTTGTGTCAACTTGTAAAGTGGTATATGTATGCCTTGTTCTGGTCCATCGCTTGAAGGTGCCATGAGTAGAACTTAATCTACTGTGAATATAGAATTTTCACCTCTTAATTTTATACAAACCCTAGGTTTATAATTGAAGTTAGTAGCCTTGGGAGTTGCAACACTCATGTTGCAATATTGGGGCTCATCACACTCCACAACAAAATGGTGTTGTAGAGAGGAGAAATAGAACACTAAAAGGTATGGAAAATGGTAAGAATCATGCTATATCCTTACCTCCTAACCTATGTGATGAAGTTATTAACTATGAAAATTACATTCAAAAGATAATTTCACATAAATAATTAATTAAGGTCAATATTTTTGAGCCCTTGACAGGGAAGAAACTATATGTTACTCAATTTACTGATTTTGGTTCATGGTCATGGGCTAGGATTCCCTCTAATAGGAGGAATTCCATCGATCCTCAAATTAGGAAGTCCATATTCGCAGGATATCTAGATGGAGTTAAGAGATACCAATTATTGTACTCTTCATCAAATACTTTTTTCATCCATAGAAGTAGCATATTTGAAGAATGTGTTTACAAGAACTTCCATTGAACACTACTTCAACCTTTCTACCACTACTTGTGATGAATATTCGTGATATTTCATCATATCAAAATTTGATAAAAATTTTGATCCTAATATTTCAAAATAGTAGAAACAAATTGTAGATATACAGAAAATGCCTTAAAGATTATAACAAGAAATTTAGGTAGTTGGTGATCTAGCAATTGATCCTACCAATCCATAGAGACCCAAGTCATAGTTTTTTTGGCCCCTAAAAGATATATCCATCATGGACATTTAATGTGATATCCATTTTTATTGTATTTTTGTATCGAAACCTCAATCCTATGCAAAGGTTGAGGGGAATCCCTCTTATGAAGCAACTACAATACAAGAGTAAAACTACTTAATGGAGATCAACACTTAGGAATTGACACCTCTTCCTACAGATAGGTTCATTGTGACTAATATGAGATTGTTTTCATTATTTCTTTGTTTGGATATCATTCAATATTATTATAGGATCATGTTGATTCATTCCATAAATGCTACTGACATTTTTAACATATTTTAGATGATTAGTTGCAAGGAGGTTCCCACTGGTTTTCTTTTGAGAGTTAATTTAGAGGATGGCAGTACTAAATCATTAGTGTACTCTACCAAATATCAATAGTTGATTAGGATTATATTATACCTTACACATTCTATAAAAATCATCTCATACGTAGGTGGAGCACTTTCTGGATACATGCATGAGAAATCTGAGATAAACTAGAAAGAAGCTAAGATGATTCTTAGACATGTGACTACAAGTTATGATTTACAATATGCAGCAGGGTATTCCTTGGATATTTTTGGTTACATATACCCCTGTTATGTTAGTTATAGAACATATTGCAAATCCACATTAAGATATCTTCTCTACCTTTGTTTCAATCCCATGTGTTGGTCAAGTAATAAGCATACAACTATTGATATCTCATTAGTAGAGGAAGGCTATAGGGGTGTAATGAACATTTTTATTCAACCCATTGCTTTTAATAAATTTTGGTATATATTAATGTACAAGTTCAAATTCCTATAGTGGTATGATTTTTTAACCAAAATAAACTCAAGTTTTATAGAGACCTAGTTTAGAGACAATGGACCAAGCACATTAAGGTTCACATGCACCACATTAGAGAGAGAAGATAAACAAATGAGTAATTGATATGTAGTATTTCCTTGGTTTTGAGTATTATATAGAAATATTCACCAATATTTTCATGCAACAAAGATTCACAATTTTGTGGGAGCTCTTAGGAGTGAAGGACACAAATTCTTAGTAGTTGAACTTTTTGATAGAAGAAATCTTATTTTGAGTGGGGGGGTTATTCCCATGTTATTTTTTCTCCTTACCTAACATTATATTTTATTTAAGTTGTATATTATTACCTAATATGGTTGAAAAATTCCAATACTCATTAACTAGGATACTCCTCAATTGTGCTTAAGGGGGGATCGTTCCACACCATTTCGAATACCATCAAGCTCCTCAAATTTGATCTGCAATTGAAAATATTTTGGTCTTCTATTATAGGGTACATCTATAAGTGTGAAGAATCTTAAGAAGTTTTTATTGACTGTATGTTGGTTCTCCTCAAGGGTTTGTTGATACAGTTACTTGGATTGCTTATATATATGTTTGTGTTGATACTCTTGTGGTCAAGAACTGCTTAGAGCTTCACTGTCCTTTTTGTGATCACTTTTGAAATTGACCGAGTACATTTTCTAGTCATTTAGTTGGTTATTATAGTGGTGACTTCATCCATACTTGATAGTGACTTCACATTAATACACAAGGGCGTAAAATTTGATTGTGGAATTCAATAGAATAGATCAAATCGGAAAATTTGTCAGAAGTTAAATGTAATTTTTTAGCATTTTTTTAAATATTGGAAATTATCGGATATTTAATGGGAGTTCCTTTATCATTGGATAGCTGATGAGATTTCTTAACACTTGAATATCTGACAAGAGTCATTTATCATCTAATATATTATGGTTAAGGAATTCTCGTGGATATCCAACAATAGTCAAGATTTTAAATCAAAATGTAATAATATAATAATTATATGAGTAATTTGGTATTAGAGGATTATTCAAAAAAACAAAAAACATTATAAACCTTATATCAAACATAAACCCATCACGAAGAAGAGAATTAACCTAGCAGGGGCATTCAATCAAGGCACGAGGGCATTCGATAGAAGAGGGAATTTGACAAAACAAGGGCAGGTGGTTATGGCAAGTGTGGGAAGGTGGTGGCATAGAAGCACATAGGAACTAGAAAATATGGCAGTAAGGTCTTATAATTTTTTCAATGAAGGCTTCCTCTTTCTATTGTATAGATATAGACATAATTTATGGATTTATTCCACTCATTGATCATATATGCCATCTTTGTCTCGTATAAATATTTAACCTCTATGATGCCCTAATTTATTCTCTCAACATGGGTAATTTATTGGAAAAAACACAATTATTCATTCTTCTAACCATTTTTAGTTTAACCCAACACAAGGTAGATCGATATTGTAGCATTCCATTTTTATCTATTTTTGGTCTAAGGTACAGTAAATTGAAACAAGTTATTCGATTGGATTTGAAAATTTTATGTTGTGGGCTTTGATTTTATGTTAAACTCTTCAAGAATATGGAGGCGAGGAAAGAGGTTTTTTCCATCCTTTAAAATGGTCTTTCTCCTCCCACAAAGTCTCGTCATCCATGAAAATTGTAAATTCCTCCTCCCACAATTTTTAGACAATGAACCAATAGTCAATCTAGTAGTGAAATTGAGCCCTTATCTTAGGGAAGGTTTGGGTCGATGGTGATTCTATGACTAAAAGGCTTTCCTAGAAGCTCGAATCTAGTGGAGGCACTCTTTGTTGTAGTTTTCCATCAGTTGGTTTCCTCCCTAGGTCTGTATCTTCTACTGATTATTTATTTCTTCTCTCGAGTTGAAATTTTGGACCTTGAGAGGGTTGATTCAAATTATTGTAAGCTATGTTATAGAAACGTGGAATTTTTAGTAGTTGACTAATGATATGGTTAGAATTTAACACAAAAATGGTTAAGAATAATAAATTTGTATATTCAGAAGGTCGATTATAGTCCAAAAAGATCCAAATTGGCTGAACGTCTCTATAAAAGGTAAAAATATGTTGCATTTGTGAGATCTAGCACATTTAATTATGGTGAATTGTTGTTTACGAAAAATAAAACCATTCCTAGTTTCACTGACCTTGGTTGACGTTATAAAGAGACTCCCATAACCCTCACCCATTTCGATGCCTTCGTCTTTCTATATCCATAGGATAGGAATTGTTCACAACTTATACCCACTCCGTTGTCATATTAGATCTCACATTTGGACAACTATAGGTACCTTCACTTGAAGAAATAGAGGAAATAAGGTTTCTTTAGACTGAACATAGATAGAATTCTTGTTATCTGGCATAATTAATATCTCTCTAAATGAGAAAGCAATAATTAGTGAGTTATTTTGGTGGGTCTATGGCCATTACTCACACCATTGTCCTAAGCTTCCTCATTTCATAGATGCCCTTGTTTCTTATCACGCAAACCCAACTACACCATTTGTCACACTTTCATTAAAACCTAGACCTACCCTATCCCTATAACACTAAATCAAGGATGGTGGCAAGGAAAAAATGAAAAATCCCATCTCATCATCAATAAAATGTTACTTTGTTTTCACCAAATCATTTGCAGAAGTAGATAAAAAAAGTACATACATTTTTTTTAACAAATCTATCAATGAGGCACGAGGCCTATTTATTCATGTACATATTGTAGTCAGTTTGAAGAAGTACATAGCTTGGTTTACATTAACTCTTTAAAAAACCATTCCCTTTGTAGGTGATATCTCATATGTAAATTTTATTTGTGTAGAAGATATACCATGTTTGGATGCGAATAAAAAGGAGGTTTATGACTTAAATGGAGAGCTTCTAATACATACTGATGGCACTGGATTTATATCTGAAGATTTGGATTTACAATTCCAAAAAAATGTATTTGAAGGAAAACATTTAAGCAATCATATTTCATAGGCTTTCCCCTTGCTCATTCAGTTTCGTCCTTTCTATAGTGGCTATGCAGTCAAAGGAAAATTTCTTATTAACAAAATATATCTATGTAAAATGATCCATTTTCGAGAGTTGATGATTAAAGTTGAAAGAGATGAAAATTATTTTCATTACCCAAGTACAAAATCCTTGGAAATATGTGGGACTAGTTATAATCCAAGCACAACATTCATTTCAAGACGTTTGATAGAATTTGTTACTTATGGAGGGGTTCCAAAATATTTATTCATTGAGCGTGTAATCAATGCTATAGAAAAAATTTAGAATGAAATTAAGATGAAACAAAATCTTGGAAAGTTGTAAAGAAATATAGATATTTAGAAGATCACCACATATGTCTTAGAATTTTTTCATGTGGAATTCCTTTGCATGAATAAATTCTTATTGGATTGACCGAAACCACCCCTAGGGTACCATGAATGAAATGTGAAGCAATGACCTAAAAATAAGTATCTATCATAAGTACATGCTCCTAGAGGCGATGGCAGAAAAAATCTATGGCTAGTTACAGAGATTGACCCGATTGGAGTTTACCCAAAACTAGGTTGTTAGTTAGTCCCTTAATATTGATAGGAAAGAGAGAGGAAAAGTGTATAATCCCACCAACTAGAGAAATATACACATGATAATCTTAAAATACCCTAATAATTAAATATATGGTTAGTCTATGTGTTTCATTTTTAGTACCTTTATGTGTTTCATTTCACATGATATTCAAACTGTGGTATGCATGGCTTACAAGCACAACTATCAAGTCGTAGTTGAACATAGGAAAAGCTTGGCATCTTCACAGTCTTCCGGCACCCAACCTAACACTCCGCTAAATAAAAAAACAAAGATAATTTATAAATTATTACTTATACAATCTAATGATTATTATTTTTTTCTATAAAATACTATCATTGATTGTAAAAATAAGGAAAGAAATGTAGATACAACACATGAGCCTAGTGACAATGGAGTTCCTCTTGAAACTGATGTTAAGATCAGTAATGGAATTATTTCATGTGTTATAAATAAATTTTAGTATGGATTACAATTAAAAATATTTAAATGCAAATGGTTCATTAATTATAACCTTTATTGTTTCTACTCTAGAGCATGTACGTGATGAGGCCAGAGAAGAGGAGGAACATATGGCTAGGTCTAAAAGTATTATGTGTCCCTCAAGTACCGAAGCAGGCAAAGGACACTCTACTATTCTTTTTATTAATAAAACACTTGTAAAATTATACCTATAAATATGAATTTAACATGTCTTTATTATTACAGTTGATTCTCTTCCCCCCTTGGAGCAGCATAGACGTGTGACCAGGACGGGATAAAGGCACATAGATCCCATAATAGTTGAATGGAAAGATCAAGATGTCCTTGTAAAATACCTAAAAAAAATAAAGAGACCGAATAATAAATGATTGTACTTGTTTATCTAGAGCCTGGTTTTTTTAGTACCACATTTTTCACTGGCAGGTTGAATTCCTCATGGCATGTTCACATGTAACTTTTTACTACCTTAATAAAACATTGTGATTTTTCTATTGAAAAAAAATAGAACGTCCTTGTTTTTTCTCTTATCATCAAATAAATTCCAAAACAGAAATACTGCAAGAATTAAAATCACTCATAATGTTATAATATTTTGTGTTATCACTCCATAATTTCCCTGGTTGTGGCAGAAAATTACCAATATAACCTCAAAACACTCTTGTATATTGGAATCTAGCCCTACCAAAATAGAGAGGGATTTCTCTATGACTCAATTACTCAATGTCACCACAGTAAAAGGTCATGTATACACAGTGGCCAGATATTCTATAACAAAGCTAATAGGTTTGGATGGAAAATAAGGGAAAGAACCATTGGGCGTGAAGTCACAAATTGATTCCAAGCAAGTTTTCTAGATTTTGTGGGTAGAACAAACAAAGCTCAGAGGTGAGATAGAAAATTTTTATGTAGAAATTTTGATTTGTTGGAAAGTAGAAAAAGGAAACAAACCATTACAACAGAGCATCAAGATGAATTTTTTGTAACTTTAGCAGAAATGGTGATAATATTCGAATCTCAATATAGAAGAATTATGTAAGCTTATATAAATATCATTCAAATATGAAGACTTAAAAATCCATGGAAATAACGTAAGAATATACATTATTAAGAGACAAACTGATAAAAATCACCAAAAGAATATTTTATTTGAAAGTTTCAAATACTTTTGTCTTGGAAATATTATTAAACTCAAAAATAGATACACAACAGAAGTATCTTTTCTCCCAAAATAAAACCAACCCTTGGTTCCACTTTCTTCATAATTTTTATAGAAAAATTACATAATCTTTAGATCCACGATCTTTTGGAAAATTTAATCTACAAAATATTAAATTCTACATGTATCTAATCTTGATCTAATCTAATTATATAGTTGAAACAACATCACAAGCTTCTTGTACTTTTCAATTATAAATATGGACATGTATGTATATCACTATTGGAAGAGTGCATATAGAACTTCTTTAGATATTCAAAATTATTAGATGATATCATGGAACAAAATTAGGAAAAAAATTCGAAACAAAATATAGATCAAAATATGGAACAAAATCTAGATGGGAAACAGTTGGTCTAATTTATGGAGGTTAATTATAGTATCTATTTATTTATCAATCCGGGTTGGTAAACTTAGAAACAAACCAAAGTATATGGAATCTTAGATTAAACTAGTGTAGGAAGTAGTTGTTTAGATGAAAATAATGGAAATGCATATTAAAAATCTAAACTATATTTGAAAAGAAAATATTCAAATCTATTTCATGAAAGCATAAAAATGTGTGTTCAATGAAATTAGTTTACTTTAGTAGATAAGAGGCTCTTGTCCAAGAGTCCTTATTTTTCCTTCCACAATATTTCTATAATAGCATTTCCAAACATCTAAGAAAGCATGGAAGAATGTAACTATGAAGGCATATAAAATTAATCTAAGAAATCATATAATAAAGTAAATCTTGTTTTCAGTTCATTCCTAGCTCATGGAGAAGAGGCTCTTGTCTAAGATTCATGGTTGTCCCTTCACATAAAATCATTACACTGAAAAGAGAATCAATATTTACATTAAAAAAAATGACTTAATCTAGGAAATCATGAAAGTAAATCATGTTTTCAATTCAGTCCTAACTCATGGAGAAGAGGCTCTTTTCTAAGAGTCCTGGTTGTCCTTTCATATCAAAACTAGCTGCTGAAAAGAAATAAATCTTCACATAATAAAAACATGGCCATAACATGAATTCATAATGAAAATATCTACAAGTATCTACAGGAAATAAATATGATAACCATAAAGAATAAAAACTAGCATATGCACAATTATGAATAGTATTCTACAACAAAGTGTACTTAGCTCAGTGTGGGGGCCCTCCAGCCTTGACTGGTACACCTCTTAAAAACACTCAACTACAACAATCCATTCAAATCATATGCACAAGAAAATGATAAAATTTGTCTTCAATTATCTTTAGAAATAATAGTCTCAAGTCTCAAATTTTTCACCTTCTATCTCTAATTATGAATGTCTTGTTTAAATAGGAAAAAATCATAACAATTTAACCTAAAAAGTTGAAACAACTATGAATATCCATACTCCATATCATGACATCTAAATTATCTGATTGTTACACAAAATAAGGATGAATCCCATGAAATCATAAATTTTCCCTAATTCAGGGGATTTTCTGAATCACTGGTCAGGTTTGACCAGTGTTGACCGGGCCTATTCCAACTGATTTGGAGTGAACCAATAGGAGTTTGTTCATATTTGGTTCCCAATCTTCTCAAATATACTATTCATATTCCACCTAGGTGTCCCGCACATACGACTTCAAAGGAGCCATTACGGGAAATTATGTTTTGGTCAAAATAATTTTTAATACCAATTTTTTACTAAAAACTCTAAAATTTAAAAGACAACTATTTTTATCTTTAAAGTGTAATAAGAGGCAACAATGTGGGAAAATTTCCATGATATGATAGAAAATGATGATGGATAGATGGAAAATGTAAGTGTAAAAAGACCAAAAATGAAGAGCCAACATATCCCCCTTGCTTAGTCTCAAGCATGTCCTCATGCTTGCCGTTGTCTCTTTGACCTTCTGCCTCTATGTGATGACTGCATTGTTGATGTACCTATGACTTCGGCCCCTGATGTTGAAGCATCTGGTTGAGCTTCCTGTAAAAGGATTTCAAGACCCCGATGTCCTTTTTCTTCCTCTTTATAGATGCCAGTCTTCACTTTTTATTTTTCATATTTATTTTTCCAAAGTTTTTTTTCTCTCAACCACCTGTATGCTCGTTTTGAAATCAATATATTTTGTTTCTCTAGCTTCTTCATTTTCTTTTTCAGTCTTTTATTTTATTTTACTACCTTATTGTTTTGTTCTTTGTACATCTCATTTTATTTTTTAAGGTGTCTTTCCCTTATTTCACTAACTTTAAGCTGGGTGGTTAAGTATTTTACCCTCTTGGCATAATTTTTATTGTGACCTTTCTTGGAAGCTTCTTCAATCTCTTTTTCTTATGATGATGATCCTCTTTCAATGTTTTTCATAGTATGAATCTTTCTCCATCTCTCCAAGTTTATCTTATGCCTCTTTTTCAATTCTCTCAATGATATATTTATTCATGTAAATAACCCTCCACTGTAAATAATCTCATGACATAATAATAATAATTTTTTTGTTTCTTAAAAAAATTGCAAGTTTAATACACAAAGAAATATTATTTATATTCAAAGGAGAAATATTTTTCTATATGTATTTGAAAAAAAAAAAATCCTTTCAAAAATCACAAGGGTGTGGCTTACCAAGAATTTATCTAGACTTTTAGACTCTTTCTCTGATGAGAGAAAAGGAGAATACTTTTGATATTTAACCTCTATTTCAACCACTTGTGGAGAGAAGGCTTTAAAACTTAAAAACACCTTTCTCGAAAATTCCTATGAATGCAATCTTCTTATCACTATTGCTTCTGAAAACAAGCTCACTTTTTATTTCTGGACATCTACAGGTTTGATTTTTCCCTCAACATTTAAAAATCAACACCTAAAAATGAATTCTGGAAATGATTTATTTTTCATTTACCCCTCTTTGTCTCCTCAAAAATTAAAATGAATTCTGAAACAAAATTATTCATTACCCCTCTCTTTCTCCTCAAAAATTAAAATGAAATCTGGAAATGAACTTTATTTTATTTACCCCTTTGTCTCTTCAGAAATTGAAATGAAATTTTGGAAAAAAAAAGTATTACCCCCTCTGTCTTGAAATCGAACTGAAAATTCTAGGAATGAAGAGAATTTGCATTACCCTCTCTATCTTGAAATCGATCCAAAATTATGGGAATGAAGAGATTTTGTATTACCCTCATTGTCTTGAAATCAATCTTCTGGAAAAATTACTACTACTTTGGCTTCTTAGAAATCGAAATGCATTTCTAGGAATGAACAAAAGTGGAAATCGATTTTTGCAAAATTAACCACTTTGGCTTCTTAGAAATCTAAATGCATTTCTTGGATTGAATAAAATTTCATTATCATTCAATTGGAAATCAATTTCTGCAAAATTAACCACTCTGGCTTCTTAGAAATCGAAATGCATTTCTGAGAATGAACAAAATTTCATTATCATTTAATTGGAAATCGATTTCTACAAAATTAACCACTATGGCTTCTTAGAAATCGAAATGAATTTTTGGGACCGAATAAAATTTCATTATCATTCAATTTGAAATCGATTCCTAGAAAATTAACCATTGCATGCATTCAATTGGAAATCGATTTCTGGAAAAACCACTGCATGCATTCAATTGGAAATCGATTTCTAAAAAACCACCCTACAGGTCTCTACAACTTCGACATTTCTTCTTAATAGCACCACCACTTTGCATAGTTACAAAAATCAAAATATGGATGGGAGAATGCCATCATGCAAAAACAATCACTATATATTTTACACACCTGTAGCTTCCATGCAGTCTTGTATTTCCACTGGGCAGTTTAAAGCTCAAACTTTTTTCCATGTTTTCTAGGTAACTGGAGTTTTAATTGTGAACTGGAGTCTTTCACCTACACTGACATTCATATAACTCTCATACTTCAGATTTCATTACTACTCAAACTCTTCTGCGAAATTTCTGGGATTTTAAGCGAAGATTTCCATGTTCAATTTGGCTGGGTTACCATTAATACAACACTAATATTTTTTATGCTCTTTATCAATATTTTTAGCATAAAATCTATGAATTCCCTTTTCTATGTTTCATTTTAGAGGGTTTCATTCTTCTACCTGAACTGTGGTGCGATTTCTTTGTCAAATTCCCTACATGAAGGCCTTTCTGATTGCCTCTCTGTGTAGGTTGAATTTCTCTCCTCCCCAGCGTGAAATGTTGCGTTCAATCCTCAGAAGCTTCTCTGCTATGGACTCGATCTCTGCATTGTGAACGTTTTTTTGTTATGAACTCACTTCACTGCATGTAAAAAAAATTGATTTTAAAGGTCGTCTATACCTAATCAATTTGAAATCAATTTCAAAGGTTATATTTGTCAATTGGGGTTTTTTTTTGAACCATCATATAATTTTCATTTTCCATCATATATATATCCATATAGTTCACTTTCCCTTCCTTTATTTATGCAGATAACTCTTTTATTGCATAAAAAATATCTTTTGTCATTGTTTTATTTCTCCTCCTTGATGCATATTCCCTTTTTACGATGTTCTTTGAAATTCTCTTGAATATAATTATTTTATCTTCATGCTTCTCCCATTGCATATCCATTTAATGATTTTTCAAATTCTTTTGGTCATACTCTTTTTCCTTGCATGATGCATTTGTTACTCTTTTAAGATGACTCTTGTTGAAATGGCCATTTAAGGTCATTTCAAATCCATAAATAAAGTAGAGAAGATATATATATATATGCATCATTCATTTTTATTCTCCATACTAACCCATGTTTGATTGGTATTTTGTAGGTAAATATATAAGACTTTGAATATGGTCATAGGGTTTATGATGAATATGGTCATAGGGTTTAGGTTTTTGTTATGGGAGAGTTATATAGGATTTTTTATGATAGACAGGATATACATGGAATCAAGATTTTTTATGGAAGAATTTATAATAATGAAGGGTTTTTCTCCCTTTACACTTTTAAGATTTAGTTAGTCTTATAAATTAATATTTCTGTCAAAATCAAATGGTATTAAAAATAATTTGTAACTTACAGTACTTTCCTTGATTGAATATCTCTTTTAGTTGATGTAGTCTTAGTACAAGTCTTTTGATGAACTTGAATGAATACAGGTCCCATATGATGTTGATCTTGAACTTGATTGAGTGTAGGCTCCTTCTGGTGATGAATTTGAATGAATACAGATCCCTTCTGATGCTGAACTTTGTATATAATTTCATTCTGACAAAAAAATATATGTTTATTCTCAGGTCCCTGTGTGTGTTGTTCATGTGATGTTGCTCCTATTCAGGTCCCTTATAACAAATTGAATGTTTGAATTTTCAAGTCCCTCTAAAGTAAAATTTACAATTTCCACAGATTCTTCATATTCTGAGTTGCTTCCATATGGACATAGTTGTTCTATCATGTTGATTTTATTCAACTTTTTAAAACAAATGCTCTTTCTTGATTATATCTTCCCCCCTTGCTTATTTGGAGACTTGTCCTCAAGTATGGAAATTGGAGAAGATATTCTGCAACAATTCTATAAAATTGAAAACATAAAAGGAAAATTGAATTCATATTAGCCAAAAAAATTGGTTTTCTATTATGAATTCAGGTTTGTACTGTGCCAGGAACCTGGATTTTCACAGCCAAACCTCTTTATTATTTTTTATCTTTTTTTTTTGGATGGAGACAAGGTATAAAGGAATCAGGAAGTATGGAAAGCTTATGAAAGTAAGATAGGTTGGATTCATGATCTAGGAGTATATGGATAGATAGATAGATAATAGGCCCGGACTTCAACATGCATGATCACAAAACTTAACATACAATATGGTAGATGAATAACATCATGAACAATATATATTATGAAATAATTATTTGGCAATGGATGTGACTAGTAACGGTATAGAACTTGAATTATTCTTCTTATGATTGACTTCATGTATTTTGTGTCGATCTCGATCATCTTGTAGGGTGATTGGTGTTGTTGGTCAGTAACTAAAGACAAGCTTCAAGAATTTGAGTTTCATTGGATGAACTCAAAATTAGGTGAATTTTCACTTTACTTTGACTTGAAAATTTGTATTCATATTCTGAAACATTTTTTTTTTTTAATTGACTTTGAAAAGTCCTTTGTCCATGGATTTCTCCTCTTAAATCTTCCTATGACCTGCAAAAACATAGCATTTTTCTGCAATACAATATTAGATGATGGAGGAATAGAGGTGTATAGTCTCTCTTCTTCCAAGAAATATGTAAAATAATTACAAGAAATTCTTGAAAACAAGTCCAAAGATGATATACAAAGAAAATTCATTTGTTTACCCCTTGAGGAATGGTGGCAAACTAGACCTCCTAGCGGTATTTTGTTCACAAAATATTCTTTTTATGTCCAATTAGAGTGATTCAAAAGCAAATTTGAAGTGAATTCATATGGATACCTCCAATATAAATATATTTTTAAAATGGTTTAAAATGATATGCTAAAAATGATGAGAATTACCATGTTTAATAGAGCTTCTTGTGAATTATTTTTTTACTAGACCATTTTTCGTTAAATATCGGATCGATGTGATACCACCTAAAGATTAAATTAGATTCATTTTTTTATATATATTATAAACAGGTTTTTTAAATCATCAGTTTTGGTATCACAAAATTGGTGATGAACAGACCTAGGAGAGAGAGTTTGACTACGCTGATTTTAAGACATTCAGCCACTAAATGTGGAATTAATTTTTCACTTGGCCTTCAAATGAGATGATTCAAATTGTGTCATAAAATAGACTTCAATATCTATCTCCCTTAGAAATATATTTTGAAAATAATATGATTTAATATGTGAAATATGCCAATGAACAGTCAAGACCTAAAATTGTCACCATGCAGATTTTTTTGACAAGCAGTTAGTATTTTGAGAATAACTTTTTCATATGATGTCAGATTGAGGTGATTCAAATTTATTTCGAAACTATATTCCAAGGTATATATTCCCTATACATATTATGTAAAAAAATTTCCATTAGAACCCTTGAATCAATGTTGTACTAACTTTGTCCTCAAAAAATTCACTTGAGACCTAGTATTTATTTTGATCATATTTTTTTGATTTGTGATCCAAATTGAAAAATTAAAAATGGATCTAAAAACTAAATTTCAAGAGATACCTTGTTTAAAAATGTGCTTTAAAAATGATCCTATTTGGTTACCCAAAATACGATTTTCCTTACTATGTTTTGTCATGAAATCCTTTCAAATAAGTATTGAACAATGATACGAAGATTTATTCATGAGAGTTTAAACCAAAAGTATTATTGTGAAATAATTATACTTATTTATTTATTTATGCCATTATATCCTACTCTGTTGTAGAAAAATAAATCACCCTCTTAAGTATAATAGAATTTCCAATGTGTCCATTTGCATAACAAGATCATAAGTAAAATCACATCCAAGTTTGAAAAATATACTTTAATGAATGCTTGGACATGAAAAATTAATTAATCATAAATATTTGATGCTAAAGAATGTTGAAAAATGGAGTGGTATTGTGGCTTAATGACTAGTTGAAACCAATTTTTGAAATGATCTTTGTTTCCTTGGATTTCCTTAATTTTTGTATCACAAAATTCTTCTTGTGGAACTTGTTCAAAATCATGAATGCACAAGGGATCTTGCGATACATATTTTAGATACTCTTCAATTCTAGATCTATTGTTTGAACTTGACAACATGTGATCCATAACTCATTGATCTCCTTACAAAGATAACTAGAAGCTTCTAGGTTCTCTTCTTGTGGATCCACTTCATGGATACTTTGTTCATTTTCTATCTTTTGAAATTAAGATTATTCCCTAGTGACCATTCTAAATTGTGGACAAGGATTTCAGAAGATCCTTGTGGTGGCATAACCTCCTTCTCTAAATGACTTCTTTAACATCATGTTTTGTAGGTCTTGTTTTGCAAATGGATTTTGTAGTTAGTGAGTTTTTTGTTTTTAATGGTTGGTGGGTTTTGTTTTGGGAATCTATCTTTCTAATTTCTATGTATAAGCATGAATAACCATAATGAAATTTGTTTTTTTTTAATGTTTTGTTTCTTTTTTTTTATATGTTTTCTAAAAAATCTGCCTAACTAACTCTATCTAAGTGTGCTTCCCTGGAAACTGCGCTAAGATGTTGGTCTAATTTATGGAGGTGAATTAGAGCATATAATTATTTATAAATATGGGTTGGTAAACTTAGAAGCAAACCAAAGTATATGGAATATTAGATTAAACTAGTGTAGGAAGTAGTTGTTTAGATTAAAATAATGGAAATGCATATCACAAATCTAAATTATCTTTGAAAAGAAAAGATTCAGATCCATTTCATGCAAGAATAAAAATGTTTGATCAATGAAATTAGTTTACTTTAGAAGATAGAGAAGAATCTCTTGTCCAAGAGTCATGATTTGTCCTTCCACAATATTTCTATAATAACATTTCCAAACATCTAAGAAATAAGGAAATAATGTAACTGTGAAGGCATATAAATTTAATCTAAGAAAGAATATAAGAAAAAGTAAATCTTGTTTCCAGTTTAGTCCTAGCTATGGAGAAGAGGCTCTTGTTTAAGAGTCCTGGTTGACCTTTCACATAATAGCTTTTTACTGAAAAGAGAATCAATCTTTACATAACAAAACATGACTTAATCTAGGAAAGCATGAAAGTAAATCTTGTTTTCAATTCAGTCCTAGCTCATGGAGAAGAGGCTCTTGTCTAAGAGTCATGGTTTTCCTTTCACATCAAAACTAGTTGCTGAAAAGAAATCAACCTTCACATAATAGAAACATGGCCATAATATGAATTCATAATGAAAATATCTACAAGTATCTATAGCAAATAAATACGATAACCATAAAGAATAAAAACTAGCATATGCACAATTATGAATAGTATTCAACAATAAAGTTTACCTGGCTCAGTGTGGGGGCCCTCCAACCTTGCCTAGTACACCTCTTAAAAAAACTCAACTACAAAAATCCATTCAACTCATATGCACGAGAAAATGATAAAATTTGTCTTCAATTATCTTGAGAAAATAATAGTCTCGAGTCTCAAGTTTTTCACCTTCTATCTCTAATTATGGATGTCTTGTTTAAATAGGAAAAAATCATAACAATATAAGCTAAAAATTTGCAACAACTATCAATATCCCTACTCCATCTCATGAGGTCGAAATTATCTGTTTATTACACAAAATAAGGATGAATCCCATGATATCATAAATCTACCCCTGATTCAGGGGATTTTTTGAATGACTGGTTAGGTTTGACCAGTGTTGACTGGGCCTATTCCAATTAATTTGGAGTGACCCAATATGATTTTTTTCATCCTTGGTTCCCAAGATTCTTGAATATAGCTTCAGCTTCCACCTAGGTATCATGCACATACGACTTCAAAGGATCCATTACAAGAAATTATGTTCTGGTCAAAATAATTTTTAATACCAAATTTTTACTAAAAACTCTAAAATTTAAAAGAAAACTATTTTTACCTTTAAAGTGTAATAAGAGGAAAAAATGTGGGAAAATGACCATGATATGATAGAAAATGATGATGGATATATGGAAAATGTAAGTGGAAAAAGACCAAAAATGGAGAGCCAACAGAAACCACTAGCTATGACCTTTGACCAGTCTCCTTAGTAAATAAATAAGTCATCTCATCTCTTCGAAACGTACAGTTTTCCATAAAAATGACTAAGATGTAGAGAAAATATTGCAGAAAGGATATATTTTAATGCTATCAAAATATCTCGGTCATGTGTTGCCAAATAGAGTGTTGATAAAATGCATTTTTATGTGTTTCCATTTCATTTGGCAATGCTATTGCACCTTTTTTATTTTAAATTTTATGTTCCTTCTGCTAACAGGTTAATGTTTCTAGGTTCAGCTTCTTTTGTCTTCCTACTCCTCTTAGTTCTAACAGTCACGACCTTTGTAACTCTCTCCTAGAAAATACTCTATTTTTTACCTTTTTCTGTTAGGTGCCTTTGTTATATATATATATATATATATATATATATATATATATATATATATATATATATATATATATATATATATATATATACATATATATATATATATATATATATAAAGCTTGGTAGGACTACATCTTCATCATGTCTATCACCTTGATCAGTGCGAGGAATCGAACCAGTGACTTCACATCAAGGATTTCCTTAACAAAGCACCCAATCACCATCTATCCAAGACCCCATGGACTTTGTTTCTGTTATTATGTCTCTTCTTTGCATCTATAGATATATCACCATCCACATTGATAAATTTTTCTTTAAGAGTAGGATTTAAACTAAGCCTTTCACAAACTTAACTTGGTTAACAAGCCTTGTATGAGTTTTTCTTGTCCCGCACTTTTCAAATTTTTCAACCTGGTTCTTCTTCTCTCTCTTCACATATTTTAATGACTTTTCTTGGCTTTTGGAACTTTATAGTTTACTAGGTTTTACAGTATTTTTCTTTAAAAAAACTGATAAATGCACATGATCATCATCCTCATATTTTTCTGAAAAAAACTTGGCTTCAAAAATTCTATGGTTTTCTCTTGAACCTCTGGGGTTTTGAAAATCTGTGGTTGAAAGGCCTCTGACTTTTCTTTCTTACCATGTCATTTATTTTTCCTTACTGGAGGCAGTTGTGTAGGGTTTTTTTCTTGTTTATTTAATGAATTTCTCCTCATACTCCAAGTTAGCACAAAGGAACTACTTTGCGTTGCTTCTAAATTTTGTACAGTGGTTTGTTGTTTTTATTCCTTACCCTTATTGTCTTTAGTTTTGGTAGCGCCTTATTTAACAAACCCTCCCGAAAACAAGAAATGATCCCATGTCCTTTCCACCTTCGCAAGATGACTAAAAACTAGCAGTTTGATAAGACCTTTATGGAAAATACAGTGAGGGGGCGTTTTAGGTTTTCCCCTAACTCTAGCTAACATTTTATTCTAACTCTTTAACAAAAAGTAAGGAGTATTCATTCATACTTGACTAGCAAGATGAGCCAAAAATTTTAAATGGTACAAGACTACCTAGTCGTGTCTTCCTTCATATTTAAAATATTATTGAATTATCCTAAGGGTATTATTCCACGATGGCTTCAACCAAACTCTCTAAACTCCTTGACTACAATCTTCATTCTTGTGCTCCTCTTTCAAGAAAAATGCAATATTAAATCCTATCAGAGTTTGATTCTTGAACCATTATTCTCCATCAATTGGAAACCTTGTTTCCTCTACTACTCTATGACTGGAAATGATATATCAGAAATCGTAGAAATTCTCTTGTCGAGACCCTCAATGAATATTCTCGCCACTTCATTTACAAATTCATAATTGAAACCTTTGATTCTGCGACAAAATTTCATCCATATGGTCATGTCAAACAACTCAATAAACTGAGGGTCACACTTGGTAAGCTTAGGATCCTCTGTATCATTTCGACAGAGATGGTCACTTCTTTCCATGATTGCAAACGACTTGATGCTAACAGCTGAGAAAAATCGGGGATTTGGACGAGAATTATGTCACTCGATGAGTTGGAACACTTATGAACCTCCATTAAAACAAAAAATGGTTATGATGAAAGTTTTATAACACAAAATGTGAAATAACTCTCCACATTTACCAATGACTACATGATGGCTCAATTTACAACCCGTAATGCATAAACTCTTTGATAAAAAGCTAGCAGGTAACAAATTGTCCCATCTATTGATTTCACCTAAGTGATAGATTGATGGCAGTGATGAGTGCAGGGGTGAAAAACTACATTACCTTTATCCATATGAAATAATACCGTACAAAATATTTAATGGATAGGTGTCACTTCATGGTGAGTGTGGGAATTTGAATGACACCTTCCACTTCGAGCAAGTTTTAATCTACAATGCATAGACATTGTTGATCTCACATCTCCCATGATCTAGACAATGAAAATACATGCACTTAAAGTAATATGTGTTGTGCGCTAAAATTTGAAATGGCAGGGCCACTATTTTAGTCAGATTGACCATTTGTTTCCTTTTAATTTGGTAGCACCCTTTAATTATAGTGTTGCAATGAGCACTGCCAAATTAAAAGGCATCATGAATTAAAGCTTGATAAAATTTAAAACTTAGGATCCCACGAGAGTTTATTTTAGTGAAATATTTGTGTGTGATAACATTATGTATCAAATAAATTTTGCATCTAATACATTGGAAGCTTTGTGAACTTTCTTGCGCTAGGAATAAATTTAATTTAAATAATGTTTGTTATTTGTTTTTTTATGTATCTTAATGTATTACTTTAAACTACTTCCTATATAGTAGATAGATTGGGTACTAGGGAATTTAAAGTGAAGTGAGCAGGGAGGGGCCATGATAGATTCCACCTTCACATGGTTGGCCCTATTTAGTAGACAAAAAATTAGGATTTGGATAATCTTGGAGTAAAAAACCCTCGATCCAATAGAGAAACAACAAATTCAATGTTGACTTCATTATTGCTTCATTGAGTGGAGGGAGGTTTGCTCCAATATTAAACTACTCCAATAATTTATTCTCGAAATTGAGAGTAGATCATTCAGGTATTCATGCACTCAATTCCTTTTAATTATTATTTATTCATACAATTAAATTTAATATTTGGTCAAATTTAATCTATTTTTTCCTCATTAGTCTCATGAATATGTGTAGTACACCTAGTATGAATTTGTATGTTGAAGTGGAACAACTATCAAAAGAAAATAGCTCAAAATGGTAATAATACATTTAATGTTCAAGGTAAGTTACTTTCAATTTGATGTCTTTTTTCTTCTGCATAATGCGCTACACTACTTACTATATTTGTAGTCATATGAGTGGTATATATTTGAACTAACTTGACATTTGTTTTGTATTTTAAAGGGAGTTTTTTTACAACCTGGTAATTCCAACTTACAAAATTATTCATATTGATAAGAACATACTAGCATGGATGGAAGAAGGTATGAGAAATAACAATTCAAAGCTATTATTTGTTTTTATTTGTCACTATCTAGTCGGAAGTGACGGAATAGGATCACATTCCAGTACCTATTAATTCTAGGTTTTACAATACCTGAATTGAAATGGAACTTTTGGGTGAATTGCAATATTCTAATATTGTGTAGAAATTAATTTAACAAGAAGATGAGGGATTCGAGTTGGGGGAAGATTTTAAAATTAATGACACCAATTGAGGTGAGATAACAATATATTTTTGTCACTGTGTGCTTGGGTTAGTTATCTTAATATATGATGTCATTGTTTAGAGATTCAATACATATAAATATTCTTGACATTTCTAGAAGTAATCTCTTCTCTTTTTGCAACCGCTCAAAGAAATTCTTCTCAAGAAGTATTCCTTTTGGCATTATTCATGTTGGGAAAAAATATATGATAAACATGTTTTATGTCCATGTAATTATAGCACATAGATCCATGCACATTATAGGAAAATCCTTGAAAACAACTCCATAAATGTTTAAATATAATGCTCCAAATAGGGTAATTCCAAAATATGGATGATTGTAGGCTAGTGTCTCCACTATTTCTAGGTTGAATATGAAAATAAAATTGTGTATATTCTCCTCAATGAAATATTTAGAAGGGTTCGTAGACAGACAACTACAAGCTTCCTGTATGTATTCTTGAAGAGGGTCCATATACAAGGACAATGAACATTGTTCTAATATTTGTTGTGATGGAAGAAAACAACCCATGGTCTTTGAGAGGTTGTCAACAAATGTCTAAACTTTGGTCTTTGTTCTTGTATAGGTTGTCACCATCATTGTTATAATATACAGGGGATGTCCTTAATTTTTTTGTATTTTTTGATATTTCAGCTAGGATATATATTCAATATCAATGGAGATATTTCTTGTAGATTTTTCTTAAATAATGGTGCCCAAAGATAACCCTTTTGGTGTAATGTGAATTTAACTCTTGGAAAAAATAATCCAACTCTCCAAATGGCATCTATATATGTGACTATAGTTATTTTTTGGAGTTGTAATGCAGTGGGAGAATATTGAGAATGAAAATTCAATGTACAGGGTAGTAAAGAATTTGATACACCAAATCTTAGAAAAACTATGGGATGAAGGAAAATGAAGTGATGAAAATTTGGAGTGCTTCATTAAGGTTTATTTAAGTAAATTTTACAGGTACCCTCTGTTATTTTCACAATATTAGTAAGTTTGCTTATAAAAAAAAACTAGTTGCTTCATAACGCATATTTCAATGGAAGATTAAATACAGTGATTAACTTACAAATATAGGAAACACATACTATAGCCAAAACATATGAGGAATCACTTGAAAACTTAGATTAATTCTCCAAGAAAATTTTCAACACATTGCACAACAAAATATCCACTCTCCAGGCCAACATTCAAAACCCCTGTAATGGTTCCTATATCTTATTTTAAAGAAAAACTAAAAAAAAAAATGGGTAATTGTCAAATATTTTAACTACTTCTTAACTATTCATGACTAATCAAGTTCTTTAAAAAAAAATTAAGGAACTATTACAAAATTTAAAAAAAAAAAAAAATTTCCAAATTATGAAAAATGAAAGTCATTTAGGCTTTTTGGGACCGTTTCTCCATTGAGGTAGGTCCTTCCTTTAATCTATCCCCTTACTTTGATGTAGCCTCAGATTTTATAATTTGAACATTCAATGGAACTATCAGGTTATGAAATTTTTTTTCCAAATTTCCAAGTCTCGGATAGGACAATGGACCATTCTGATTTAAGACATTTTCAAATTAGTGAGCTTAGCATAATTAGGCTTATCTGTAAACAAAGTCTTGACTTGCCACAAAAAATGAAAATCTGTCTGAATATAGTTCACTAGTGTTGAACCTTTCAAGGTTTCTAATACTTTTCATGTGATGAATCAACCTTTATTTTGGCTTCCACTAGAAGTGATTGATGCTACTCCCGTGCTAGAAGATTTCCATGTGTTGAAAATGGAAACAATAAAATATTCTAATTTAATTTTCCCTTGAGATAAATTAGGATAAAATTGTAATTCCACATCACAAGACAACTTGTACGAGTTAAATAAGTTAGTATGACTTAGTTCGTTCAGCTAATTTGAGTTGAGGGTCTAACTTGAGTCATGTATAGTGTATCCTACAGAATAGGAGCCCTGGTTGAGTTTATTTTGAGTTGTAATTAATTACTTTAGTTTATCCAAGTTAAAATTAGTTTAACTAATTCTAACTGACGGAGGAACTAGTGAGAGGTCAAAGAGTGGAACTTGGAATTGAAAAACATCTAGTGATAAATCATATAATTGATGATTCACTCATAAATAACTCATGCATGTTAGTTCTGAGAAAGACCTAGTTGATATTAGAGTTCAAGGGTCATGCACTATCGGTTGTATAATCATCCAAATTGTACAGGTGGTGCAGTAGTTAGAGCAAGGCCCCTAATGGATTGTGAAGTATGGATTAGCAATTTCCCTAATTAATATGGTCTAATTACCTAAGGAAACAGTGCAAGGAAATATGGATCCTCGAGGGAATAAATTTGGTTAAGTATTGAACCAAGCTTGTCTAAGAATCAGTGAGAGAGATAGAGATAGTGCAGAGGATTCTCTAGTTGGATAAAAGAATTGTAATATTCTCATATTTTCTGACTTATGCAATATATAGATAGTGGGGTTTTTAGATGAGGCTTTCCCCGGGAAATATTTTTGTACTTTGTGATTGAAATTATTTCTCTTTCATGTTTTGTGATTTCACGAACATAATTGGTTTCCACAATTGGTAGAGTATATTCAAGTATATTTTTTTAGCATATTACATGTATTTTCTACATGGTATTAGAGAGGGAATCACTAGAAAAGAGAATAATATGATTTTTTTCTATGCAGGTGAATCAAATTTTCATATCTACTCTTCAGGACTAGCAGCAGGATTAGGATGTTTTTCTCTGGATTGAGACTCGAATATGCCCTTGAGGGTAGTTCGAATGACATATCTTGGAAGGAGAGTATGGAAGTAGTGTTGGAAGACAAGATGCTGAAGGAGTTCATAGACAGTGATATTCCTAAGCCTACAGTATCATATGCTCAAGATTTGGCGGCCTGGAAGAAGAATGTAGCAAAGTGTTGGGCTAGGGTCCCCTAGGTCGAGTCTTGAGTCAATTTTGTTAATTTTGCTAAATCGCAGCATGCAAGTCAAGGGGATTTGGGGAGGGTCAAAGCTCGTTCATATTATAATGGGTAAAATGGTAAAACATGGGGCTAAAACCACTATTTGATTCCATGGTTTTTGCGCATCTAACTCATATAAATAGGAATGTACGAGTCAAGAAAAGATAGAATACTATCTGATAGAACATCTAATATCTCATATGTAATGCAATTTTGGGCAAGTTTTGTTGATTAGTTTGAGTAAGAGACAAGCTCCTGCTGCTATGTGCACAAAGACCTGAGGAAAGTCTTGGGTTGTGTGTGAGGACTCAGCGGTTATGTGCACAGGAGAAAGAAGTTGTATTCATTAAAGATCCGCTTAATAAAGAGATTTTTTGGATAAATCACTAGTTCACTTGTGTAATTTATGTTTGTATGTGTTAATGCTTTATGAGTTAAGGATTTTCTTACAAATTTGTGGTGTAATTATTATTATTTGATGCGCATTTGTCTAGGTTAATTGTATAATAAGTAGATCTTTATGTTTGTGCAATAAATATATCAGCAATAAGGGTTATGTTAAGTTTAGATCTGAATTGGGTTAAAGAATAATATCGCAGCATAATAGTAATTAGATTCAATCAGATTAGATCAGCAAGGGTTATATCCAAATCATAATTCCCCTTTGGGTGCGGAAACCTGGTTCCCACACCCTCCCCCCCATGCTACTTTGCGTGAGACTCTAATCTGCGCAATTGGATCACTGCTGAAAGGGCCAGTAGTTGGAGGGTTTTGTTGGTTATGAAAGTACAATCTGAACCTGGGTCTAGACCCCTCGATCCAACCCACAAAGAAAATATTTTTTATTGGATGGTATGTAATCAAATGCTATGACTGCGATTCAAAAGCCCTAACACCTGGATGAAAGAATAATATTCAGGCATAGATGATCTGTGCAATCACTTAGCCAAGTGGACTACAGTTTGGGGAGAAGAGACACAGTTAGAATAGGTTCACATATTCATTCATACATTGGATAGGGTACCCATGAATTGGTATCTGGAGACTGAGCTGCAACATGGTACTGTTGAATGGGTTGCACTAAAAGAGAGCTTCATTTTTACTTTCAACTTTGAAAGTAGATTCCAGTGCATTGATGAGGCATTGCAGGAAATTCGAGATGTTATTTTTTATGTGCCAAAGGAACCTGCAGTACGAGACCTACCAAAAATGAATATGAAAATGAAGGATGCATTTGAATACCACAATGTGACTGCTAAAGAAAATAATGAGGATCCAAGAAATATTAACATCCCTGAGCCTGAGGGGCATCGCGCATTCGCTAGACCTGAGATTGAATTACCAGATGTTACTGAACCTGTTAACACTAGAAAATTCAATATTGGAATAGAAGAGCAACCTAATTTTTCCAATATGGGGGATTATTGGGATGAAGATACTGTGGGAGTGTTTGCAGAGCTTCTCATTGAATATCAAGTATTTTTCCCCACAAATTTTTCTGAGCTACAATGGATTATTGGAGATATTGGTGTGATGAAGATTGCTTTGAAACTGGTTGTGAATCCCATTAAGAAGTGCCCTTACTGATTGAACCCAAAGTATAAGAAAATTTTAAAATAAGAATTGGAAAATATGGTTGTTGCAGGAATTATTGAGCCAGTGGAGAAGTCAAATTGGGTGATTCCCATGGTAGTCCAAGAAAAGAAAACCAAAGGTGAAATTAGGATCTGTGTTGAATTGCACAAATTTAATGAAGCCTCTGTGCATGATACTTTTCTAACCCCATTCTCAAATGAAGCCTTAGACAACATCGGTGGGTAGGAAGCCTATTCATTTACTGATGGATTTTTAGGATATCACCAGATAAGGATCACACCTGAAGACCGGAGCAAGACTAACTTTGTGACAGAATGGGGTTCATTCCAATATACTGTGATGCCATTTGGTTTGAAGAATGTGCCAGCCATATTTTCACACGTAGTAGTTTCTACTTTCAAATATTATATCCATAAGTTTTTAGAAGTATATTTTTACGATTGGACTATATCTCAACTATTGAAGAAACATGTCTCCATCCTGCACTTAATGATAGATAATTTTCGGAAGTATCAAATTTCTCTGAACTTGAATCAATGCAGCTTATGAATCCCTTTTGGTATCCTACTGGGACATATTGTTTGTAAACAGGGACTGATGGTCGATCTAGCGAAAATTGTTTTCATTATTAATCTGGATCCTACGAAGAGTGTGAAGCATATGCGCTCGATACTAGGACATACTAGATATTATCGAAAGTTTATTCAAGCTTATGTGTAGATCACTACGATGATGGAGAAGCTATTGAATAAGGATGCCACTTTCAGTTGCGATGAGGACTGTCAAAGGAGTCTAGACATACTTAAGGAAAGGATGGTGACTACACCCATCTTGGTATTCCCTGATTGTTGAAGGAATTCCATGTACATGTTGATGCTTCATTTATGACGCTAGGAGTTGTATTAGCGTAGTCAGGTATTGGAGATATTGGTCATTCGATTGCATTTACAAGTAACTTTGTAGGCCTTCGACAAATGGGAAATTGATTTTGTAGGGCCGATCAACCCCCCAGGGAAGAAGACTAGAGCATGATACATCATCATTTCTACAGATTACTTGACTAGGTGGGCGAAGGCTTAATCTGTGAAAGACTACAATGCAAAGATGGTTGCACACTTTATCTTTGAGAATATTTTGAAGAGGTTTGGGTTCTCCAAAATTCTGATGAGTGACCTGAATGATACCTTTTAGGCGTTGATAGAAGAATTTATAATACATCATCAGAAGAGTACGCCCTATCATCCCCCGGTGATTGGAACCGTAGAAGCCTTCAACAAGATTCTGGAGAATGCACTCAAAAAGATATGCAATGCCAACCGCAATGAATGGGATGTGCACATATATGTTGTTCTCTGAGCATATAGGACTATGTGTAAGAATTTGAAAAGACAAACACCTTTTAGGATGGGCTACGGATAGGAGGCTTTTATGCCTATGGAATACATTGTACCTAGTCTATGTATTGCAACCATAACCAACATGGCTGACTAGGACATTATGGAGGAGCATCTATCGCATATTTTTGCACTGGAGGAAGATATATTCATTACCGGTTTCCACCAACAGGTGAAAAAGGCGCGTGAAAAGGCTTGGCATGACCGGAATATCAAGAAAAAGACTTTCTAGAATGATGATTTGGTATTGCTTTATGACAGTAAGTTTGTGCGCTTTCCAGGAAAGTTCAAGATGTACTGGCTCAGACCTTATATTATCAAGGAAATTATAGAGGGAGGTATAATGCGAGTACCTAAGTTAGATGGTGAATTACTTCCCGGATATATTAATGGTAGTCACCTAAAACCTTATAGGGATGAACCCATCCCTACGTGTGCTAAATGAATATATGGTCAGAAGAATATCCTAGCGCCCCGGGAAATTGCGAGAGGGTGCAAGACTTTAAATAAGTCTGTTAGTTGTTATTACCAAACTTTGGTGAGAATAATTTTGAGGGGGCATAAGTATCTACGAAGCTAGCGCAGAGGGTGCGCTAGGAGGTTGTCACAGTCACAAACAGGTCAAAATCTAGTCGTTGGAACATTAAATCTAGAAATGATAGCTTTTTTACCATTTGAGGGAGTGGGTAACTTGTAGTTAAGCATGAGATTACGCCAAATTTAGAGTCATTTTAGAATTTATGGAGCTGAATCAATGGATATAAGGTCGTTTAAGTCACGGCATCACTATAAATACGGCATGAAAGTCTACACAAGTTCCCTTTGCTTGCTGAGTAATTCAATTGAGTCGTTCCTTATGCTCTTACTCCCTTTGCCATCTCCTATGTCTACATTATGGGAGCCTATTGAAGAAAATTTGTGCCAACAGGTTTTAGGCCAATTAATTCCACAAACGATGACAGCAACTCAACGCACCCCGGCTGCACTGCAGAAACAAAAGAAGGGACAGTCGTCAGGTACCCAGAAGTTCCCATGCAAAGTGACCCCAAAAAAAAAGCATGCTTCCTGCGCAAACAGACAGAAGCAACCAATGGAAGAAATTAAGGAAGAGGTTGAGGTAGTTCCGTCGAAAGAATGGTTTGTTGAGGAGGTTGATCCCATATTGCAACTGCCTCCATATATGGCTCTATGGAAGTCGTTAGTGGATGTTTCCAATGATCCTGATAAGGTCAAGGCACACTTCAATACACCCATGTTTCCTGAGAATGTTCATGTCGAGGGTGACCTAATGGGACGTTCCCCTCTCTGAAACTAGAGGATTGGGATTTGGTGGATTGCCCAAAGTTTCTTGAGCTTATGCCATCGCAGTATTTGGAACGAGTCCCTTACGAAGAATCTGGCATCATCAAGGTGGAGCCTATGCAATGGGCTTTGGGACTGCACAATTTCGAGCTCCTAAGCCTTTTGAATGTCCCCCACTTTGGTCTTAGCAATATTATTGATACTGGTTTGTGCCAGTTGTTGGATCTAGTGCAAGAAAACTAACTGTGGCTAGGAATGTGGATTCCCATTGATGACATGCTCATCCATCGTATCATCAGTTTTTCATATCAAGAAGAAGACCCCACAAAAGTCTTCGGAGGGAAGGGCTAGGAGAATAAAGTCGCAGATAACATGAAGAAAACATATGGAGTGGTCAGAATACATAGGGGTTTACCGTCAGCACCATCAACAACCCCGCTATCATATTTTCCACGCAGATATTGGATTGCAAGCTGGTGAGGAAGTGTCGCGCCAAAGAAGTACCAGCACTGGTCATTGTGTTAGCTGCGCAATGCATCAAAGGAGTAAAATACAACTGGGTGAAATATCTGTGCCAAGAGTTTTTGGATAATGTTTGGGAGGTACAATAAGAAGGGAAGTTGTTCCATTATGTGTGGTTGTTATGGCTATTATTTCTCGTTGCGCTCATTGGATGAAATTCATCACCGCAATCACAACTCCCCACAGTTGAACCTTATCTATGCGAAGCTTCTTGCTATGGATCACTGTGGGTGACAAAGAATCCAACGCGGATGAAAAAAATAATAATAATAAATAAATAAAAATTAAAAAATAAATAAATAAAAAATAGAGAATAAATAAATAAATATATAATAAATAAATAAATAAAATGTTTTCGTCTTAGTCCATACGGAACTTCACGAGGTTTTCTTATTGGAGTCGCGCCTCTCGCCCACATTATATGACCAATATAAGCGCATAATGGACCTCAAAGCCTCATTCCACAATGTACACATTCGTGCCAAGGCAGACATATCTGGGGTATGGTATGACCTAACTTACCTCGTCATAGAATATGACCTCGTCCAAGCAACCACCAAATGGCATCCCTCCTAGTTGAATGTAGCAACAAACACCGGTGCCACCTCAGCCGCCCCACCCAACCCGTATGCGACAAAGATGCACACCAAGAAAGACACCCAAGAGCCTACGACGATGATGGAGACGGAAGAACAGCTGAAAAACACTATAAATTTTCATCGGGATTAGGAGCTAGAGTATTGTGATGTAGATAGTGTCGACGCCCCTTCGACGTAGACAGAAACTCATCAAGGCACCAAGACAAGGCCCCGGTTCCCAGTAGGACCACGCAAGAAGCGGAAATCCTTCAAGAAGGCAAGGACTAAGCTCCTTATGTTGACAAAAGGATACTATGATGAGATTGGAAAAATTGTCAAGGAAGTCACTAAAAATGAATGGAGTAATATCGAACAGCAATATAATATTGTCCTCAACGAAGTTCAACAATGCATTCAGCAACTTAGGGTTTAGACAAGCGAGATTCAAGTGAGCGTGCTTCAAGAAAGTGCACTTACAGTGCGCACCTCGGCCGCAAAATCCACATCAAAGAGCATATTGATACAGATACCGGGTGGAGCACTTCATTCCCCTCATCTAGGGTAATGTGCAAATGCTAGATCTTGATTAGAAATTGGAGTTAATTTGGCCACACTCCCTAGTGCCCACTTGCACCTAATTCATACCACAGTTACGGATGAGTTGCAGTATCAGGAGTATTGTGCTTCACGTGCCACAATAGAAGCAATAGAATAGGTCAATAAGTTATATCAGGAGTAGCAGTAGGCCAAATAAGAATTACAGGTCACAGAATCGCAACGAGATCAGCTCGAATCCCTCATCACTCAGCTTTGCACCGAGATCCTAGGATTGCCCATACCAATCGACTCTATGCCTACGACAAATATTGAAACCTTCACATCCACACTAAATGCTTCCGAGATATAAATTGAGACAGTGTGCATTGACCTCGAGAAAAATATTTTCGACTTGCAGACCAAACTCTAGCCAAAGACACCGCCAGAGGTCTGGGCACAACGAGCTGCCAATCTTCAGCAAGCAACATCCAGCATTACTGCAGTTATGGATGAGTGCAGCAACACATTCAAAGACACCATGGGTATATGGTCCTCCATCCAGGAAGATCCAGTGCTTCAGCAATTACAAACATACCTACGGTATAAGCAACAATATTTTGATGAAATCTGGGTCACTTAATAAACCCTCATTCCCGCACAGATATTGTTCAGGTTACGGAAAGGTCAAAACATTCAAGGCAAGATTGATGTGTTGTGCCGCAAGGAGCAACTCATGGTAGCAAGGACCTAACCTTGGGCTGAGGAAGCACTTAAATTATCACAGACCATTGAGGGTACACTCAAAGGACTCCACAAAACTCAACACAACATCAGCTTGGCAGCGAAAGGGCCTACTATGGAGAAATTAGTTGAAGAAGCGCAGAACGTTGCAACACAAAGTGTCGAGGCCATCCAACCTCTACCCGAATCCATCCAGGTGCTCAAGGCCAAAATGCAGGAATCTAGAGAAGAGTGACTTGAGGACGAGTCACGAGTTTATGTTGGGGGTTGGTTGGGCTAGTGTCCCCTAGGTCAAGTCTCCAGTCAATTTTGTTAATTTTTTTAAATCGCAGCACGCATGTCAAGGGGCTTTGGGGGGGGGTGGTCAAATTTCCTTCATATTGTAACGGGTAAAAGTGTAAAACATGGGTATCAAACCATGGATTGAGTCCATGGTTTTTGCGCGTATAAGTCATATAAATAGGCATGTATGATTCAAGCAAAGATAGAATACGATCTAATAGAACATTTTATATCTAATATGGAATGTGATTTTGGGAAATTTTCGGTGATTAGTTTGAGTAAGAGACAGACTCTTGTGGCAGTGTGCGTGGAGACCTGAGGAAATTTCTAGGTTGTGTGTGAGGACTTTGCAGTTTTGTGCACAGGAGAAGGAAGTTCTATTCATTGAAGATTCGCTTAATAAAGAGAAGTTTTGGAAAAATCAATGGTTTTCTTGTGTAATTTTTGTTCTTATGTGTTAATGTTTTATGAATTAATTATTTTCTTATAGATTTGTGCTGTAATTGTTGTTATTTGATGTGTATTTGTCTAGGTTAATCGTATAATAAGTATATATTTGTGTTTGCGCAATAAATATATCAACAATAAGGGTTCTGTTAAGTTTAGATCTGAATCGGGTTAAATAATAATAGCACATCTTAATAGTAATTAGATCTGATTAGATCATATCAGTAAGGGTTAGATCCACATCATCATTCCCCTCTGGGTGTGGAAACCTAGTTTCAACAACCCCCATGCTACTTTTGGTGAGACTTTGATCTACACAAGTGGATCACTACTAAAAGGGCTAGTAGTAGGAGGGTTTTTTGGTTGCGCAAGTACAATTTGAACCTAGGTCTGGAACCCTCAATAGAACACAAAGGCAAGAAGGATTCTATTGGAATGTGTTCGAGGTCATATTGTCTTAAAAATCCATGGAAAGGAAAATCCATATGCTATGTGGAATGCCTTAACATATTTTTTTAGAATAGTAGTGACCACAGGAAGCTGGCACTAAAGGACAAGCTCAGAAAAAACAAGATGAAGAAGGGCGACGCAATACCAAAATACTTGACAAATTTCACCCAATGTCTAGATGAGCTTGGAAGTGTTGGTGTTATATTTGTTTAGGTTGATCTAGTGAACCTATCACTTCTAGGCCTTCCCAAGAGTAGGCACAGCTACCAGGATTCAGTAAATGGGAGGCAAAAGCTACCAGAGTGGGAGCGGTTGTGGTCTGACTTGGTACAAGAAGGTATTCAGCGGAACACCAGAGATGGATCCTAATCAAATAATTATGATGAGGATATTTGTGCCTTTTCTAGGAAGGTAAATAAATGGAAAGGGAAGTCATCCCATTCCAAATCATATTCTAGTCAGGCACAAAAGAATAAGTACTTGTTGAATATTAAATATTTTCACTATCATGATATGGGGCATTATGCCACAAAGTTTCCACATAAGAAGGCCAGCAACAAGCCCTCAAGAGGAGCACCAGGTGAATCTCTTACTTCACAATTCGAGTTATATTTCACCCTCAACGCATGCACAATGTCATCAGTGATGGGTTTTGTGTGATACCTGGATAGTGGAGCCTCATTCCATATTCCTGGCAACAAAGAGTTCTTCGGATACTTGGAGGATAAGGACCTCTAGATGCACATTGAGATGGGAGATAATGAGAGGTATAGTGTGACTGACATTGGTACTATTACATTTTACAGGGAGTTTGGCTCTCCTCTCACATTAAAATATTTCATGTATGTTCATGGTTTGAATAAGAACTTATTTTCAGTTGCTATGTTGGAAGACTATGGCTACGATGTGATATTTAGAAAACGAAAGGTGTTCCTTCATCGCATAGCCATGAGATGGGTGAATAAGATTGGGGTTCAGGAAAAGAACCTCTACAAATTGGATGTAGAATATTGTGTTGCATTGACCACGAAAGCATAGAAGGTGGAGAACAAATACATCGGAGATTTATGGCATAGAATATTGGGCCATCTACACTACGGAGATTTGAATATCATGCAACATATTTCTACATGACTTCCCAAGGGTGCACTTCAGCAGTGTGATACATGCAAAGGGTGTACATTTGGGAAGTAAACCAAAGCCACCATTCATGATAAGGACAGTTTAGCGAAAGTGATCCTTGAAAGAGTTCACTCAGATGTGTGTGGACCGTTCTCGATAGCCTCCATGGACAAGCACAGGTATTATATGATTTTTGTAGATGATTTGTCATTCAAGTGTTGGATATTATTCATGCAGAAGAAAGATCAGACATTCTCAAAATTTTGTGAGTTCAAAGAACTTGTTGAAAAAGACACAAGAAGGAAAATGAAGTCTCTCAGGAGTGAAAACGGTGTATAATATGTGTCGAATGAATTCAAGAACTTTTGTGCATCCGAAGGCATTCAACTAGATTTTATAGCACCTCATAACCCACAACAGAATGGGGTTGCAAAAAGAAAGAACATAATCATTGTGTGAGTTTCATAGGTGATGTTACATGATGCATGTGCAGAATAGGAGTCCTCATCAGATCCTCGGGATGAGTACACCAAAGGAAGCCTTTTCTTGTAAGAAGCCATATGTGGCACACTTTACAATTTTTGGTTCATCGGTTTACTGTCATGTTACCAAGAATGCACAGAAAAATCTAGAACCAATAGCTGATTTGGGAATATTTATGGGGTATTGTGATATAGCTCACAACTATTAGGTGTACCTTCCATCTCATAGGATGATAGTGGTTCGTGAGACTCGATGAAGGAAATTGCATGAGAATTTCCCTTAAGAGGGAGCTTCAGATGCATGCATATGAGGAGCTCTTAGCTCCAAAAGAAGAACCTCAAGATATGGAGCAGCCACAAGCAGAGGAGTAGAGAGTGGAAGCACCTACCCATGTAGAGACATCCAAATATGGAAGGAAGCACACCAGAGAGGCTGATAGGTTGATGCATGATTCTAGAGAGAATGTGGGAGCACCCATGTCACAGTGCAAGCAGAGAAGGTCCCCAAATCGGTACACTAGCTACATGTCTCTTATGAGCGAGAGTGTAGAGACTGATCCATCCTCATTCAAGGAAGAAGTGCACTAAATAGTATGGATTACTGCCATGGTAGATGTGTATGACTCCATTATCAGGAACAGTGCATGGGAAGTTGTACCAATACCATAGGAAAAGTCATTTGTAGGATCCAAGTGGATCTACAAGGTGAATCAAGTAGTATATGGGAGTGTGGAGAAACACAAGGCCAAATTTGTGGCCAAGGGGTTCTCTCAGGTGGAGGGAATAGATTATGAGGATACCTTTACTCCAGTAAAAATGTACTCTTCAACCAGATCTATTCTAGCACTTTCAGCACAGATGGGATGAAAGATACATCAGATGGATGTAAATGAAATCTTCCTCAATGGAGTGACTGAGGAAGAGGTGTACATAGAGCATCTGGAAGGATTTGAGACTTTTGACAGAGATTCACATGTGTGAAGACTCAAGAAATAATTTTATGGACTGAAAAAAGCACCCTATGCTTGGTACACCAGGATCAATAGATATTTTACTAGGTTGGGCTTCACCAAAATGGAAGCAGATGTGAACATTTATCATATTGTGGTTGAAGGTAAATTATTGATTATAGTATTATATTTTTATGATTTAATTCTAACAGGTGATGATAATTTTATCAAATCGTTCAAAAAGGATATTGCAAGAGAATTTTAGATGAATAACATGGGGCACTTTCATTATTTCCTTGGTTTGGAAATTTGGAAAAGAGATGGGGAACTGTTTGTCTCTCAGGCCAAGTATGCCAACAAGAGACTGAATAATTTTCACACGGAGAGAAGAAAACCCATGGAGACTCCTCTAGGAAGGAAGATGATACTTCAAGTGAAGTGGTAGAAGCTACCATTTACAAGCACCTTGTGGGTTCACTTATGTACTTGGTGAACACACAATCGGACATGTGTTATGCAGTTAACTAGCTTAGTTAAGAAATGGTTAAGCCAACCAAGCTCTATTGGGAGGCATCAAAACATGTGTTGAGATACCTCGGAGGCACCACTTAGATTGGTCTTTGGTATAGGAGGACAGAGGGAATGAAGATTAAAGGCTCCAAAAATGCAGATTGGGCAGGGATTCCATCCGACAGGAAGAGCACATTAGTTGGAATCTTCAGTATTGGGACAGCATCAGTTTCTTGGTAAAGTAGGAAGCAGAGATCAATTGCACTCAATTTCGCATAAGAAGAGTACATGGCTACTAGTCAAGTAGATTGTGAGGATATCTGTATGAGGAATATCTTTGTTTTTTTGTTTGGTCAACATATGGATCCTACAGTGATCTACTGTGACAACTCAAAGTTGCATCAAACTCTCGGTTAATCTATTTTTTCATGATAGATCCAAGCACATCGACATTTGGTACCACCATCTCATAGATTGTGTGCAAAGGTGGATCATGATGCTAGATTAAATTCGTAGAGAGGAACAAGATGTAGAAATATTGACGAAGGCATTGTAAATAGGAAAATTCAAGTTCCATAGAGGTAGGATCAGGGTATCAGGTAATCCATTTCTTGTTAAGAGGGAGTGTTGAAAATGGCAACAAGAAAATATTCTAATTTAATTTTCTTTTGAATTAAGTTAGAATAAACGTGTAATTCCACATCACAAGAAATATTGTAAGAGTTCACTAAGTTAGTATGATTTAGTTGGTTTAGTTAATTCAATTTTAGGGTCTAACTTGAGTCATGTAGAGTGTCCTACAAAATAGGAGCCCTGGTTGAGTTTATTTTGAGTTGTAATTATTTAACTCAGTTTATCTAAGTTAAAATCAGTTTAACTAGTTCTAACTGATGGAGGACCTAGTGAGAGGTCAAAGAGTGGAACTTGGACTTGAACCACATCTAGTGATCAATCTGATAACTAATGATTCACTCATAAATAACTCATGCATGTCAGTTTTGAGAAAGACCCAGTTGAGATTGGAGTTCAAGGGAAATGTACTATCAGTTTTATAATCATCTAAATCATACAGGTGGTGCATGCAGTCAGAGGAAGGCCCCTAATGGATTGTGTAGTATGGATTGGGAATTTCCCTAATTAATAGGGTCTAATTACCCAAGGAAACAGCACAAGAAAATAGGGATCCTCGTGGGAAGAATATTGGTTAAGTATTGAACCAAGCTTTTCTAGGAATGAGTGAGACAAATAGAGATAGTGCAGAGGTTTCTCTGGTTGGAGAAACGCATTGTAATCTTCTCATATTTTTCTAACTTATGCAATATAAAAATAGTGTGGTTTTTAGTTGAGGCTTTCCCTGGGAAATATTTGTGTACTGTGTGATTAAAATTATTTCTCTTTCATGTTTTGTGATTTTGCGATCTTAATTGGTTTCTAAAATTGGTAGAGTAGAATCAAGTATATTGTTTTAGCATATTACAATTATCAATTTGAATCTACGTGGATTTTCTACACCATGTTAGTCCTAGAAATTTTGCATGCCTACTCTAACTCTTTGATCAAAGTGGGAATTAAAAAGTGCCATTGATTCCTTGAATTCTATCAATCTATTCTCTACATGTTTCTTGTACATATTCTTTTGCACCATTTTGTTGATTTCCATCACCATAGTTTCTCTATCTCTAATGTCTATAGCTCTTAGCTCTTGTGAATATTTAGCATTTAAATTCAATAATTTTCTTAGACATTTGGGTGCTCTCTTGTGCTTTATTCTTATTTGCAATAATAATTTCTTAATTTGGTTTCCTTTATTATGTCTTTTTCTTCTACAATAACATTCATATGGTCCCAAATAGCTCAACCTTGTTGAATTATATCATCCTAAATAATCTTCCTTGCTTGAATTAACGACATGTTACCTTTGAGCTTGGCCTTCAGTTCCTTAATTTCCTCCTTTGTTTTTTGATGCTTGAGGGTTTCCTGATTCAAATTTTCATTTTCTAAATAGAGATGCCTCTCTTTTATACCCTATTTTCATTTTGCGTCCTCCAGGCTCCTTTGTGGCTCCTTTGTGGCTTCTTTAGTTCACCTTCTGAGAATTTTAACTCGATCATAATCCTGGTTAGTATGTATGTAGGGTATTTTGAATCAGCTAACACTACCATAATACAAACATGCTTATCTATTTTCTGATGGAATTATGCATTTTGTTGCTTGAGGACTTCCAACTCTTGATTTTCTCCCAGCAGTTCTTTTGTCAAAATTTCCTTTTATTTATCCATTTGAGCTAGTTCAGGTGTCTCAACATGTTCAGTTGTAGGAATATTTAATTTACTCTACAAGGTTTGAACTTCTGACTCTATACTTTGAAGCAAGGCTTGAATCATTTCTCTATCCTAAGTATTTACTCCCATTCTGATGATTCAATTCTTGAATTCTTCATTTTGGGTATGTAGGGCTCTGTAATTTTCCCTTTCTTGTTTAATCTGGTATATCATTTTTTCCCAAGAGTACCTCTAATTTAGTAGCTTCCAAATAATACTTGTGAAGGTCATTATAAATCAATTCACTTGTTTACCTATGTAGATTGATCTTGTGAAACACATGAATGCCTTTAGTATCCACAGACAAATTATTTTCATAAAATCTATGTCTGATGAAAAAGTTTAAGAAATTGGATGAGTGAGATATATTTTGAGTTGATTCCTTTCCAATTCCATGGCTGATAGTAGTATGGTCTAGTAATTTGGGATTTATTGATCCTCTAGCTGTGTTATAACATTTCCCATTAATTTTATGTTTCTCTCCTCAATTTGTTGGAAATAATTCTGCAAAGCATTAAGGGAATAGGCCTCCCCTTCAGTAGGAATTTGGGATGAAGGTGAACATATTATATCTCCTAATTTTAGTTCAAATCCCACTTCTCTTAATGGTTTTTCAATAAATTTTGAAGCTTCAATTTCTCCTCCTTGAACCTTAGACTACTTTCTACATTGTGAGCCTTTGATATCAATGTTTGTAAATCTAATGGAATTCATTTTCAATCCTTTTTCCTTAGGAAGAGGAGTTTCTACATCTATATTCTATTGTGAATCCTCCATACCAAGATTTTCCAAATTTTCCAACTCTGTTTTTTATTCATGGGTATATGGAGCACAATTTATTTCCATTCTTCTTTTGGAAATTACTTGATGAGGATCATAATTCCATTTTTCTCATTGTCCAAAACCCAATTATTGCATCATACTTTCAAATTATTTTGTAGCCTGTCTATTATTAACAATAAAAGGACCCATTATTCTAGGTAATTTAAACATGAAACCCTTCTGAGATGGGAAAAAATGAATGTGGTCAACATTTAGGATCTGTCTGATGAATTCCAAAGAGAAAATTATCATTGGTGCAAATACAGGAATATTGTAGGGTGGAATTATTGCAGCATATAACCTTATTTCTAAACAATCCTCCAAGATGTACTAATCACCAACTCTAAAATATTTACTCAACTGAAACAAGGACTCAGCTTGTGCAAGGATTTTGGGAGCAGGTTGAACCTTTATGACCTTATATACAACTAACATAAAAGAAGATATAAAGTAGGAAAGTTTGAATTATTCTTTATCCTTGTAACAATATAATTCCAACTAATTATAGGTTGATATTTTTATTAGGATCAACAATATTCAACCCCACATCAATAAATTGATCAACATTGGTGTATAGGAAAAGATAGACAAGTAGAAATGGAAATTTGAAGCATCCAGTGATGCTGAAATTCTGGAATTGGAGGTTGATGGGGTGCTCCGAGTAAGATAGAATGTCTAATACAATGTTCAGTTGTATCATTAGATGGAAAAATCCAAAATTCTGCCAAATTGTAATATTTTTATCATCCTTCCCCAATATTCCCATAATAATTGAAATAATTGTTTTAGCAGTTTTAGAAAATAGGGTTATGGGAATATTAGTAATCATTGAATAAAGAGAAAATTTTGGGGGGGAACTGAGTTCAAATAGCTTCTCCTTATCCTCCTTATAAAGAGATTGATAAGTGACTAAAAGAGAATCGCCTGTTAAAGTGGTATAGCTATCAAAGTCTATAAAACATAGGGCTTGACGAATTAATTTAGCAGAGACTAGTACAATGTTCTCCCCTAAATAATTCATCAAGAAATTTCATTGGCGGTAAAGAGATGAATTCAACCAATTGATAAACTCTATGAGGGATAATTATGGGGAAAAATGGAAGTACCAAGACTAGACTTAACTACGAAAGGATTTCTTTGACTCAATTTGGCTAGAAAATATGTTTTGTCAAAATTGCATGAGGTCTAGTGAATAGAAGAGCTCAAAAATGTGCCTCTCTATATCCATTAGAGGAACATGTGTAGTTGACATAGACAGTTTATATTTTCTAGACATTTTAGTAGTTTTCCTTTTAATTAAAATTAGAGGATATGGAGGATGTTATTAACTGGATTGTTTGGAGTAGGACGTTGTAATTATGAGTTGAGAGCAAGAGTGAAGTGTGTCTAGAGTGATAAAGATAGAATGGAGCGGAGTAGAGTATTTTTTAATGGTAAAGTTGGAGAATGAAAATGATGAGGATATAGACGAAAGAGTACGGAAGGATTTTGAGGATGATGTGAGGTGGGTGAGCTAGCTTGCTTGCTACATGCTTGTCTTCTATCACTAATGGTTTCAAAATTAAAAAAAATTCCACTCTCGAGGGCTTTCACGCTGGTAATTAGTTTTCCCTTAATTTTTCGCAGGGAAGATCTAAGTTGTATATCTCCCAAACATTTGTTTCAGGATACCAACTCTCAGGGGCTCCTCCTCGTGTTTGGATATGGAAATAAATCGGTCCAAAATCATGGTGATGCACTTGAAATATGTGCATATTTTAATCCTCCAATGGTATGGGGTGGCCCACCCTTCAATTTATTCATATAACAATGCTTCATTTTATAGGCCTGAAATGTTAAGCTAATTTGAATATATAGCATAAAAATTTTGTGAAGGATTTTAACCATACTTTAGCTATATGAGCCCCTATACAACCTTTATATATATATATATATATATATATATATATATATATATATATATATATATATATATATATATATATATATATATATATATATATATATATATATATATATATATATATATATTTCCTTTTGAAAGACAAGATGAAAAGTGGTTATACCACATCCCGTGCATGTATTAACACTACTAGATCACAATTGCACTTTGTTATCACATGGGATTTTTTCATTAAAATCACCTATCGTGGGGTCTTAAAATTTAAAGTCTATGAAATTTAATTCATGTTTACTTTTTATTTGGAAGCACTCAGTGAAGCAATATAATTAAATTTTGTTTCCAAATTAAAAGGAAACGAATGGCCAATAAGTCACATGTAAATTCCTCCCTAACCAATCAGTCCCTGGATCAAATTATTTATTTTTAATCTTGCAGCACCTATTGGATATTCAACGTTAATTTAAAATGTCAACTATCTAACACCATTCTAACGAAAAAAACTGTTGGATATCTTAATTTGTACTGACGAACGGATGAGTCGGTTCCACAACACTCTCATCGCATTAAACTATTACAATGTCACTTATCCGACACCACCCCATCAAACTTATGACTCCTCTCCGATGGAACACATCGTCGTACTGGAATAATATTGCATCGCATATCCAATGTCCAAGTGTCATATTTTTTGGCCTCAATGGGAGAGAATATCTGATGTTTAGCTTATTGCAAATTGGACATATGTTGGCATCACAAATCTGACCACAAAGCATCAGATGATCAAAAATATTTTTGGCCAACTTCGGAATTGGATATTCGACGTATGTCCCATCCAATAAACGATGCTAAAAAAATTTATCAACTATTATACACAATCCCACTGACAAAAAATATATCTCCAATGCGTCGGATATCTGATGAGGATGATTTGAATAACAGACAAATATCCGTCAGAGTTTCGCCCCATTTGTATTAGTGTCAGGACTTCAATTAGGCCCTCTTATTTAGACCTTTCTTGGTGGACAAAAGTGACATCTTGGATATAAAATATGAATTCATTCAACAAATATGAAGCTGACCTAGAGAGGCCTACTCAAGCCTTTGGAAGACTATATAAAGAGGAAGACTTCAACCTCCTAAAAGTGTCTGCCACAAAGAATGCAATATCACAGTATATATCTACCATAGGATCATTGTGAGATAGTCATGAACCACAAAGAGAGAAACTTATAAATATAGCTACAGATTACGAGCCTTAAATCATAAGTGTGAACCATACTATTCATGAGCTACAGGACATTAGATAAATAGTGACAAATAAGTGTGAAGCATACTGTAAATGAAAACTATGACAAATCAAAGATAAGAGCGATCCATCATAGATAATGTGAATCTTTGTACAAAATATAAGAACCACCAAAAAAACTAATGTGAGCCTCAAATGTGAGGGAATGAGTTCACACACTTTTGGATAAACCAAGTATTTCATACCAAAAACAAATCCGTAGCTACTCAGGACCAACCCATCTCGGTAAAAACTATCATCCATAATACCATAGCACACGGCATGAGAAACAGAGATAGAATATGTTCTTTAAAGGTATGATTGTCATCAAGTATTGACCAACTAACCAAATAAGGCCTTTGGGGACCAAATCTCAAAATTATATAAAAGCATGCCCACAAAATGACCAAGTTCATTCATGTCCCATGCAACAGAAAAATCTAAGGTTAAAAACAATAAACCCAATGAAAACTACTAAAAAAAAAAGTGAGATATAACATCGTACAATTCCCCAAATCCCACCAGAGACTTATAAGCCCTAAAAAAACCCTGCAACATCCCATTTTCATTCAAACAAAATGATTTGAGATCCAATGCTCGAACGAGTTACTGTACATTCACATCCCATTTGCATTGAAACAAAATGATTCCAGAGCCAATTCTCGAAAGGGTTATTATACATTCACAGGAAAATATTATTAAAAAAAAAAAAAAAAACTCATGACCTGATAACAATATGTAATAAAATATATATTATATATTATATGTAAATATATATATAATAAGACTCATAAAATTATTTAAATAAAATATATAAAAAATTTCCTCATAATATGATCTATGACTGTTTTTGGGTAGATGGGAATCATTTTAATGATATTTATATTGTTGGCATTGTTTTAAGTAGATATTATTCAAGAAGATAGTGCAATAGCTAAGATGGATAAGTCATTAGCTTCAAACCATGGCATAGGCATAGATAGAACGTTTTATGAGGAGCTTGTGCTATAACAACTAGGAGGATTATAGTCAACTAGTCAAGGTTCCCTTAACTTACTTGAAAACAAAGGAAGGAGTTGCACATGTTTTTCAGGAGTTGGGAAAGTGAACACTAGTTCTTATAGTCCTTCTGATGAGGAAACACCAACACATAGGTTTACAATAATCAAAATGTTTGGGATTGAAATGTTGCAGTCTTACGTGACACAAATGAAGATAACTATGCATGTGATGAAATATAGGTAGTGACATTCTTTCATTTTTATACCAGTCACCATGTTGAGGGACATCTTGAAGAAAGGATAGTAATTATGGCACATAATTATTCCAAATCATATATGTTTTATTTTGAGGGTCCTCCCATCTATGGTATGTTAGGTCCCTATATTACTAGTGTATTCCCTTATTGTTGTTAGTGTAGCCCCCTTATTGTTATCGTTGTACCCCTGTAACCCCAATTTTTCTATTATTGTGCCCTTACATTATTATTGTTAGGTCATCTAGGATTATATTGTGAACCCATGGACTCCTATATATAGAACGAGGTTTTGTCATTTGTATCATCGAAGAATTGTTCATTAATGTAATGTAAAGGAGGTTTCCCCCTCGAATTGGCTTATTTCTAAGGCATTGATCTCTCTTTTCCTTTATTTTTGGAGTTGTTTTCATAACATTTGGTATCATAGCTTTGGATTCTAGGGTTTCGTTGCTCCAAGAAGGTCATCGTGGAATTTTCTCTATAATTTTTTTTTCTACAAACGTTCAGAAACTGAAATTTTTATCACACAAAGCCAAAATCCTAAGGAACGTCGTTTAAAAATTTCATATATTTGTTCAAAATATTTTTGGAGATATGATCTGTGGAAATTAGGGTTTTTTCAGGCTCCCAAATTTCATCTCAAAGAGGTGACCGTGGGAAAATTTTCATAACACTCTCTCTGAGCATCGGATTAGAATTCTGTAAAAATTGGTTGCAATTACACAGACTGTAGTTTCTTCTGTATCAATTTCAAAGCCAAAGGAGAAAACAGTGACATGTGGAACGTTGTACAATTTCACTCTACTAAGCCAGTACATAATTAGGTCATTGTGGAAGATTGCACATAACTTTGTCTTGAAGAATCCAAATCAGGTCAGACCTGTGGCATTCGAAAGAAGATTTAGAGGGATACTACAAAACCGAATTTCAAAAATTGAAGATCCTAAATCACAAAGATAATTCAGTTTCAGTATCAAGCTCCTCAAAAGCAAGAAAAATGTGTGTATTTTTTTTTTTCAAATTGCATAAGTCTTGTTTGAAGAATCAGTTTGAATTGATTCCAAGGGAATATTGTAGAATAGATATCAGTATTGAGTTATAAAATGCCCCCTAAAAATAATTCAACACCCATTAAGCCTTTATAAGGCTCTACTATGACTCATGAAGACAAAGAAATGCAACATGACATATCAAAATTACAAGAGCAAGTGCACCAAATTTTTCTCTCGCAAAGAGAAAAAAAAAATGAAATGGAAGTTTTGAAGAAAGGTGTGGAAGATAAGATGGATGGTTTCAAGAATGGCATGGATGACATGGAATCTAATATTAATGAAAAAATGGAAAACATGAATAATGATCTAAAAGAAGACATGGAAGGTTTGACAAAGTTGATACAAGAAATGTTTCTTAATAGCGAAGAGATAGTAGAGGAAGACCCACTATGTTTCATGATTTCATAAACTCTAATGTTGAATGGAAGACCCACCATATTCCAAATATCGATATGAGGAAGTTTGATAGCAAGGATCCCATAACATGGATATTACAGATGGAGCAATATTTTGATCTCAATAATGGGAAAAACACACAAAAGGTACGCATTGCAACTTTATATTTAGAAAAAAATACATTTGTATGGTATCGATGGCTTTGCTCCCGTAAAAAAATTGTCACTTGGTCAATTTTTATGGAGGAAATGATAGCACATTATGAGGATACAAAGAGCAACACCTTTTTTAGCCAATTGATAAATCGAAAACAAAAGGGTTCAGTGGTGGAGCACATGGAGGACTTCCAAAAATTGAATATAAGGGTAACTGATATTCCAGAGGAACACAGGATTGATGTCTTCATAGGGACTTTAAAGGATAACATCCAACATGAGGTTCGCATTTGGGAACCTAATTCACTGGAGAAGGCATTCGGGTTGGCAAGAAAATTTGAATGTAAAATTATGGTGACAAGGAAGCCTATCACTCACATCTATAAATATGGAAGTGTTTCTACTCCTAGACTTCCACAAACTACAAGGTTGACACCACAACAATAGGAAGAAAAAAGAGAAAAAGGGATTTTCTACAATTGTGATAGTAAATACACTAAAGGTCATAAGTGTTCTAAGAATAAATTATTTTACATAGATTATGAAGAGGAGGAAGAAAATGAACAAGAAACTTCAAAAGAAGAGGATATACACTAGGAACCAGCCCTGGAAGAAGAAGAAATGAGTCTAACCATATTGTGTAATGCATTGGCAGGAATTACCACTACTCAAACTCTCAATATAGAAGTACATATCAAGAATAAAAAGGTAATAGTGTTGATTGAGTCGGGTAGTACCCATAATTTTATTCATTGTAAGGTAGCCAAGGAATTGAATTGTTTCCTATACCCAGCACCAGAATGTCAAGTGATGGTTTCAAATGGAGGAAATATAAATTTCTTTGGAAAATGCCATAATTCAAGCTAACCATGGGGAAATATGTATTGAATATTCCAATGCTTTCAATTCCAATGGGAGGTGCTGATGTCGTACTAGGAGTACAATGGTTACAATCTTTGGGGACGATAGATTTTAATTTTCAATAACTTTACTTGAAATTTTTTCAAAAGGAAAGGAATTCAAATTATGGGGAATCGTAGGGAAGCTGGGAAAGATAATAAGCTCTAATTTCATGACAAAGCTTCTGAAGAAATAACAACGAGGCGTAATTTCACAATTATTCTCACTAGAAGTTCCAACATCAAAATCATCTACTTCTCCAGATCTCCAAAAAGTCTTGGACAATCATTCCAAGGTGTTTGAAACTCCCAAAAGACTCCCACCTATTCGTGATCATGATCATGATATTCATTTGATGCCAGGAAGTGTTCCTCCAAACATCAGGCCTTATAGATATTCTTATGTCCAAAAGAGTGAAATTGAACATATGATTGCAGAAATGTTAAGAGGCCGGTATAATTCAACCTAGTCAAAGTTCTTTCTCTACTCCAGTAGTATTGGTGCACAAGAAGGATGGATCATGGTGCATGTGTTTGGATTACAGGGAGCTCAATAATCTCACTATTAAAGATTAATTTCCCATTCCTGTGATTGATTAATTATTGGATGAATTACATGGAGAAATTTATTTTACCAAGTTGGATCTTTGTTCAGGATATCATCAAATTAGAATGACGACTGAAGATATTATGAAAACAACATTTAGAACTCGCGGGGGTCATTATGAATTTTTGGTCATGCCTTTTGGCCTTACCAATGCACCTTCTATATTTCAAGGGTTGATGAATTCCATTTTCAAACCCTTCCTTAGAAAATTTGTGCTATTATTTTTTAGTGATATACTAATCTACAGCAGGTCTTGTAAGAATCATGTTCAACATGTTGACAGGGTGTTCAAACTAATGGAGGAGAAACAATTATATGAAAAAACATCCAAATGTTTCTTTGGAGTACAAGATGTGGAATATTTGGGTCATATTGTATCTCATGAGGGTGTTAGGTAGACCCTAACAACATTAAATCCATTAAGGAATGGAAATTCCCCACAACCATAAAGCAGTTGTGAGGATTTCTCAGGTTAACAAGGTATTATCGCAAGTTTGTTAAGAATTATGGGAGAATAGCAGAACCCCTAACAACATTATTGAATAAAGATGCATTTTCATGGACTCCTGAAGCAAATAAGGCCTTGAACATCTTAAAGAGGCAATGTGCCTAGCACTGGTCTTAGCTACGCCAGACTTCAAAAAAAACCTTTATTGTGGAATGTGATGCCTCAAGAAATGGAATTGGTGTTGTTTTAATGCAAGAAGGAAGACCCATTTCTTTTGAAATTCTTCCAATCAAAGGAAAGTATTTACAGAGAGCTATTTATGAGAAGGAAATGTTATCAATACTACATGTACTAAAGAAATGGCGACCTCACCTAATGGGAAGACACTTCAAGGTAAAATTGATCATGTTAGTCTTAAACACTTTTTGGAACAAAGACTATCTTCAGAAGAGCAACAAAAATGGGTCACAAAGATGTTGGGTTATGACTTTGAAATCATCTACAAAAAAGGGATGCTAATTGTTGTTGTAGATGAACTCTCAAGAAAGAATGAAGAGGTGGAAACATTGCTTTGTGCCATTTCTATTATCCAAGAAAATTGGATAACCGAATCAAGGGATGTATGGAAGAAGGACGAAGAAGTGTGGACACTCATTCAAAATTTGCAGCAATATCCTAGTACATCTGATACATTTAGTTGGAAAATTGATTTCTTATGTTACAAAGATCGCTTATATCTTTGTAATAATTCCCAACTAAAACAAAATATTCTTTTTGAATTGCACACTTCTCCTTTAGGAGGACACCCAGGATTTTAAAACATTACCACAAGGTGAAGAAAGAATTTTTTTGGGATGGCCTTAAATCTGATATTCAAACGTTTGTGGTGAAATTTTTGGTTTTCTAGCAAAATTAAGTTGAGACGATTAAGGCCCCGGGTATTCTACAACCTTTATCCATTCCAAGTTAACGTTGGGAGGATATTTTGATGGATTTTATCATAGGTTTACCTAAGTCCGAAGGAAAGAGTGTCATCATGGTGGTAGTTGATAGACTTACCAAGTATGCACACTTTTGTGCATTATCTCATCCATTTAAAGCAAGTACAGGTGCTACTAAATTTATGGAAACAATTCAAAAGCTACATTGAAACTCAAAGATTATTGTAAGCGACAGAGATCCCATTTTTACTAGAAATTTTTGGACAGAATTATTTTCTATTTTGGGTACTCAACTAGCTCATAGCTCATCTTATCATCCTCAATCCGATGGTAAACTGAGATAGTGAATAAATGTTTGGAAGGATATCTTCGTTGTTTTTTATCTGATAAAAAACACAATGGGTCAAGTGGTTACCTCTCTCTGAATGGTGGTATAACACTTACTTCCATATTGCAGCAAAAATGACCCCATTTATGGCACTTTATGGATATCATTCACCGTCCATCACATCATCTTTAAGAGAAGATTCTAAGGTTCAAGCAGTGGAAGATCACATCGAGCATCAACAATAAGTTCTCCAACTCTTAAATCATAACCTAAATTTGGCACAAAATCAAATGAAACAATAGGCAGATCAACATCGCAGTGAGAGAAGTTTTGATGTTGGAGATTGGGTATTTTTACGGCTGCAACCATACAAGCAAATGTCCCTTAAGCAAGCTAATAAGGATAATAAATTATCACCAAATTACTATGGTCCTTACAAGTTGTTTCAAAATATTGGTACTATGGAATACAAATTGGAGCCTCCTTCTTCTTCGTGAGTGCATCCAGTTTTCCATGTTTCATGCTTAAAGAAGATTATAGGTGAAAAAATTCCAGTTAAAATATTATTTTCAGAACTTGATGAGGATTGAAAAATCATATTGGAACCTGAAGCAGTCACGGAAACAAGAACTTGAAAGCTACAAAATTGATCAATTTCAGAGTATCTCATCAACTGGAAGAACTTACCCACTGAAGATTCTACATGGGAGGATGATAATTTTATATATAAGCACCCAAAGCTACTAAAGCGTTGAGGAGAACAATTTTTTGAAGGAGATGGGCATGTTAGCTCCCTATATTACTAGTGTAGTCCCTTATTGTTGTTAGTGTAGCCCCCTTATTGTTATTGTTGTACCCCTGTAACCCCAATATTGTTATTATTGTGCCCTTACATTATTATTGTTAGGTTGGCTAGGATTATATTGTGACCCCATGGACTCCTATATATAGAAGGAGGTTTTGTCATTTGTATCATCGAATAATTGTTCATTTATGTAATGCATTGGAGGTTTCCCCGTCAAAGTGGCTTATTTCTAAGGCGTTGATCTCTTTTTTATTCTATTTTTGGAGCTAGTTTCATAACATGATACTTATGATCTCGATGGTAAAATGGAGTGTAAAGATAATTTTGGGATGGTTTAAACTCAAGTAGGAGATTTTATCTTTGTTTTTTATAGATCCATGTGGTGAAGGGTAGGTAAATTAATCCCTAATCTTCGATGATATTTTAATCTTGGAAAAAGGATCTACCTCTGCCAAAACATAGAGAGTAGATGATGTAGAGGTTCAATTCACATATTGTAAGTAAATTGATGTAGCATATTTTCATAAATATCTCGATTAGTACTTTGGAAAAAATTATTTGAAGCATTATCTTATATTTAATGTTGAATTTGGAAATAAATATGAGGCCTATTATGCAACAATATATGAATTCACACAAATTGAAGCAATGGAATTAGCTCTCTATTTTAACTCTTTTGTTGTTGAAATTGGCAACAAGAAACATTGAAAATGGAAACCAAAAATGGCACCCAGAAATGGTACCATAGGGGGATTCTGATTTAATTTTCCCTTAATTAAATTCGAAGAAAAATTGCAATTTCATCTCATGACAACTTGTATTAGTTAACTAAGTCAGAAAGGTTGATTTATCTTAGGAAATTCGAGTTTCGGGTATAAGAGGATGCATGTAGATTATTTTCCTAATTATAGGGGGTCCAGTTATAGTTATTTGTGAGTTATAATTAGTTAACTCAATTAATTGAGTTAAAATCAGTTTAACTAGTTCTAACTGAGAGATGAGCTAGTGATAGGTCCATTGAAATAAATATGATTTAATTCACAAATAGTGGCCAATCAGTTAACTGATAATTCACCATAAATAGTTATTGCATGTTAGTTCTAAGGAAGGCCCAGTTGAGAGTGAGGTTAAAGGGAAGATAACTATCAGTTGTATAATTAGAAAATTGTAGAGGTCATGCATGAGGTCATTGGAAACCTTAGATGAATTGTACAATAATTATTTGGGATTTTCCTAATCAATAGGGACTCAATTAGCCCAATAATTTGTAAGGAAGGGAGGTCAGGCCTAGGCAAGAAAAAGGTTAAATATTGGACCAAACTTGCTTAGATCGCTAGCCAAATTTGAGCATGATCAAAGTGATACAGTCAGCAGAGTGCAGATGTTTCTCGGTGTGAGGAATAGCATTGTATTTTTTCATGATCTTGAATTTATGCAATATACAGATAACGGGGTTTTAGTTGAGGCTTTCCCAAGATACATCTTGTGTTTTGTGATCGATTGATTTCTTTCTCTTACTTGTTATGTGATTAAGAGATTTTAATTGGTTTCTGCAAATTTGTAGAAGTGATTCAGTATTTTGTTAGAGTAAATTAAAAGATCAGATTGAATCCCTTGGTATAATTTCTACATGGTATCGGAGTGCCATGAATCGTAATAGAAGAGAAGAACCATATTTTTTTTTAGCAAGTACATCGAATTTGCAAATTTATAATCCAGGACCCAGTAGAAAATCAAGACGTATTTCAATGGCTTGAGAGTCAAATATTCCCTTGAGGTAAATTTGAATTACATAGCATGGAAGCACAGGATGGAGGTAGTCCTCAAGGAAAACGGATTGAAGGAATTCATAGACAATGATATTCCCAAGCCTGCAGTAGCATATTCTCAACTTCTTGATGCATGGAAGAAGAAGGTATGAAAGGAGAGAAGGATCTTGTTAGAGGGAGTTCAAGATCGTATTTTTCTTGAGTCTCAATGGAAATAAAAATCCATATTCTATGTGGAAGGCCTTAACATATTTTTTTTATAATATCAATGAACACAAGAAGTTGGCATTAAAATACAAGCTCAGAAATAGCAAGATGGAGGAGGCCAAGACGATACCAAAATACTTGATGAAGTTCACTCAATCTCGAGATGAGATTAGAAGTGTTGGTGTGACAGTAGCCCAGGATGATTTAGTGATCCTAGCTCTTCTAGGCCTTCCTAAGAGCTGGCATAGTTATTAGGACTCTATGAATGTGTGGGAGAAGCTACCAGACTAGGATCATTTCTGGTCCGACTTGGTACAAGAAGAGATAAGGTGGGGCACCAGAGGGAGGACCTCTAGCGCATACAAAGAAGAATATTTTTCATCGTTTGGAAAGGGAAAGAAAGCCATGGTAAAAAATTCCCAAGGAAAAGAGGGCAAGAGAAACTTGTCCATGCTCAATTTTTTTCATTGTCACAAGCACAGGCACTATGCCTCGAAATTTCCATAGAAGGCAAACAACAAGGAGCCTATAATTGGAGCAGCAAGTGAAGCGTTAGCTTCACAGATCGAGCTTGATTTTACTCTCATTGCATGCATTTCCAGCATTGTAATGGGATTAATTTGGTATCTATATAGTGGTACCTCATTCCATATGAAGGGGAATAGAAATCTCTTCAGTGAATTGAAGGAGGACCTCCAGCAGAACATATATTTTGGATATGACAGGAGGTATAGCATGACCGGCATAAGTACAGTTACCTTTTAGTGGGAGACTATCTCCCCTCTTAGACTCAAAGATGTTTTGTATTTTTGAGGACTAAAGTATAATCTTACCTCCATAGTGGTATTTGAATAATGTGGTTATGATGTCATATTTAGAAAAGGAAAGGTGTTCCTTAGAAACATTGCCATGAGACGGGTGAAACAGATCGGTGTACGAGTAAATAACCTGTATGCTCTCAAGGTTGAAGACACATGCAAATATTTGAGGATTAAAGCAGAGGTAAGTGAATTGGTGGTTGAGAGGGATCCTAAATTACCTCTCAACTTGCAGCCTTAGAAGCAATCTCAGAAGGTTTTGGAGCAGCCGCAATTGGAGAAGTAGAGAGGAGACCGAGTGGAGGTGTCTACTCAAGAAATGACCTCTAGGAGGGGGGAATTTCAATCCAGATGGGTAGAGGGAGCACATGTAGCCATAGCTCCAAGTGGTAGGTGGGGAAATGTGAATACATAATCCCTAGAGAAGAAATTTGGGAAGTCATGGATTAGACCTAGCTACTGGGAGCCCACAGTACATAGTAGCATGAATGATCAGTAGTGATTGATGCAGTCAGATGTTAGAAAGACCGAAATCGGAGTGACATGTGTCAGATACTAGAGCACATATCAGAGTTGGCAATAGTGCAGAGAGCACAGATGCAGAGTCAACAACAGTGCAGAGTTTTCAGTATATAGTGTAGAAACTAGTAGCATTCTGTGATGAAATATGCATAATATTGATTCAGTTTTGGAGGCTATTCAGTTTCATGAGTTGCGGGAGCAAACAAAACTAGAGCAGTGTTGCATGAAAAACATTCCTAAGGTACTGGATCAGGATAGATTGAATTATTTTCTTGTTGAGAGGGAGTGTTTAAATTGGAAACAAGAAACATTGATAATGACAACTAGAAATTGTACCCATAAATGGTACCATAGGGGGCTTCTGATTTAATTTTCCCTTAATTAAATTAGAAGAAAAATTGTAATTTCATCTCATGATAGCTTGTATCAGTCAACTAAGTCAAAAAGACTAAGTTAGCTTAGGAAATTCGCATTTGGGATCTAAGAGGAGGCATGTAGAGTGTTTTTCCTATTTTTATGGGGTGAGTTGTAATTAGTTAACTCAATTAATTGAGTTAAAATCAGTTTATCTAGTTCTAACTAATAGATGAGCTAGTGATAGGTCCAGTGAATTAAATATGATTTAATTCACAATAAGTGATCAATCAGTTAATTGATAATTCGATATAAATACTTGTTGCATGTCAGTTCTAAGGAAATCCCAATTGAGAGTGAGGTTAAAGGGAAGATAATTTTTAGTTGTATAATTAGAAAATTGTAGAGGTCATGCATGAGTTCATCGAGAAGCCTTAGATGAATTTCACGACAATTATTTGGTATTTTCATAATTAATAGGGGTTCAATTAGCCCAGGAATGTGTAAGGAAGTAAGGTCAAGCCTAGGCAAGAAAAAATTTAAATATTGGACCGAACTTGCTTAGATCGCTAGCCAAATTCAAGCAGGATCAGAGTGAGACAGTTAGCAGAGTGCAGAGGTTTCTCAGTCTAAGGAATAGCATTGTATTGTTTCATGATCCTGACTTTATGCAATATACAGATAGCGGGGTTTTTAGTTGAGGCTTTCCCTGGATATATCTTGTGTTGTGCGATCAATTAATTTCTTTCTCTTACTTGTTATGTGATTATGTGATTGTAATTGGTTTGTGAAAAATTGTAGAAGTGATTCATTATTATGTTTTAGTACAATGCAAAATCAGATTGAATCCAATGGTATAATTTCTACATTTTTAATATAGTATTTGGAAATTCATGACAGTATTTTGATCTTATATATCTACTTCAACTATTTTTGGAGCCCGATGCTTCATGGTTTCTTCTTCTTCTTCATCCGAGAAGTGGGGGTTCTTAGATAATAATGATGGGGATAATAAGGGTACAAAGTGACAATGACAAGAATTATTTTTGATAGAGGATTTTGTAACCAAAATGGTTAGGGCTTAAAGATGTGTTCTATAAGGGCTAAGGATTATATAAGTTACATGGTTAAGAGTTTCATATTTTTACATTATATGGCTTAGTGATCAAATCAAAGGGTTAAGTAATATCAAGGTTGCAATAAGAATAGTTATAAGGGGTATAATTTATAATGACTTGAGTTATTGAAGGATTGGTGGTATAGGGGTTAGGGTTGACAATAGTTTAGGGTTAATGATCATTATACATAGTCTAAGGGTTTAATTAGGTTATTTATGTTAAGGGTCATATTACATGTTATAGATTAAATTTCTTAGGGTTAGAAGTGTACTTATTTTGTATAGTAGTTAATAGTTACTAATTAAAGTTATTGATTTTGTATTTCAAGGGCTATAAGTGTTAACAATTAATTTTTTATTCTATATTAAAGGTTATAATTATAAAATCTCATAGAGGTAATAGGTAATTAGGGGTTATAATAGTTAAGGTTAAGGGTTATATGATTTTAAGGTTGAGTCTTAGTGCTCAGTGGTTATAAGAATCATGGGTGAATCCCTCTTGCTTCTAAAATCCTTCCCTTATTGAAGTTATAAAAAATTAGTGGGTCTCTTACTCTCTCTCAATCTAAGAATCCTCTCCTATTTAGTTCGAAGATAATCTCAAATGAGAAAAAGTAACCATGTCTAAGTGGGAAAAAAATAGGGAAGTTGACACAATAATCTTGGTTTCTATTAAATCCATAATGAAGGATAACATCAATCAAGGTTTCTTTGCAAAGGATTCTCCCAATTACAGAGAGGCAACCAAGGCCCTGGAGGAACAAAAAAGGAAAATTATCCTAGATGTTAGAAACTAATTAACAAAATAATGAAACACATACAGTATTGCAAAAGCAAAGACACAAAAATGCATAAAACAAGAAAGACATAGGTATACATGGTTCACCCAATTTGGGCTATGTCCATGGAGAAACTGACAGTCCTTCCTCTTATATTATCCAGCAAAATGAAGAGATACAACCTACAATAGATCTACTATAATTTCCTCATCACTCTCACACATTCTCCTCTTTCTTTCTCACTCGGAATAATTATATACATTCACAATACATTTCCCTCATATAAACTGAGGGTTTCCTTCTAGGAAAAAAAACCTATAATTAACATAAATTATACCATCAGATCATCCGCCTAATGAACAACCTAGATTGACTACAAAATTACAATATTTTACAAGGAAAATTTTCATCTATTTTTAGCTTTGAGGGCACTGTCGTCGAACCTCTGTCGAGGACCCGCTAACCCCTGACCCCCCAGTTGGGGGGAACAAGTCCGACCCCCTCCCCCCCCCTACGTGGAGGGGTGTATAGCCTTCTTGCAGTATACACCTAGATGAAACAATACCTATGAATCAGGAAGATAATTAGGCTCCACACCCAACACTAGACAAGAAAAAGGAATGAAGAATGAAAAGTAGGGATCTCTGACTAAAAATGGGTGTTGAAAACACTAAATAGTTTCATAGAATTTACAATAACAAAAAAATTATTAATATCATCTAGGAATTAAAAAAAAGTGGTGGATCCTTGGACACGTCCTTTCAGGACATCTCCTCTGAATGATGTAAGTACTTCAGAGACATTTTCCATCAAAATAATCGAGCCACTATTAGACATATTTAGGATGTCGCAAGTCTCTTTCCAACTTTATAAATTAGGAAGGAAATGAATCACTAATGGCTAAATTCACTAAAGCTAAGCTTGAAAATGTATTCCATAATTATTAAAAGGGCATGAAAATGGAGACAATTGACCTTCTGATAGAATTCTATCTAGATTGTTACATTTTTCTAGGGAATGATCTTCTCTCCTTGGTTGAATACTACAACACCTTTGGGAAAATCCTTTCAAATATACCTACATTATCATGATACAAAAACTTGACAATGTTGAATCCTTTGATCTCTTCTTACCTATATATCTCTATAATTATATTTACAAAATTACATCCAAGTTCATATCTCTTTGGATAAAAGATGTCTTTTGAAAAAATATTTCACAAGAATAATTTTTTTTTCTTGAAAGGATGCTTATTCATGAAGTCATTGGCCTTGCTCAAGAATGATTGCACATTATCTACATAAAAATTAAATGACCTATACTTTGCAAAGTAGATCTCTCCAATTCTTTCAATCAGTTCAACTATATCTACATCATATTCCTCCTTACCCATTTTGATTCCCATTATTCCTTTTTCACCTGGGCTATGAATTGCATAATTTCCCAATGTTTTTCTCTTCTGATAAATCGAGCCAATTATCCTTTTTTCCATGTTGAAGGAGGCCAAATATACGGTTTCCCATAATCCCCTCTATTTTTCCTTCTCATTTTAGGAAGTCTCAGCACGATCATTACAAATTCAAGGAATGGAGGAAGCTTCAAAGGAATCTCCATTGCCCCAAATTACTTTCTAACTCATCTTCTCTTCTTAGATGATACTTTAATTTTATCATATGCCTCTTTGGACCCTTGGAACACACTAAAATCCCTCCTATACACCTTTTATCATGCTATAGGAATGATCATCAATCATACAAAATCCATCATCATGGGTCGGGGGTTGTTTTGAAGGGATAAAGCTCGATTGAAAGAAATTTTCTCCTAAAAAAAAATTGAAATAAATAAAGGAGTAAATTACTTGGGATTTATACTAAATCCAAATTGTTACCTCAAAATAGATTGGAAATGGCTCCTTGAAAATGTGGAAAAAATAATTTGAATTTGGTGTAACAAAAGGTTATCTAGGGTCGATAGGCTAGTTTTGTGCAAAAAAGTTATATATTAGATGAACCAAAGTTAAAATTGGAGATAATGGTATAAACCTAAATGAGCTTCTATTTGTTTCAAGAATAATATTTTCTCTACTTAAAAGACCAACCATGTGAAGGTGGAAGCTCATATGGCCACTCCCCCCCTCACATCACTCTTAATTCCCTAATACCCAATTTGTCTACTATAATATATTTGAAAGAAACACAACAACAATAAAACATAAAAAATTAGGAAAATAAAATTTAAGGTGAACAAAAGAGAACAAGCCAACTAAAAAAAGATAAATACATACCTTGTACATTTCATTTGTATCATCCATTTCAAAATTCGTGTTCAAAGGATTTTCCATATCATCATCATCATCATCATTCATAACATGCTCTTCTACATTTGGTCTGACTTCTTCAAGTTATTCATCTGACACAATGTCCATATCATCTATTTCATCCAAATTAGCATTGTATCGATTAAAATATCCTTGAACTTCTTCTACATCTTCATCTGACACATGAACCCCCTACTCCTCTAGATCATATTATTCTTTAATTTCATTTTATTCTGCTACATTATACTTTATTGGCCTTCCTCTTGGATCATATCGAACTAAATATGACCATCTCTCTTTACCTTGAACCTCTATGTAAAATCCATGTTCACATAAGCTTGGAATAACATAGGGATCTAATCCTAGCTCAAAATTCCTTGTATCAACCATGGTAAATCCGTTGGCATGCTCAAAAATAGTTATATCATGGTCATGTTCATGTATTCGTAACCTAAACTATATGGCATTGAACACAACTGATTTGAAGGATTTAAATTCAAACTCAAGTATATCGTGCAGATACTCGTAATATCTATTTTCAGATACTTATGGATGTCTATCACCTCTAGAGGAAACATTAATAACATAAAATACTGTAGTTATCCCACTATCGTAATTTTTCATATTTTCATCCAACCTTTTGATGTGAACTTTGTGTCCATCACACCACATTTTTTTGTAGTGTTTCAACTTGTTGATGGTGCGAGATGACCCCAAAATTTTAAGGGGATATCCCCAATGTGAAGTACCAATTAGACCTCACATTGTTTCGTGTAGGAGTCCCATCTAGTCATATGGTACAATCACCATTGGAATTCCTTGGTTACAATCAGACATAAGACAGTGCAATGCCTATTTGAATCAACAAGAATGTGATATTTTTGAGACACCCTATGTAAGGTGTGTGAGGGAGACTTACATGGATGGTGAGAGAAAATGAGCCACCTTTTAGAAAACTAATAGCATTATCCTAAAGGGAGACCCGAGGATAAATAAAAATACTTTTTGAGTACATGTAAATTAGTCCATGTAGAAAAAAATAATCATTAAAGCACAACAACATTCCTTTAATAATATCCGTAACTAAGCAAAAAAATAGTTCATTAAATTAATATGCAAATAAAGTAACATATACCATAAACATAACTAGAATAGTCCAACTATATTTATGGTACATGCATTAAATAATGTCGGATCATTGAGCTTATGATTATAAGCATAATATCACAAGAACATTGTTACATTAATGAAACAATATATCCAGTAGTGGAACACAAAGCCAAAACTTGCTTCTCCAAAGAATAATCTATCTCCTATGTGGTATAAGAGAAGCCAAGGCTGAGCCTCCAAAAGCCTGGCCAAAATCCCTTTGCTAGAGTTATGAGGATCTATTTATAAAAAATACAATGACCTTTGGGCTTCCCCATGACCCTTTTACTTCTATGACTATTGATATTCTAACATGACTCATTGCATTCCAGTATGTGTATTTTCATATCCCACATGTTTCCCTTGGACTTCATTACATAACATTTATTGCATAAGACAATTTACAAATGAGGTGGTGATCTAATAAGATAAAACTGGTAAAATACAAAGACTCTTCAAATGGATAGATCATTTGTTTCCTCATGGAGTTCATTTGTGATGTAAGTGTTCCAAGATCTTAAATCCTTTGTGATGGCTTCGATCCAATCTATAAAGTCCCCTTTCTAGCACATCTTCACCTCTAACGCCTCTAATAGTATGTTATTGGAGATTGATTGTACATTATTCCACAACCATGAAATAATCATGTGCGCTTTGAATGGTGCAAAGGAATATTGTTGACTAATGTCCTTGGTGACCTCCAATATTTCCTGTTCAGTTGCTTTTTTTATTTGTTCAATTTAATCCCTAATCTCCTGGAAGATGACCACCCTGCCTCTAATTGCTTCAAGGGTTACGATGGTGGGTATCTTGTGATTTTGTGTTAGAGACTCAAACCCATTATGTATTCGGTTGTATGCAGCCATAGTATTAACCGATTATACTCCAATATGAGAATAATTCTGTAGGTGGAATCTCAATTGAACTTTTTCTATTTCGTAGAGACTTTGTCTTTATTTTCCAAATGTTGTGTAGCATCTGGATATTTGGCAGCCCACTCTTGCATCTGACCAACTGATGTATTTGCTATCTTCATGATTTTTACCACTTCATTTGCATTCTTCTGAATTCCAATGAGAGGAGCCATCATTTTTTTTTATAAGTATCATCTTATCATATAGTCACGCCATGGTATCCTCCATTAGTTCCATTTCTTCTTGCATGGATAATTGTCATTCTACAGAGTTGATGTTCTATGATGACAGTGATTTTTTCTCTGTCACTAGGTGTTCTATATGTTGCTTCACCACAACAATTTCTCTTCTCAATGTAGAATTCTCATTTAATAAGTACTCTGAGTTATCATGTGTCGTTGTAGCAAATGCAACATTTTTCGCCATGACTGCCCTTGGATTTCTTCTGGTGTTAGAGGTTATCACCTTCTTAGTGGAAATTGAGACTGGGTTCTGAGGATCATTGGGAAATTACCTGTGCCTTTGTTGCACGATCCTATTCTTTATTTGATCAAACATTACGCTGGAAAAATCTGTGATTTTATCTACTAGTGGGGGTGTGATCCCCATATCTCTAAATGTAAGATGTCCTCCTATTAGTGGTTGTTCCTTTGGGGTACCTGGCTCATCATCAACGGGTTGGATAGTGTCTTATTCCTCAAACTATTCATATTCCATCTCTTGAGTCAATTGTTCTTCTTCCAGCCTTTTTGTTGCTTCCTCCTCCTAGGACTGCCTTTTTTTCTCTTCTTCTATCCTTCTCCTCTCTTCTTCTTCTTCCTATTGATTTTCAAGAAACTTGTCTTGCTTCATGCTATCCTCTTCTTCTTCTTCTGCTCTCTTCTTTGACTCTGTTTTTGTAGCTCCTATGTTTAAAGGATCAACCTTCCATTTCATGTTTCTCTCGCCTGATGAATACCTAATCCTTTTCTTGGGATCTATATTCTTTACTTGAGGTATTCTTTCCTTCTCCTCGTGCTCCCACAATTCCTAAGTTGGTGGATCATTGGGTGAACTGGTTTTCATGGTTGGATGTGTCTACATTCTAACATTTTATTGTTATTTATCTTTTCATATTCATCCTTAGACAATGATGAATACCCTATATTATGACCAATCCTCTAACAATGCTTCATGACAATTCGGATGGGATCATATGCATGGAAATATTTATTAGCAAAGTGTAAGTGGAACAGTTCTTTTATCTATTGATTTTTGGGTAGCATCGTATGTGTTCTAGCTCTGAAAATTTGTGGAGGGGCTAGAACACATGAGATATCCAAGTCCCGGAAATCATTTGGAGAAATTCCACCTAGAGTGAAAGTTATTCAAATAAATAGTTATTTTAAGTGGATCCTAAGTTAAAAATTAGGGAATTTAAATAATTAAAGTGAATTAACATGGGGGTGAGAAGATTCTAAGTGACAAGGATCAAGTCTAATTTAATATTAGTTGTAGATTAGAGATTAGATCACTATCGTTGATTCATCAATAGGAAAAGTTTAAAGGAAGGATTGAGGGCTAGCTAGAGAACACACATGAACACAATGAATCTAAATATCGAATTATTCTGATGAAGCAGTGCTCATACGAAGATAAGATCTAAGTGATTCAGTTGCAGTGAGGGACAGAAGCAGTTATTGGTTGGAGAACCAAGAGTACATAACATAACAAGGGCGATAGAGACAACAGAGGAATTAGCATAGCCACCAGGAGAGGTGACGTAGTCCCCAGAGAGGGTGACACAGTCCCACGTAGAGCTCATGCAAGGGCAGCATAGAGCATCCGAGAGACATTCCAGATTTAGCTGAATATCGGGGTTTCTAAGCCGGGAGGACTGAAAATTGATTTTCTGAGATGAAAATAAGGGGTGATGCAGTCCTTAGCAAGACTCATGCAGGCCTACGCATCTACTGTGTAGAGGCAGTTGGGGTTTCACCAATTTCTGATCTGGATCAGCCAGGACTTGCAGTGTGAGGTAAAACTCACTATTTTATCTATCTGTCAAGGATTTTTCTCTATTGGTTGAGCTAGATTTTTTCACCCTATTTGTACTCAAAATACTGTTGCTTAGTAATACAAACCCTCAGATCTGTTTCACATGTTTTCCCGCATTGGGTTTTTTCAAGGAAAATTGTCCAAAAATGAGTGTGTCCTTTGTATGGTTGTCTCATTTATTTTTTATTTCTTTATCTTTATATTGGTGTAGGCTACAGTGTATTTACATTAATTTTTTTACTGAAGTGTTCAGAAGAATAACTTGTTAATATAAACACAAGTAGATAATGTAAATCATTTTTTTTCTGTAGTAGGATTTCTAGTTTATATTCATAAATTTTCACATGGTATCAGAGTGATTGTAGATCAAGAAGGACTGAATCCATCAACAAAAGGATAGAGAAGAATTTTCTACAGGAAATCAGTTGTCCTAAGTGACAGCATTGAACCAGAAAGGTAGAGGAAGGGTGACACAATCACCAGAGGGGCTCACGCAGAGCCCGTGTTAGCTTGCTAAGCTGACATTGTAGCTGCAAGAGGTAGCACAATGGTTGTTGGGCCAACGCAGAGGTTTTTTAGCCTCAGTTATCCAGTTGTCATGGTTGGAAGATTTGTACGATTTATATTTGGAGTTGTTGGTGGGGCATTGTTTTTGTTGGTTCATAACTGTGTCTAGTGGAGCAGAAGCAAAGTAGAGGCTAGAAGAAGTTCCTAAAAATATTTCTTGAGAAGAAGTATAGGTCTATTGTTGAGCAGCAACAAAGCAAGATTATATAGGATTGTTTTGAAATCTGGAAGAAGTATTTCCGTGAAGGAAATATAATCTGAGGGAGCTTGTTCCTTAGAGGGTTTCTAGCACCAAGAAATCTAGATTCTAGTTTTTTTGAGGAAGCAATGGAAGAGGAAGAAAGGAACCTATTTGACACTTAGTTGAGAAAAGATGGCCATGAATGGACTAAGGGATCAGGACAGGTTGGATGGAGCATCCAAATTTTTCATCTAGAGGGTCGGGATCCTAGCAGTTCTAGATGAACATAGCATCAAGGATCATTCCTTGAACACTATTGTTGTTCTCATTGATGTTGATCCTCTCAAGAAGTACGAGAAGGCTCAGGAAAAAGAAAAATGAGTGATCATGGATAATGTAAAGGATCATGTGATCCCACATATTGTTGAGAAGAACACAGCAAGAGAAATGTGGGAGGCCTTGAGCACTATGTACCAAGGATCTTTCGTTCAGCAGAATATGTTGCTTGAGAACCAGCTGAGATTATTTCATATGAAGAAGGGAGAAGAGATCGACCCCTTCCTCATTAGATTGCAAGGGATCCGAGATCAGCTAGCTTCCATAGGGGCTACACCAGATGTTGGTCTTATAGTTAGGACTGCCCTGAATTCAGTCACTAAAGACTCGGAGACCTTTGTCCAAGCCATTTTGGGTAGGGAATCTCTTCCAAGTTGGGAAGAGATGTGGGCAGCTCTTTGACAAGAATAGCTCATATGGTGGACCAAGGCATGAAGCAGCAGAAAAGAGATCAAAGTCAAGAAGGAGGAAGAGGAATATGCAGATCTCGCATCTAAGGGACAGCAAGGGAAGCATAGAGTGAAAAATAAGGACCTCTTGAAGGCCAGATGCTTCAAATGTAGGGAACTAGGAAATTTTAGAGGGCGAAAGGAATAATTTGACTCGAAGGCTTCTCTAGCTCAGGCTGATGAGGATGATGATGATGGATTCCCCATGAGTGCTCATGCACCTAAGAAGTGGGGCAGGATCCTTGAGGTTCCAAAACTCTTGGATCACATACATCTATGGGAGCCCTTAATGATAGTAGCAGAATGACGGGTGTCAATTGATGCAATGGATGAAGGAGCAACAATGGTAGAGCAAGAGTGCTGAAGTCTGAAGCAGCGCAGAGCAGAAGCAGTAGCAATAGCCTAGTGCACAGTGGTGTAGCACAGTTAAGTTAAGTGCTTACGTAGTGGAGAGCAGCAGCATCTGAGAGGCATCAGATGGTTAGCACAAATTAGTATCAGAGGTAGATCCAGCATCAAGGTGCATCCAAACTGACCAGTATGTCATTTTTTGGGATGTTTTCCGATTTCTTAACTCTCGACAACTGAGTTGCAGTGATATGGGAAGCATGATGCAGCATTGAGAGGGAGCTGCAGTACATATATAGTAGTGTCAATGGTAGGGACATGGGTATCAGTACAGATAGCAGCAGTGTAGTGGATGAGGAGCAGCGGTCGAGCATCAGCAATGCAGAGGACCGTTGTCGTGGATCAGGGTGATGCTTCTGGTGATAATTATTACTGGAGCACATTCCTCTCTAAGAGGGAGTGTTGATTTTTGGGTAGCATCGTATGTGATCTATCTCCAAAACATTTTGGAGGGGATAGAACACATGATATCTCGAAGACCCAAAAATTGTTTGGAGAAATCCCACCCGGAGTTAAAGTTATTCAAATAATTAATTATTTTAAAGGGAGCCTAAGTTAAAGCTTAGGGAATTTAAATAATTAAAGTGAATTAATTTAACATGTGGGTGAGAAGTTTCTAAGTGACGAGGATCAAGTCTAATTTAATCTTAGCCATCGATTAGATATTATATCATGGTCGTTGATTTGTCAACAGGAAATGTATAAAGGAAGGCTTGAGGGTCAGTTGGAGAACACACACACACAGTGAATCTAGAGATCAAATTCTTCTGACAGAGTAATGCTTGAACGAAGATAAGATATAAGTGATTCAGTTACAGCAAGGGGCAGAAGAAATTATTGGTCAGAGGAACAAGAGTACATAGTAGAGCAAGGGTGGCAAAGACAGCAGAGAAAGCAGCGCAACCACTAGGAGAGGTGACACAGTCCCCAGAGATGGTGATGCAGGCCCACGCAGGGGCAGTACAGAGGATCCAAGAGACAGTCCAGATTTAGCTGAAGATTGGGGCTTCTGAGCCAAGAGGGTTGAAACTTGATTATCTAATAAACAAATCAGTGTATAGAAGGGGTGACGTAGTCCTCATCTAGACTTACGCAGGCCTACGCATCTACTGTGAAGAGGAAGCTAGGGTTTCACTAGTTTCTGATCTGAATCAGTTGAGACTAGCAGTGTGAGGTAGAACTCACTACTTTATATGTCTGCTGAGGAATTTTCTTTGTTCGGTGAGCCAAATTTTGGCACCCTAGATGTACTCAGAATATTTCCGCTTAATAATACAAACCCTTAGATCTGTTGCATCTTTTTTCTAGCATTTGGATTTTTCGTGGATAATTGTCTAAAAATAAGTGTGTCCTTTGTATGGTTGTCTCATTTATTTTTCAGTTCTTGATATATATATATATATATATATATATATATATATATATATTGGTGTAGGCTACAGTTTATTTACATTAATATTTTTATTAAAGTATTCATAAAAATAGCTTGTTAATATAAACACAAGTAGATAATGTAAATCAGTTTTTTCTGCAGTAGGATTTCTGGTTTAGAATCAAAAACTTTCACATTATCTCGGATGCCATATCCCTATCACTCTTTAATTAATACAATATAATCCTCTCTATAAATATATGTGAAGGGGTTTTCATCCTCCTATGAATAATTCTCGATAACCCCTTGTCTAGTTGATTTTCCACTTCCTGCATGACCACCTTGTTTGTCTCATATTGTGGCATAAGATGAGGTGTTTTCTGACATTTGAAGCATCTGATGTATGTTCCCTCGAGAGCTGCAAACCAGTCCACAAATCTTGAAGTGAATCCTCTTGTTGATTAATCATACATGGTGGATCGGTCTTGAATATCATGTGAAATATGGCTACAAAGAAATGGTTGGCCAATTTGTCATATGTGTTTCTGAAGCTTCCTTCTAATAACACCCTACTATGAAAAAAAACTGGGAACTTCTCTTTAGGATTCTAGTTCCAATATAATTTTTGGAATGCATGTCGTGCACAAATTCCATCCATGAGAAATGAAGACATGTAAAATTATGGTGCTTGGTTCGCTTGTAAGGATGTTTTCGCCTGGCCCACCTAATACTACAATTCATATGATAATATATCCACCCAAATGAAATATTTTCCACATGTCACCAACAGGTTGAGCGTATATATCCAATTATCTTGGAACACCTCAATGTTCTTGTACCCAAACATCCCACAATACATAGCCATCAAATACTAATATACTTCCCTTAATATATTTATCATATAAACTGTTGATGGGTAATGCCAAAACTTAGCAGGCTCTTGACACCATTGTTTGATAACAGAAGTTGTGTCAATGGTATCCCATCTTGTGTAGAAGTTTTCATTTCCATATCATTGGGTTTGAGAAACTTATAGTATGTTTTCATATCCTCGCCATAATAGGTGGCAAAGTGACTGCCACTCTCACTATGAAGCACCAGGTGAGATTCATCCATGTGTGTGATGATCCATTCAATATCTTTTTCACATGGCATGACGGTGGATCTTAATGTTGATGTACGCATTTACATATTCTAATTCCTCAGGAAACTTATCCTGAATGAATGTGTTATAAATATTTCTCCATGGAACCTCTGTAGTCTTGTCAATGAAACACTATATGTGTATATATGAACATTAGGCATTGTAACTTATACAAGTTCATTAGAGCTTGATTCTAAAGGTCCTTTAGAGGCTAATTTACATAGCGGCATGTCTCCAATAAATGATGATATTGTGGAAACACTTGTAGCACGAGAAAATGTTTTTCGAATCACACTCGTAACAACAAGATCAGCTTAAAACACCAACTATGTGGCAATACTTGAAAACCATGTTCAAATATCCATGCAAGTGAAAATAACATGCATGCAAACAAAAGTACACATGAAAGCTAGTTAGGGTGCACTTTCAAAGCATGAAGGGGACATGCATGGTTATTCTAGGTTTCGTATTCCACTCATTCGCTCAAGAAAGAGTTAAAAATAAAACATGTTGCATCGTCGCACCCTAAAGGATCGAAGTGGTGGGAGAAAGGGCCTTCAGGCCTTCCCTCTATGCTCATGTGCCCAAGAAGACAAGGAGGACACACTATCGCACTCCGAAGGAACAAAGGATGAAGGAAAAAAAGCCTCAAATCACTAGGGTGTTGTTCACGGTGTTGGATATTGCCAACATATAGGGGATCTCCCTGATATAAGGTCCCAATTAGACCTCACACTGTTTGGTGTAGGAGTCCCATCCGAAATACAACCCGGCTATCGTTTACTTAAACATATTTATTTTCTTTAGCCATTAGCACGAGAGAGAAGAGTGTATGTAATTTTGAATGAGAAAGAGAGTGTGCCTTGTGATTTTTTGATTGCATATGTATCAAGGTTCTCTTACTGCAAGAGGGTAAATAAAGTGAGCCTTAAAGAGAGAAGTAATAGTACTACCCTAATGGATACGCACATGAATATGAAGGGTTCATCTAACATCAAGCAAAAAATTTCACATAGATGTGACAATTTTTAGAAACATTACAACACATTCCAATAATTTAAGCATTGAAGTCACTGAAATAGTTCAATTACTCAAGTACAGGTGAAAGAAAACATGAATCAAAAACATTCAAAGAGTAGTCTTAGAAACATTCACAATCCACATGTGGAAATTTTCTATCCTGGAAGGCTTAGATATTAAGCGAAAGTTCCAAGATATCTAATGCAATGAACATCACTAGTTCCAATAGTGGAGTGTTAGAGCCACTACTTGCTCCCCAAAAGTACCAACTTTGTCTCTCTAATTCCCTAAGGGAGAATCCAAGGTTAAAATTCCTTTACATGAGAAATGAATATCCTTTTATAACTTGAGGCATGACCTTTCACATCCCATGACTCTTGAATTTCAAACTTCCTAATGACCTTTGGAATTCTACAACCTTTGGACTTCCAAATGACTTTTGGAATTCAATATGAATTTTGGTATTACATGTATTTTGGACTTCCACGAATCTTTTGTCCATACATGACTCTTGGACTTCCACTTATTTCTATTTACAATGATTAAAACATTACATCATGACTTCCACATCATTATATGATGAATACATGACACATCACTATCTTTGATGACTGGGACTAGTAGTGATTGATGGCATGGACTTTCTTTAGTGGTGACATAGATGCCACTTGTGTCTTCATTCTTCATGTATCTTCTGATCATTTATGCCTTAACCCTCCAAAGGGTCTTTTATCTTGGATTCTTTAGGGTTCTTCTATCATCAAGCTTCCAATGTGTTCATTGTTCTTCAGTGCTTCCTTTTTTTGTCTTGTTTTCCTGATCTTCCTCATGCATGCTTGCCATGTTGTTCTTGAGGTACTTATGGCTAAAATCACTCACGAAAAGCAACCATCAACCTAAAAGTATCCTAGTCTAACATTTTTTATGCCAAAAAAAAAAAATCATTCCTTTTTAGTGTGCTTGGAAAGATCAAGGAGAGATTTTGGGTGCAAGGGTTATCTTTGAAAGGTTGAAGGGCTGAATAGGAGAGGCTTTAGGGCTTCCACATGCACTCATGCATTCAAGAGTAATAGAAAATCAAGGCAGGGCACATGACACAAGCCTAAAGGAAAAATGGGAAGGCTTTGGGCTTCCAAAGTGTGTTTTTCCCTCAAGGGGGAGAGGGAGGATGCAAGGTGCACTCCTGAAGGTTGAAGGAGGAAGGCTTTAGGCCTTCAGGGTGCGCTTATGTGCTCAAGTGGCCATGGAGGGCACATGGCGCAATTCTGAAGGCTAAAGGGTGAATCTTCATGCCTTCGAAGTGCGCTCATGTGCTAAAAGGGTAAGGAGGGTGAATGGAACATTATTGAAGGTTGAAGGGTTAAGCATAAGGCTGAAGGGTCATGCACTCAAGGAGGGTTGACTTCTTTGAGTTGAAGGAGTGCACTCAAAGGAAGGCTTGGTTTCTTGAAGGGCACAGTTCGAAACGAGGAAGGGGATCGGACTTAGGGAGTGTGATTTATGCTCTTACAGGGTGCATGACACACTTTCGAATAATGAAGGATCCCTGATCAAGGATTTAAAGTGCGCTCATGCACTCTAGGCCTTTATGGGTTCGCTTTGAAACAAAAATTTTCCAAGCCTGGAATATTGGAAAAGGGGCGAAAATGATGAGCTTTAGACATGAAACTATGTGTGACACATACCAACTCATAGATAAAGCTTAGAAAAACTTGACAAATGATAAGTATACATCAAAATTCCACTTTTCATGCATTCCCCAAGTACAACGGGTGAAGTGTGTGCGATTGCGACTGAAAAGTGTCATTTTATAGAAACAAAGATGGTGAGACCATGAAATACACCAAACATATTCTACTCAACGAGACGACACTTGAGAACACCCAAGAACACTTGAAACATATAGGAAGACATGAAATGATACTTGAATACCAATGAGACACTTGACATGATGATAAATTACGCTCCAAAATTTGAATGTAGTGAAATTTTGGAGGGCGTTGTAGCAATGACAACACTTGGTGACACATTGAGAGAGCTTCAACTTCTCTATTTAGGAATATATTTCAGTTAAAATGTTCAGACCTTTAGGAAGTATTGATTCACCAATTGGATTGCGTTGACTTTCCCCTTTCGACCTGGTTATATACATATCATTCCACTTTCTTCTACCTGCTTGAACGCGCAAAAGATACACTATATCACAATTGTTTCAATCTAGGAAAGGGTAATGTGTGCGGCGAGTCTATGATATTAAGAGTATAAGTTTTTATCTCTAGTGTTTTGTTTCCAGCAAGCCTGAACAATACCCTGACATAGTCACTTCAGGAGCACAAACATTTCTTCACTTCCAGCAAGCCTGGTCAATGCCCTGGCAAACTCCTTGCCCCACCTCTCTGTGCGGGAATCCTTTCTCTTATTTCACCCTTTATTTATTTATTTAATAGGACTATGCATTGGAACTTATTATTTTCAATGGGTGGAAGTTGGATCCTGACTTATTGAGATCAGAGGAGGTTTCCCCTTTAGAGAAGTATTTTAGAACCTCTGATATTGGTTTGCTCACCTTATATTTTCCCCTTATCCTTTCTCTACTAGATTGGACAAGCATTAAAACACAAGTAGATTTAAACCAAGTTGAGTATTTTAGGTACTAGCATAGGCACATATCTAATAGTTTCCTTCAAGGTTCTCATTTAGTATGTATCTTATTTTCCATCCAAGCTTAGCTCAACCCATGACATTTTCCCAAACAAACAAGGAGAACAACAGAAATCCAAGCAAAGTGGTTGTCACACTTCTCTTTTATTACACCACAAAGTCCTTTTAAGCCATGAACTTTTACACAAGGGTCTTATTTATGTACAGTGACTAAAAAACACGATAGAATAGGACACAACTAATGTATATAAATACGACCGAAACTACTGGAAAAATAAAGGAAAAGGACAAATTGTATAGGAATCAAATCTCATAGCTGCAATTGAAAATAATGTTTCAAATATCAGCCATTTACGAGAAGGGGGCCAATATTCCCATATAAACATTTTATCTTGAAGGTATTATGATCAAGCCTTTCATCGATGGTAAATGGTCTAATCCACGGAGGTTGGAAATTCGTGTTTTTTCCCTTTTCTTCATGGGGTTTATCCCATTTCAGTACTGGGTCACCCACATCGAAGCTCTTTTCCCCAGATAATTTTTTATCAAACCAACACTTTACACTATTTTGGTGAAAAAAAAATCTCTCTTTGGATTTGATCCTTTCTTCCTCTAGTTTGGGTAAAGTGTCTATCATGCTCTGAACTAGAAGGCAAGGTTTACATTGTGACTCTTGGTAGAGTTGCAAGGCTGGAAGATACAGGTTCGGGGGAAAGATTACTTCTTTACCGTAAACTAGAAAGTATGGAGAGATATTCAGGGAAGGCTTAGGAGTTACATAGTCAACCCATAATGCATTGGTCAAAGCGTTATGCCATTTCCTTTGCTCAGAGAAGATGATCTCCTTGATTCTGGGAATAATATTTTTTTTTCAATTCATCCAAACCATTTCCATGTGGGTAATAATTAGATGCATGATTTAATACAATCCCATTATCTAATGTGAATTCATAAAGTTTTACTGATGAAAACTTAGTCGCATTATCAAATAAAAGTGACGTTGGAATGCCAAACTTCGTTATAATGTTTTGTTGCAAAAAATGGATGACTTCTTGGTCATTTACTTGTCTCAAGGGAACTTCCTCTACCCATTGAGTGAATTAGTTTCTCACTATCATAATATATTGATGTTACTTTTATGAGTGAGGAAACATTTCTTTGATAACATCTAGGCCCCATTGTTAGAATGGTTCCTCGATTGTTATTGGTAGCAGTGGGTAGCTGACTTTTTATCTCGAATGGCACATCTTTGACAAGTTGGGAACTTGTGGACATAATCGTGAGCACCTTTGAATAGAGTGGGCCAGTAATAAATACCCTCATAACTTTATGTGTTGTAGTGTTTTCTGCATAGTTACCACCTATCAGTCCACCATGCAAGTATCTAAGTACCTTCTCTGTATCCTATGGCTCAAGGCACCTTAACAGAACATTGTTGTGGTGCTTTCTGAAAAGCATTTAATGAACTAATGGTAAGATAAAGCTTCAAAATGGATTTCCCTCTTTTTTCATTTGATAAGTGCATGGGAAAGGTACCATGCTCTATAAATTGGTGTATGCCAGCATACCATGGCAATGTAGATGTGTACTGAGGAAATTGTTCAATATTGTACATTTCTATCTCTTGCTACCATCCTAAAGGATCTTGCTAGGGAGAATATCTAGCTTTAGTTGCTAGATTGTGAAGGCCATGACCCTTTATGGTATGAACCGGTTTGAATTCCAGATCATATTCTTGTAAGAAGGTCCTCCAATTATCCCTCTTCTCACCCATTTCATGTTGCACGAACAATGTTCTTGCAATTGGGTGAGGTACAAATATGGCCTTGTGAGCTTTTCAAAGATAGGGCCTGAAATACTTAATTTCCTTGTATATATAACAAGCTTGTTTTTCAATGGAAGGGTAATTTAATTCTGGCCCATGTATGCTAGCTCCCATAAAATAAATAGGATGCTCATTTCCTTTAGTATCCTTTTGACTTAGTATGGTTGCGATTGACAAATCGGAAGTGAAGGTATAAAGAAAAAAATATTTTCCATAATCTAGATTGAATAATGTGGGTGCATCAGAAATAGCCTACTTGATTTGAGTGAAGGCATCCTTCTCCCGTTTATTCAATTTATATATTGCATCTTTCTTAATCGTCTCTTGTATAGGCTTAACTACCTAAGCATAATCAGAGATGAATTTTCTCATGAAATTGATTTTTCCTAAGAAAGAATACATAGCATTTTTATTCACTAGAAACGAGATCTGTTTAATTGATTTAACCCTATTAGGATCAATTTATATTTCACATTTTTCAATAATGTGCCCTAATATAGTCCCTTCTAACACACCAAAGACAATTTTCTTGGGATTGAGAGAAATCCCATACTTTTGACATCCTCAAATATATGTTTTAGATGATGTACGTGATATGATATCCTCTTGGAAAACACAATAAAATCATCCAAATAAACAAATACGCTCCGACCGATAAGGCCATGAAAATCAATGTTCGTCACTCTTTGGAAAGTAGCATCGGTGTTTATAATTCCAAATGGCATCCTCTTGATAGAAAATTTTCCCCATTTGGTCTTGAAGGTAGCTTTTAAGCGATCTAGTTCTGCTACTAGCACTTGATTATAACTAGAAAAACCATCTAGTGGAAAGAAAAACTTAGACCCAAATACTATCTATATGATATGTTCCATGGATGGCACTGGATAACTATCTTTATCAGATGCCTGGTTGAGATTGCGGGAATCTACGCATAACCTTATTTCACTGGACTTCTTTCTAACTAGGACCAATTTTGAAACCCAAGTGGAATGTTTGACTTTAAAAATGATACGAGCATCCAAAATATTTCTCAATTCCCTTTGCATGATGGATTCCAATTTTGGGTGAAATTTCCTCGATTTCTACTGGAAATGTTTTACCCCTTCTTTTATTGGGATGATGTGTTGGATAACATCAGTATCATATGTATTTAAATAGATGTGTGTACATGTAAATACATCATGGTATTTTTGAATAAGAATATATATGGTTGTCGTTCCTATGGAGAACAACATGTATTGAGATTTACATACTTCAAATCTTCTAGAGTTCCTAGATTGACTTGTTCAGATGATCACTTTAAAATTTGAGACGTTGTGTCGGTTGGCCCTACAAATCATTTATGCAGGTTACATAACTTCTCTAGGAAAACCACACCTTTGGGGATAGTGTTTCCTTTCATTGCACTAGATGCCTCCTAAAAATATTGATCATGCTCATCCTCTTCTATGGAAGCTTCTTTGAATATGTCTACATTAGCCATAAAGTGCAGTATTTGTTAGTCGTCATTGAAAACACGTAAATTAGTGATGTTTTCTAGCACATAAGGTTTACATATAATTTCAATAGAAAAACCATTTTTCAAAGGCGACATCCTAGTGCCTGCATTTTCTAATGCATCTACTGTAGCATTTATAAACCTAGGAACAAAAATAACGTTAAACACTTTAAAATAATTAATAAACACCATACCTCTTGTTGGTAGTTTTTAAGATTTGATGAAACACAATGGATAGTATCTTGTACCTAACGAGTGACCACCTCTAAGTCACCAATTACCTTGAGAATTTATACCTTCAGATTGGTGGATTTACATAATCCAAGTACGTGTGCTTCATATTTGGTATTATTATTGGTACACTCGAACTCCAGGTGGAATGAAAGGATTTGCTTCTTACCACATGGGTCTACAAGCACGTAACCAACTCTAGATCCATCCTATGTCTTTGAACCATCAAAATATAAATTCCACATATTATTAGTTATTATGCTACCTCATATACAATTATTTGTATTACTATGTACATCTATATTACAATATTCATTTGCACCAGCTGGAGAACGAGGAAGGAGCTCCAGTTGTGTATCTGGTGGGATGGGTGATGGTTGTGCTTGACAACGCCTAAGGTTGGTTTCAAGGAAGCAATTTCAAAAAATCAAATCTGAAAAAGAAGAAGACTCTTGTGGCCCTCAAGTGTTGTAAAATTATGTTTGATATATGGCTCACTTTCCACCCTAATATGGTTATTCTTGCCCTTATATGGAAGCCATAAGTGCGATTAGTCTGTAGAGAAATGCCCATGTAATTTTCTAGACTAGTCTCTGCTCAGGAGTATGTCATAGGATTTTTGGATATCCACAATTACAATATTTATACATTGGAAAACTCACTGATTAGATGATAATAAAATAAGGACATTCTTAATTTTACCAATAGCTTGGATGAGAGATATGTCTAGTTGAATAATTTGTGCATCGTTTTTATCCCATTTTTCATTTATTTCCTTGGAAATGGATAACGACATTACATTTAAAAATGCACTAGAATAGACTAAACAATTATGGACATTATAATTAAAAATTAAAAAATTAATAAAAATGGAGGGCAGATAGTGTTAGCTTCTAATGTCATAGCATTAACTACAGATTCAAGGGAACCGGAAGACTTATCAAACACCTTTTTAGAGGAAGAAGATTTTTCACCTAGCGAAGGTTGTGAAAAGGCTTGGAGAAGTAGCTCACATTGGCTTGCTAGATTTGTGAGCTCATAGATGGAAATATTGGTGTGATCTCTCTTTAAATCTTAAACAATGTTATAATCAATGGTTTCAATTCTAGCAGGATGTGTCGAAGTGTCTAGAAGAGTAGCTTTACTCAACACTTCTGGACTAATGAGGATGTTCTTGGAAGTGGTTGTATTTCCAAAATTACTCTGTGTATTTTGAGCAAGGTTGATCAGTGGTGAGATCTTCCTTAACAATTTCTCCTTTATTTTTTTCGTGTCGGCTCATGTTTGGAAACAGGCCCTTTCTCCTCAAACTGTATCAACCATTTTGATTCTAACGGGGGGGCTCACTTTGTGGTGGTTCTTCGGCACTCTTCTTTACGGCAATATAGATGCAATCAAGAGCATTCATTGTGTCCAATACTAGTACTTTCTTCTTTCACAGCAGGTTCTTTTTTTTCTTATGTTTGTTTCGTCTTCTCATCTACTAATAACGAATCCACAATGTGTGCAGCCATAGCTTTCATGTTGTGGTTCCAATGTGGGCATGTCTTTTTTGAATGATACTCCTGATTGAAAGAATAATAGTTTTCCTTATCCATATTTTCTATATTCAACACAACATTCGAACTCTAGGCAGACTTGGCAGGTTGATTTTTGTTGTTACTATTATTATTCCTTCGAAAAGGGAAGTACTTGGGAGTCTTGTTGCTAGTAGAAGTCTCGCTTGACCTCCTCTTTAATTCTAAAATTTCATTGGTAACCACTTTCATTGTTCAGGTCAATATTTCAATATCTAATGATTCCTTATCTTTAGCCTTACTCGAAGAATATTGAGAATTCCTACTAATTTCCTTGGAATATTTTCATTCGTCGTCATCAGTAATAACTCCAATGGTGTGAAAATCCTTCTCAACAATGATTTCTTCTACAAAGTTTTGTGCCAATTTTTCCTTTGAAGCTATTTTATAAAATGAGGAAATTTTAGTGGGCAAGGCATATCTGTAATAATCTATAGTAATTGAATCATGTGGTTTCATTCCCAACAGAAACTTGTTCAATATGCGATTAAAATCTTTCACTTTCTCATTTTCCCCCATTTTACTATTTCCGATCTCTTTCAATAACATGGAGGGAGTCTTGTCATAAGAAATATTCTCTAGAAATAACTTCTTAAACTCCCTCGAACTGTGGACCGAATTGACAAGCATACTATGGTACCATGATATTGCTCTACCTTCTAATGTAAAAGGAAAAATTATGCAAGCAACATCAACGTACCGTACTTACAACATCTATAGATGCATGTAGTAATCATTGATGTGATCTCATGCCTTTATCTTCTTGTCTAGATCGAACTTTGATAACATATTTTATGGATTTCTAGGCATATTATGTATATTATCCAAAAGAGAAAGAGGTTCTTGGGCCATCCAATCCAAGTCCTAGTCATCCATGTCTTTTGTAAAAATTACACCAATGGATTCAATCCGATCATGCAATGTACTAAAACAAGATATTGAATCCTTATACAATATTTGTGGAATATAAATCATGATCGCTCAATCACATGCAAGTAAGAGAAATAATTAAATCAATCACACAACACAATATTTTCCTGGGGAAAGAAACTGCTAAAAACCCCTCCATCTCCATTGTATAAAAAGCCAAGGAATCATGAAACAATACAATGCATTCTCGCTCACAAGAACCTCATACACTCTACTAATCATCTCACACTAATCTAGGAAAACTTGGACAAACACATAGCCAATTTCCTGCCCACCTTCAACCTACCTTTCTCATGAAATCCCTAGGTAAATAAATCCCTATTAAATAGGAATTTCAACCTCCCTTGACTGTCCAATCCTTCATGGGCATCCTGTGGATTTATAACTACACTTGGGCAGTTCGCTAATAATACAACTGATAGTCACTCTTCCCTTTAACCTTTGTCTCAATTGGGTCTTCATCAGATTTTACATGCATGTAGCTAATAATAAAAAATCATCAGTTACTTGATAGATCACTACTTGTGAATTAAATCTAATTTAATTCACTTGACCTCTCACTAGCTCATCACTCAGTTAGAGCTAGTTAAACTAATTTTAACTCAATTAATTTGAGTTAACTGATTAAACTCACACTACACTAGTACATTAACTGCAAATGGACCCCCAGAATAATATAATCACTCTACATGCCTCACCTTTGACCCTCAACTCGAAATTCTTGAGCTAACTCAGTTTTTCTCACTTAATTAACTAGTACAAGTTTTTATGAGATAAGATTACGATTTATTGCCTAATTTATTTAAGGGGAAAATAAATTAGACACACATTTTCTTGTTGATTTTCAACACTCCCTCTCAACAATAAAGGGATTATCAACTACCTCGATCCTGCCTCTGTGGAATTCGAATTTTCTCTTTGCAAGCACCTTCGTCAAGGTATATGCATCCTGATCCTCCGTGGGAATGTACTGCAACAACAAAATGTAACTCTGAACACAATCTCTGAGATGGCGGTACCAGATGTCAATATGCTTGGACCTGTCATGGAATATCGGATTAACAGAGAGTTTTATGCAACTTTTGGTATCACAATGTATCATCGTCGAATCCATATGATGACCAAACAAACCAACAAGTATCTTCCTCATCCAGACGGCCTCGCATGCATCTTGACTAGCTGTCATGTACTCTGCCTCAGATGAACTGAGTGAAACTAATCCCTGCTTCATGTTGTACCAAGAAACTTCTTTTGATCCTATGTTGAAGATGCACGTTGACGTGATCTTCCTGTCTGATGGACTGCCTTCCCAATCTGCATCGGTGAAGCCTTGAAGCTTCACTCCATATGTCTGTATGTACCATAATCCATACTCTATAGTTCCCCTGAGATATCTCAAAACATGATTCCCTGCCTTCCAAAAGAGCATGGTAGGCCTAACCATAGCTTGACTAAGTTGGTTAAATGTGTAGCATATGTAAATTCATGTGTTCACCAAATACATAAGTGAACCCACAAGTTGCATTTAAACAGTAGCATCCACTACCTCACCTGAAGTAGCATCCTCCTTCCTGCAATTTCCTACAAGAGGAGTCTCCATGGGTTTGTTTCCCTCCATGTGGAACTTCCTCATAATCTCCTTGGCATACTTTCCTTGAGATACAAATAGCTCCCCATCTCTTTGCCATATTTCCAAACCAAGGAAATAGTGCAAGAGCCCTATGTCATTCATCTCAAACTCTCTTGCAAGATCCTCTTTACAAGAAGTTATGAGTTTCTCATCACATGTCAGTATCATATCATCAACATAGAGTACAATAATCAAAATCTTACCATCAACCACAATATGATATAGGTTCACATCCTCTTCACTCTTTTTGAAGCCCAACCCGATGAAATAGTTGTCAATACTAGTGTACCAAACATGAGGTGCTTACTTCAGCCCATACAATGCTCTCTTGAGTCTGCACACATGCGACTCCCTTTCAAAGGTCTCAAAACCTTCTAGCTGCTCAATTTACACTTCGTCCTCAATAACTCCATTGATGAAGGATGTTTTTACATCCATATATTGTATTTTCTACCCCATATGCATTGAGAGTACATGTTGTGAAACCAGCTCCAAAAATAGAAGAAAAGAGATATAAACGCCTTAGAAATAAGCCACTTTGAGGGGGCAACCTCCAATACATTACATGAATGAACAATTCTTGGATGATACAAATGACCAAAACCTCCTTCTATATATAGGAGTCCATGGGCCCATAATATAATCCTAGCCGACCTAACAATAACAATGTAAGGGCACAATAATTACAATATTCGGGTTATAGGGGTACAATAATAACAATAAGGGGGCTACACTAATAACAATAAGGGAATAAACTAGTAATATAGGGACCTAACATGCCCCTCTCCTTCAAAAAAGTGTTGTCCTCAACGCTTGAGTAGCTCTGGGTGCTTCTGTATAAAATTCTCATCCTCCCATGTAGAATCTTCAGTGGGTAAGTTCTTCTACTTGATGAGATACTCTGAAATTGATCGATTTCGTAGCCGTCGAGTTCTTGTTTCCGTGACTGCTTCAGGTTCCAATATGATTTTTCCTTCCTCATCAAGTTCTGGCAATATTGTTTGAACTGGAAGATTTTCACCTATAACCTTCTTTAAGCATGAAACATGGAAAATCGGATGCACTCGTGAAGAAGCAGGAAGCTCCAATTTGTATGCCATAGTACCAATCTTTTGCAACACCTTGTAAGGACCATAGTACTTTGGCGATAATTTATTATCCTTCTTAGCTTGCTTGAGGGACATTTGTTTGTATGGTTGTAGCCGTAAAATACCCAATCTCCTACATCAAAACTTCTCTCGCTGCGATGTTGATCTGCCTATTGTTTCATTCGATTTTGTGCCAAATTCAGGTTATCCTTTAAGAGTTGGAGAACTTCTTGCTGATGCTCGATGTGATCTTCCACTCCTTGAACCTTCGAATTTTCCCTTAAAGATGATGTGATCGATGGTGGATGATATCCATAAAGTGCCATAAATGGGGTCATTTTTGCTGCAGTATGGAAGGAAGTGTTATACCACCATTCAGCGAGAGGTAACCACTTGACCCATTGTGTTTGTTTATCAGATACAGAACAACGAAGATATCCTTCCAAACATTTATTTACTATCTCAGTTTGACCATCAGATTGAGGATGATAAGATGAGCTATGAGCTAATTGAGTACCCAAACAAGAAAATAACTGTGTCCAAAAATTTCCAGTAAAAATGGGATCTCTGTCGCTCACAATAACCCTTGGGCTTCCATGTAGCTTTTGAATTCTGTCCATAAATGTAGTAGCAACTGTATTTGCTTTAAATGGATGAGATAATGCACAAAAGTGTGCATACTTGGTAAGTCTATCAACTACCACCATGATGACACTCTTTCCTTCAGACTTAGGTAAACATGTGATAAAATCCATTGAAATCTCCTCCCAACGTTGACTTGGAATGGTTAAAGGTTGTAGAAGACCAAGGGTCTTAATTGTCTCAACTTTATTTTTTTGGAAAACAAAACATTCTTCCACAAACTTTTGAATATCATATTTAAGGCCATCCCAAAAAAATTCTTTCTTCACCTTGTGGTAATTTTTTAAAAATCCTAAGTGTCCTCCTAAAGGAGAAGTATGCAATTCCAAAAGAATATTTTGTTTTAGTTGGGAATTCTTACAAAGATATAAGCCATATTTGTACCATAAGGAATAATTTTTCCAACTAAATGTATCAGATGTATTAGGATCTTGTTGCAACTTTTGAATGAGTGTCCACGCTTCTTCGTCCTTCTTCCATTCATCCCTTGCTTTGGTTATCCAATCTGGTTGGATAATAGAAATGGCACAAAGCAATGCTTCCACCTCTTCATTATTTCTAGAGAATGCATCTGCAACAACATTTAGCTTCCCTTTTTTGTAGATTATTTCAAAGTCATAACCCAACATCTTTGTGACCCATTTTTGCTACTCTTATGAAGACAGTCCTTGTTTCAAAAAGTGTTTAAGACTATCATGATCATTGTTTACCTTGAAGTGTCTTCCCATTAGGTAAGGTCGCCATTTCTTTAGTGCATGTAGTATTGCCAACATTTCCTTCTCATAAATAGTTTTCTATAAATACTTTCCTTTGATTGGACGACTTTCAAAAGAAATGGGTCTTCCTTCTTGCATTAAAACAACACCAATTCCATTTCCTAAGGCATCACATTCCACAATAAAGTTTTTTGTGAAGTCTGGCATAGCTAATACCGATGCTAGGCACATTGCCTCTTTAAGATGTTCAAAGGCCTTAGTTGCTTCAGGAGTCCATGAAAATGCATCTTTCTTCAATAATCTTGTTAGTGGTGCTATTATTCTCCCATAATTCTTAACAAACTTGCAATAATACCCTGTTAACCCGAGAAATCCTCGAACCTGATTTATGGTTGTGGGGACTTTCCATTCCTTAATGGCTTTAATTTTGTTAGGGTCTACCTTAACACCCTCGTGAGATACAATATCACCCAGATATTCCACCTCTTGTACTCCAAAGAAACAATTGGATGTTTTTGCATATAATTGTTTCTCCTATAACAGTATGAGCACCCTGTCAACATGTTGAACGTGATCCTTCCAAGACCTGTTGTATATTAATATATCATCAAAAAATACTAGCACAAATTTTCTAAGGAATGGTTTGAAAATGGAATTCATCAACCCTTGAAATGTAGAAGGTGCATTGGTAAGGCCAAAAGGCATGACCAAAAATTCATAATGGCCCTCATGAGCTTGAAATGTTGTTTTCCGAATATCTTCAATCTTCATTCTAATTTAAAGATATCCTAAACAAAGATCCAACTTGGTAAAATAAATTTCTCCATGTAATTCATCCAATAATTCATCAATCACAGGAATGGGAAATTTATCTTTAATGGTGAGCTTATTGAACTCCCTATAATTCAGACACATGCACCATGATCCATCCTTCTTGTGCACCAATACTACTAGAGCAAAGAAAGAACTTTGTCTAGGTTGAATTATACCAGCCTCTAACATTTCTGCAATCATACGTTCAATTTTTCTCTTTTGGACATAGGGATATCTATAAGGCCTGATGTTTGGAGGAACACTTCCTGGAATAAAATGAATAGCATGATCATGATCACAAATAGGTGGGAGTCCTTTGGGAGTTTCAAACACCTTGGAATGAATGTCCAAGACTTTTTGGAGATTTGCATAAATAGATGATTTTAATGTTGGAACTTCTAGTGATCATAAATGTGAAATTATTCCTCTTTGTTATTTCTTCAGAAGCTTTGTCATGACATTAGAGCTTATTATATTTTTTGGCTTCCCTGCGATACCTCGTAATTCGACTTCCTTTCCTTCTGAAAAAAATTTCAAGAAAAGTTTATGAAAATTAAAAGTTATCGTCCCCAATGATTGTAACCATTGTACTCCTAGTACAACATCGGAACCTCCCATAGGAATGGAAAGCATTGGACTATTCAATACATATTCCCTCATGGTTAGCTTGATATTATGGCATTTTCCAGAGCAATTCCTCCATTTGCAACCATCACTTGACATCCTGGTGCTGGGTATAGGAAACAATTCAATTCCTTGGCTACCTTATAATGAATAAAATTATGGGTACTACCCAAATCAATCAACATTATTACCTGTTTCTTCTTGATATGTCCTCCTATCTTCATAGTTTGAGGAGTGGTAATTCCTACCAATGCATTACACGATATGTTCAAACTCATTTCTTCCTCTTCTAGGGTTGGTTCCTGGTGTATATCTTCTTCTTTTGAAGAGTCTTGTTCATTTTCTTCTTCCTCTTCACAATCTATGTAAAATAATTTCTTCTCAGCACACTTATGACCTTTAGTGTATTTGCTATCACAACAGTAGCAAAACCCTTTTGCTCTTTTTTTTTCCAATTGTTGTGGTGTCAACCTTGTAGGTTGTGGAAGTCTAGCAGTAGCAACACTTCCATCTTTATATATGTGAGTGGTAGGCTTCCTTGTTGCCATAATTTTACATTCAATTTTTCTTGCCAACCTAAATGCCTTTTCCAATGAATCAGATTCCCAAACGCGAACTTCATGTTGGATGTTATCCTTTAAAGTCCCTATGAAGACATCAATCCTTCGTTCCTCTGAAATATCAGTTACCCTTATATTCAATTTTTGGAAGTCCTCAATGTACTTCGCCACTAAACCCTTTTGTTTGAGATTTATCATTTGGCTAAAGAAGGTGTTTCTTTTTGTATCCTCATAATGTGCTATCATTTCCTCTGTAAAAATTGACTAGGTGACAATTCTTTTATGAGAGAAAAGCCATCGATACCATACAAATATATTTTGTTCTAAATGTAAAGTTGCAATGCGTACCTTTCGTGTGTTTTGCACATTATTGAGATCAAAATATTTCTCCATATGTAGTATTCATGTTATGGGATCCTTGCCATCAAACTTTCTCATATCCATCTTTGGAATATGGTGGTTCTTCCATCCAACATTAGAGTTTATGAAATCATGATTAACATTTATTTTGTTCTCATCATGAGTTTCCTCTACTATATTTTCGCCATTAGGAAACATTTCTTGTATCAACTTTTCCAAATCATTCTTCATGTTTTCGGGGTTGTATTTAATTTTTTCATCGATCTTAGCTTCCATGCCATCCCTCTTAGCTTCCATGCCATCTATCTTAACTTCCAAACCATTCATCTTAGCTTCCACGCCTTTCTTCAAACCATCCATCTTAGTTTCCACGCCTTTCTTCAAAACTTCCATTTCATTTTTTGTTGCTCTTTGCGATAGCGAAATTTGGTGCACTTGCTCTTGTAATTTTGATATCTCATGTTGTGTTTCTTCGTCTTCATGAGTCATATTAAAGCCTTCTGAAGGCTTAATGGGTGTTGAATTATTTTTAGGGGGAATTTTAGAAACCAATACTAATATCTATTCTTCAATATGCCCTTGGAATAAATTCAAACTAAGAGACTTATGTAATTCGAAAAAAATACACACTTTTTTCTTGCTTTTGAGTTGCTCGATATTGAAACTGAATTATCTCTACCATTTCGGAATTTCAATATTTGAAATTTGGCCCTAAAGTAGCCCTCTGAATCTTCTTTTGAATTCCACAAGTCTGACCTGATTTGGATTCTTCAAGACAAAATTATGCCAAATCTCCCACGATGACCTAATTATGGACTAGTTCAGTAGAGCAAAATTGTATGACTTTCCATGTGTCATTGTTTCCTCCCTTGGTTCTAAAATTGATATGTAGAAAACTACATTCCATGTACTTGTGGCCACTTTTTAAAGAATCCCAATCTGACGCTCAAAGAGAGAGTTATGATGTTTTTCTCATGATGACCTCTTTGCGATGAAATTCGGGAGCCTGAAAAATCCCTAACTTCCACAGACCATATCTCTGAAACTGTTGCGAACAAAGATCTGAAATTTTGCGAAGATGTTCCTCAGGATTTCAGCTTCGTTCTGTAAAATTTTCAGCTTCTGAACCCTCGTAGAAAAAACGTTATAGCGAAAATTTTGTGATTACCTGTTTAGGTTAAATTCAAGAGCCTGCAAAATGACCTAACTTCCACAGATCATATCTCCAAAAATATTGCGAACCAAGATCTGAAATTTTGCGAAAATTTTCCTTAGGATTTCAGCTTCGTACTCTAAAAATTTCAGCTTCTGAAACTTTGTATAAAAAAATTTATAGCGAAAATGCCACTATGACCTGTCTGGAGCAGCGAAACCCTAGAATCCAAAGCTCTGATACCAAATGTTATGAAACCAACTCCAAAAATAGAAGAAAAGAGATATAAACACCTTAGAAATAAGCCACTTCAAGGGGGAAACCTCCAATACATTACATGAATGAACAATTCTTGGATGATACAAATGACCAAAACCTCCTTCTATATATAGGAGTCCATGGGCCCATAATATAATCCTAGCTGACCTAACAATAACAATGTAAGGGCACAATAATAACAATATTGGGGTTACAAGGGTACAATAATAACAATAAGGGGGCTACAATAATAACAATAAGGGACTAAACTAGTAATATAGGGACCTAACAGTGCAAGGATGGATCTAATTGATGAGTACCTTGCAACCGGTGCAAAATTCTCCTCATATTCAATCCCCTCCACCTGTGAGAATCCTCTGGCCACAAATATAGCCTTGTATTTTTCCACACTCCCATCTGCTACTTGCTTCATGTTATAGATCCACCTGGATCCAACAACTGACTTCCCCACTAGTCTTGGGACCACTTCCCATGCACTGTTTCTGATAATGGAGTCATACTCCTCAACCATGGCATAGACCCATATTGGTTGTTGCACTTCTTCCTCAAAATAGGATGGTTATGTCAGAATACACACGCTCATAACAACCATTTATCTAGTATACATGTATGGGGACCTTCTCTGCCTACTATGTGATGTAGGTGCACCTACATTCTCTATCGCATCTAGCATCAATCTGTCAGCCTCTCTGTTGCGCTTCCCACCATTTCTGGTTGATGGCTCTGCATGAGTAGTTTCTGCCACTCCATGATCCTCTGCTTGTGAATGCTCCACATATTGAGGTTCATCCTTTGGAAATAAGAGTTCCTCTTCTACATGCAATTCGATCTCCCTCTCAAGGGACAATTGCATGGCTTTCTCCTCATCAAATTTAACATCTCTCCTAACAATTGTCATCCTATTTGTTGGAAAATACATCCGATAGTTCTGGGGAGTATAAGTGTACCCCACAAATATCCCAACCTCTGTTGTTGGTTCTAGCTTCTTCCTGGAATCTTTGGTCACATAGAAATAAACAGATGAGCCAGAAAATTTAAAATATGAAACATCTGGTTTCTTACCTGAAAAAGCTTCCTTTGGTGTACTCATGTCAAGTATCCAATGAGGACTATGGTCTTACACAAATACCATTGTGTTCCATGCCTCTGCCCACAGATGCAATGGCAGGCCCTGATCATGTAACATAGCTCATGTTGCTCCCACAATGGTTCTTTTCTTTCTTTCTGCAACCCCATTTTTTTGTGGGTTATGAGGTGCAATCAATTCTCTCTGAATTCCTTCTTTCACACAGAATTTCTTGAATTCATTAGAGATATACTCACCACCATTTTCACTCCTTAGAGCCTTCACTTTCTTCCCTGTATCTTTATCTACTAGTGCTTTGAACTCACAAAACTTGGAGAACGTCTGATCTTTCTTCTGCAGAAATAAGATCCAACACTTTGTAAACAAATCATCAACAAAAATCACATAATACATGTGCTTTGCTATGGAATGTGTTCAAAATGGTCAACATATGTCTGAGTGAACTCTCTCAAGGATTTCTGCTACTCGGTTCTCCTTCTCATGAAAGGTGGCCTCTGTATACTTCCCCATGGTACATCCCTTGCATGTGTCTATCTGCGCAAGTGTGCCCTTTGGAATATCCATAGAAATCTGTTGCATGATCCTCAAAGAACTGTGGTGTATATGACCCAACCTCCTGTGCCATAACTCACCAATATCTCGGCTCACCACCTCATCTGCTTTATTGCTCAAGGTTGTGCATCCATCTACATCAAATTTGTAGAGGTTCTTCACACGAACCCCAATCTTCTTTACCTGTTATGTGGCTTTGTGACGAAGGAACACCTTTCCTTCATTGAAAATCACATCATATCCAAGATTCTCCAACATAAAGACTCAAACAAAATTATTTTTCAAACCTATTACATGCATGACATATTTTAATATGAAAGGTTTACCTGACTGTCTCTAGAAAGTAACTCTACCAATCTGGTATAGTTATACCTCTCGTCATCACCCATCTCGATGTGCATCTTAAGATCCTTCTCCTCCAAGCTGCTAAAGAGTTCTTTGTTTCCAGTCATATGGAAAGATGCTCCACCATCCAAGTACCACATAGATCCCATCACAATTGACACCATGCATGTAATGAGAGAGAAGTCCAACTCAAATTTTGAGGCCAAAGCTTCACCTGTTACAGCTCCCGAATTTTTGTTCTTCTTCTTTTGTGGATAATTTGTGGCATAGTGTCCATGATAATGACAGTTGAAACATTTCACCTTTGACATGTCTCGCTTCTTGCCTTCTTTGTCGGTCTCGGATTTGGAATAGGACTTCTTACCTTTCCCCTTATTTTCCTTGTTATCTAAGGAACAATTTTCCTCATCATCAGTCTTGTATGAGGATCCATCCCTGGTATTCCTCTGAAACCCTTCTTGTACCAAATCCGACCATATTCACTCCCACTTTGGTAACTGCTCCCTCCCATTCACAGGGTCCTGGTAACTATGACAACTCTTGGGACGGCCTAGAAGTGCTAGGCTCACAAATTCATCATCAACTACAGTAATTCCGACATTTCCAAGCTCATCTCTACATTGAGTGAACTTGGTCAAGTATTTCTGGATTATGTTACCCTTCTCCATTTTGATTTTCTTGAGGTTGTTCTTGAGTGCCAATTTCCTGTGGTCACTGCTACTTTGAAATATATATGTCAAGGCCTTCCACATAGCATATAGAGTTTCCTTTCCATGGAGACTCTAGAAAATATGATCCTGAACACCCTCTAATAAGATCCTCCTTGCCTTTGCGACACTCTTCCTCCATGCTTCATGTTATCCAGCATCTGCCTGATTAGGTTCAGGAATATCAGTGTTAATGAACTCCTTCAACCCATTATCCTCAAATACTGCATCCATCATGTCCTTCCATGAAATATAGTTTGAATTTCCCTCGAGTGAATATTGGAGTCTCAAGCCAGTGAAAGACATTTGGGTCATCTTCTAGCTCCAAAGAATGCATGTGAAAAAATGAATAATTTTCAACACAAACTCAATTTCTTCTCCACTATTTTATTCCTAGCACTCTGATAGTGTGTATAAATTACACCAATGGATTCAATCTGATTATGCAATGTACTAAAACAAGATACTAAATCCTTCTACAATATTTTCATAATATAAATCACAATCGCTCAATCACATGCAAGTAAGAGAAGAAGTAAATCAATCGCACAAAACAATATTTTCCTGGTAAAATAAACTGCTAAAAATCCATCAATCTCTATTGTATAATAATCTAAGTAATCATGAAAAAATACAATGCATGCTTGCTCATAAGAACCTCATACACTCTACCAATTGTCTCACACTAATCTAGTCAAAATTAGACAAACACAGACAATTTCCTTCCCACCTTCAACCTACCTTGCTCATGCAATCCCTAGGTAAACAAATCCCTATTAAATAGGAATTCCAACCTTTCTTGACTGCATAATCCTTCATGGGCATCTTGTGGTTTTAAAACTGCACCTGGGCAGTTTGCTAATAATACAACTAATAGTTATCTTCCCTTTAACATTTGTCTCAACTGGGTTTTCATCAGATTTGACATGCATGCAGATAATAATAGCAAATCATCAGCTACTTGATAGATCACTACTTGTGAATTAAATATAATTTAATTCACTTAACCTCTCACTAGCTCATCACTTAGTTAGAACTAGTTAAACTGATTTTAACTCAATTAATTTGAGTTAATTGATTAAACTCACACTACAGTAGTGCATTAACTGCAATTGGACCCCAAAATAATAGAATCACTCTACATTCCTCACCTTTGACCCTCAAATTGAAATTCTTGAGATAACTGATTCTTTCTCACTTAGTTAACTAATACAAGTTGTTATGAGATAAGATTAAAATTTATTATATAATTTATTTAAGGGAAAAATAAATTAGACAAAAATTTTCTTATTGATTTTCAACATCTTTGTCTCTAGGTTCCTCCTCCTTTTCAAAATCCAAGGATCCCTCAACCTAAATTTCTAAATCGTCGATGAATTCAAAAACTCTATCAAAAATAACTGTGTCTTCCTCATACTCTTCATTAACGGGTGGAAATGGACCTTGTTGCACTGTGTCTTTAGAGGATTCTGCTAACTCTTCAAGCGTCCATTGTAGAAACTAATATACCGGTACAAGTTGTTTCTTTCATTAGGGGAATGTTGAGGTCTAAAATTGGCCTCCTAAGAAAACTGCACAACCAAAATAAAATTTATAAGAACCAGTAGGATTCAAGATGATGGTTTCAACCATGGGGGATGATTCAATATTTTTTAAGTAAAAGGGTAAAATATTAAAAATAATAAAATAATAAAACTACTTTTTCAATTTGTATGTTCAACTTATCTCCCAAATTTTTTACTCAAATTTCGAGTGAGATTACTCGTTGGATGCAAAATTTAATTCCTCATCCAAGGAGTACCCATGTTGCATACTTTCGATGGACCCTGCTACACAAAAAATGAGAAATACGTGGAAAAACGTGATAAATGAGAAATACATGAAAAAACGTGATTGCAATCACGTTTTTCATGTATTTCTCATTTTTCGTGTAGAAATATCCATCAAAAGCATGCAACATGGGTACTCCTTGGATGAGGAATTAAATTTTGCATCCAAAAAGTACTCCCACTTGAAATTTGAGTAAAAACTTTAGGAAATAAGTTGAAAATATAGGTTGAAAAAGTAGTTTTTTCTTTTTTCCCTCTAAAATTTGATGATGTAATCAAATCTGATTTTATTATTTCCACTATTATTTTATAATTTCCTTAGGAGGCCCATTTTAGACCTCAAAATTTCCCTAATGCTTCTTCGGGTAATGCGGTATATTTTGTACAACTAGAAGTAAATTGATTACCTTAGCAAACCAATGGGTTATAAGTCGAACTTCCTAGATTTTTTCGAAGGTAACCTTGTATGTCAATTTTGAGCCAGGTTGAGAAGACCCCCTTGCTTCGAGAATACGAGTTAGAATGGTGCTAGGCATGTTGCTACCTTTCCGAGGAGATGAATGGTTAACGTGTGTGGATTTATCACCCATAAAAAATAGGTTTCCCTCCTTCTAGCACCAGAATTTTGATGGTGCTCAATACCTCCAACATACAAGGGATATCCCTGATATAAGGTCCCAATTAGACCTCACATCATTTTTTGTAGGAGTCCCGTCTAGAATACGGCCCGGTTGTCATTTACTTAAATATATTCCTTGGATTTAGATTTCAAAACGAGAGAGAAGCACATATGTGTTGGAAATATTGTCATTGATGGAAAAGGAGCATATTAAGATCAACAAAGGTGTACAAGAGCATCAGCAAATATAAAGAGCAACAACAAGGTATGCAAGATCAATAGCATGGCAGAGGAGCAACTCGAGGAACAACGAGCAAAGGAGAAGCAAGGCAAAGAAGGCAAAAGTGTAGTGAAGAGGCAAAAAAGAAGTAAAGGAACAACAAGCAAAGGAGCAATAGATACATTGATGGTATCATAGAAAATTGATGTTGGCATGTTGATGTGTTATGAAACCAGCTCCAAAAATAGAAGAAAATAGAGATCAATGCCTTAGAAATCATCCACTTCAAGGGGGAAACCTCCTTTACATTACATAAATGAACAATTCTTGGATGATACAAATGACAAAATATGATTTCTATATAGGAGTCCATGGAGTCACTATATAATCCTAGCCATCCTAACAATAATAATGTAAGGGCACAATAATAACAATATGGGGGTTACAGGGGTAAAATAATAACAATAAGGGGGCTACACTAACAACAATAAGGGACTACAATAGTAATATAGGGACCTAACATGCCCCTCTCCTTCAAAAAAATGTTGTCCTCAATGCTTGAGTAGCTATGGATGCTTATGTATAAAATTATCATCCTCCCATGTGGAATCTTTAGTGGGTAAGTTCTTCCACTTGATGAGATACTCTGAAATTGATCAATTTCGTCATTGTCGAGTTCTTGTTTCCGTGACTGCTTCAGGTTCAAATATGATTTTTCCTTCCTCATCAAGTTCTGGAAATATTGTTTGAACTAAAATTTTTTCACCTATTACCTTTTTCTTTAAGCATGAAACATGGAAAACTGGATGCACTCGAGAATAAGTAGGAAGCTCCAATTTGTATGCCATAGTACCAATCTTTTGCAAGACCTTGTAAATACCATAGTACTTTGGCGATAATTTATTATCCTTCTTAGTTTTCTTCAGGGACATTTGTGCGTGTGGTTGTAGCCATAAAAATACCCAGTATCCTACATCAAAACTTCTCTTGCTGTGATGTTCATTTTCCTGTAGTTTCATTCGATTTTGTGCCAAATTTAGGTTATCATTTAAGAGTTGGAAAACTTGTTGTTGATGCTCGATGTGATATTCCACTACTTGAACCTTAGAATTTTCTCTTAAAGATGATGTGATGGAAGGTGGATGATATCCATAAAGTACCATAAATGGGGTCATTTTTGCTGCAGTATGGAAGGAAGTGTTATACCACCATTCAGTGAGAGGTAACCACTTGACCCATTATGTTTGTTTATCAGATACAAAACAACGAAGATATCCTTCCAAAAATTTATTCACTATCTCAGTTTGACCATCGGATTAGGATGACAAGATGAGCTATGAGCTAATTGAGTACCCAAACAAAAATAACTCCGTCCAAAAATTTCCGGTAAAAATGGGATCTTTTTCGCTCACAATTACCTTTGGGTTTCCATGTAGCTTTTGAATTGTGTCCATAAATGTAGTAGCAAATGTACTTGCTTTAAATGGATGAGATAATGCACAAAAGTGTGCATACTTGGTAAATCTATCAACTACCACCATGGTGGCCTAACAACCAGGACTGATAGCTTGTGTCAAAATCCATTGAAATATCCTCTCAGTGTTGACTTTGAATGGATAAAGGTTGTAGAAGACTCGGAGTATTAATTTTTTCAACTTTATTTTGCTGGAAAACCAAACATTCCAAAATTTTGAATATCATATTTAAGGCCATCCTAAAAAAATTCTTTCTTCACTGTATGGTAATTTTTCAAAATTCCCAAGTGTTCTCCTAAAGGAGATGTGTGCAATTCCAAAAGAATTTTTTGTTTCAGTTGGGAATTCTTACAAAGATATAAGTGATCTTTGTACCATAAGGAATAATTTTTCCAACTAAAATTATCAGATGTACTAGGATATTGCTCCAAATTTTGAATGAGTGTCCACCTTTCTTCGTCCTTCTTCCATTCATCCCTTGCTTCAGTTATCCAATCTGGTTGGATAATAGAAATGGAACAAAGAAATTCTTCCACCTCTTCATCCTTTCTTGAGAGTGCATCAGCTTGTTCTTCCTTTTTGTAGATGATTTCAAAGTCATAACCCAACATCTTTGTGACCCATTTTTGCTGCTCTTTTGAAGATAGTCTTTGTTCCAAAAATTATTTAAGACTATCATGATCATTTTTTACTATGAATTGTCTTCCCATTAGGTAAGGTCATCATTTCTTTAGTGCATGTATTATTGCCAACATTTCATTATCATAAATAGCTTTCTGTAAATACTTTCCTTTGATTGGATGACTTTCAAAAGAAATGGGTCTTCCTTATTTCATTAAAACAGCACCAATTCTATTTCCTAGGGCATCACATTCCACGATAAAGGTTTTTGTGAAGTCTAGCATAGCTAAGACCGGTGTTAGGTACATTGCCTCTTTAATATGTTCAAAGGCATTAGTTGCTTCGTGAGTCCATGAAAATGCATATTTCTTCAATAATGATGTTAAAGGTGTTGATATTCTCCCATAATTCTTAACAAACTTATGATAATACCCTTTTCACCCGAGAAATCCTCACAACTGCTTTATGGTTGTGGGGACTCTCCATTTCTTAATGGCTTTAATTTTTTTATGGTCTACCTTAACACCCTCGTGAGATACAATATGACCCAAATATTCCACCTCTTTTACTCCAAATAAACATATGGATATTTTTTCATATAATTATTTCTCCTCCAATAGTTTGAGCACTTTGTCAACATGTTGAACATGATCCTTCCAAGACCTGTTGTAGATTAGTATATCATTAAAAAATACTAACACAAATTTTCTAAGGAAGGGTTTGAAAATGGAATTCATCAACCCTTGAAATTTAGAAGCTTCATTGGTAAGGATAAAAGGCATGACCAAAAATTCATAATGACCCTCATGAGTTTGAAATGATGTTTTCAGAATATCTTTAGTCTTCATTCTAATTTGTTGATATCCTGAATGAATATCCAACTTGGTAAAATAAATTTCTCCATGTAATTCATCCAATAATTCATCAATCACGAGAATGGGAAATTTATCTTTACTATTGAGCTTATTGAGCTCCCTATAATCCAAACAGATGCACCATGATCTATCCTTCTTGTGCACCAATACTACTAGAGCAGAGAAATAACTTTGGCTTGGTTGAATTATACTAGCCTCTAACATTTCTGCCATCATACATTCAATTTCACTCTTTTGGACATAAGAATATCTATAAGGCCTGATGTTTGGAGGAACACTTCCTGGAATCAAATGAATAGCATGATCATGATCACGAATAGGTGGGAGTCCTCTGGGAGTTTCAAACACCTTGGAATGTTGTCCAAGACTTTTTGGAGATCTAGAGAAATAGATAATTTTGATGTTGGAACTTCTAGTGAGCATAATTGTGAAATTACACCTCATTGTTCTTTTTTTAGAAGCTTTGTCATGACATTAGAGCTTTTTATCTTTCTCGAATTCCCTGTGATACCCCGTAATTCAACTTTGTTTCCTTCTGGAAAAAAAATTCAAGAAAAGTTCTTGAAAATTAAAAGATGTCGTCCCCAAAGATTATAACCATTGTACACCTAGTACAACATCAGCACCTCCCATTGGAATGGAAAGCATTGGACTATTCAATACATATTCCACCATGGTTAGCTTGATATTATGGCATTTTCCAAAGAAATTTATAATTCCTCCATTTGCAACCATCATTTGACATTCTGGTGTTGGGTATAGGAAGCAATTTAATTCCTTAGTTACCTTACAATGAATAAAATTATTGGTACTACCCAAGTCAATCAACACTATTACCTTTTTCTTCTTAATATGTCCTTCTATATTGAGATTTTAAGGAGTTGTAATTCTTGCCAATACATTGCAGGATATGGTATAACTCATTTCTTCTTTCTCTAGGGTTGGTTCCTGGTGTATATCCTCTTCTTTTGAAGTTTCTTGTTCATTTTCTTCCTCCTCTTCACAATATATGTAAAATAATTTCTTCTCAGCACACTTATGACCTTTAGTGTATTTTCTATCACAATTGTAGTAAAGCCCTTTTTCTCTTTTTTCTTCCAATTGTTATGGTGTCAACCTTGTACGTTGTTGAAGTCTAGGAGTAACAACACTTCCATGTTTATAGATGTGAGTGGTAGGCTTCCTTGTTTCCATAATTTTACATTAATTTTTTCTTGCCAACATGAATGCCTTCTCCAATGAATCAAGTTCCCAAAGGTGAACCTCATGTTGGATGTTATCCTTTAAAGTCCCTATGAATACATTAATCATGTGTTCCTCTAGAATATCAGCTATCCTTATATTCAATTTTTGGAATTCCTCAATTTGCTCCATCATTGAACCCTTTTGTTTGAGATTTATCAATTGGCTAAAGAAGGTGTTGCTCTTTGTATGCTCATAATGTGCTATCATTTCCTCCATAAAAATTGACCAAGTGAAAAAAAAATTACGAGAGCAAAGCCATTGATACCATACAAATGTATTTTGTTCTAAATGTAAAGTTGCAATGAATACCTTTTGTGTGTTTTTCACATTATGGAGATCAAAATATTTCTCCATCTGTAGTATCCATGTTACGGGATCCTTGCCATCAAACTTCCTCATATCCATCTTTGGAATATGGTGGGTCTCCCATTCAACATTAGGGTTTATGAAATCACGATTAACATTTATTTTTTTCTCATCATGAGTTTCCTCTACTATATTTTATCCATTAGGAATTATTTCTTGTATCAACTTTGTCAAACCTTCCATGTCTACTTGTAGATCATTCTTCATGTCTTCCATATTGTCTTTCATTTTTTCGTCGTTGTCATCCATCTTAGCTTCGATGCCATCCATCTTAGCTTCCATTCCATTCATCTTAGCTTCCATTTCATTCATCTTAGCTTCCATCCCTTTCTTCAAATCGTCCATCTTAGCTTCCACGCCTTTCTTCAAAACTTCCATTTCATTTTTTGATGCTCTTTGCGAGAGCGAAATTTGGTGCACTTTCTCTTGTAATTTTGATATATCATGTTGTACTTCTTCCTCTTCATGAGTCATGATAGAGTATTCTGAGGGCTTAATGGGTGTTAAATTCTTTTTAGGGGGGGATTTTAGAACCCAATACTAATATTTATGCTTCAATATACCCTTGGAATCACTTCAAATGGATTTTTCAAACAAGACTTATGCAAATTGAAAACAAAATACACACATTCTTCTTTCTTTTGAGGAGCTCGATATTGAAACTTAATTATCTCTGAGATTTCGAACCTTCAATATCTAAATTTCAGACTTGTAATAGCCCTCTGAAGCTTCTTTCGAATGCCATAGGTCTGACCTGATTTAGATGCTTCAAGTCAAAATTATGCCCAATCACCCACAATGACCTAATTATGGACTGGTTCAGTCGAGCGAAATTGTACGGCGTGCCACGTGCCATTGTTTCCTCCTTTGTATCTGAAATTGATACACTGGAAGATACAGTCTGTGTACCTTCGGCCACTTTTTACAGAATCCCAATTCGATGCTCAGAGAGAGTTATGATGATTTTCCCAAGGTCACCTCTTTTAGATGAAATTCGAGAGCCTGCAAAAACCCTAACTTCCATAGATCATATCTCTAAAAATATTGCAAACCAAGATCTGAAATTTTTACACAAAGTTTCTCAGGATTTCGGCTTCACGTGGTAAAAAATTTCGCTTCTGAGCCTTCGTATAAAACAAGTTATAACGAAAATTCCACAATGACTTTTTTGGAGCAGGGAAACCCTAGAATCCAAAACTCTGATACCAAAATAAAAAACTTTGAGGGGGAAACCTCCTTTACATTACATAAATGAACAATTCTTGGATGATACAAATGAAAAAACCTCCTTTCTATATATAGGATTCCATGGGGTCACAATATAATCCTAGCCGACCAAACAATAATAATGTAAGGGCATAATAATAAAAATATGGGGGTTACAAGGGTACAAAAATAACAATAAGGGGGCTACACTAACAACAATAATGGACTACACTAGTAATATAGGGACCTAACATGATGGCTTAATGCTTAGACAATGTTGTATAAACTGCTACATTGAAGAATTTATAATGATGTGAAATTATTGATTGAGCTAAATCGTTGTCATGCAAAGGCAAGACTCCAAATAAAATGCAAAGGTGTTGCAAAGACGGTGGTGATACATTAATGATAAATGTTTTTATTTTATATTGGCATTAGGATGGTGTATTTAATCATTACATATGGCTGAAATTAATATTGGATGAATTATCTATTTTTTTTCTAACATTCAAGATATGAAGAGTTTGGAAATGAATAAGTGGAAGGCAAAGAATCAAGCCAACTCACTTCATATTCCTATGTGGAATACAAACAGCCATCAAATTATCTCTATAAAATATGTCATTTTGGAGTGCATGTAGAGGTTAGAGAGTGGGATAATGTGTGAGAGTTGATTGATGTATTATGCATTATTTACCTGGTACAAATGGAGTGAATGTGAATTAGATTTGAAGGGGAAAAGATGCAAAAGTAAAGGAGGTATGCAGAATCGATGACCAGGTAAATCAGCATATTGTTTTCATTTTGTGTGAGGGGGTTGTGGTCTCCTTTCAAATTGTGTCTTGATAAATATTCAATTGGAGTTGGTTGAGGTAGGATCCTCATGTGGGTTCTAGTCTGCAGAAAACAAATGGGAGTTGGAGCTTCCTTACATACTTGCAGAAATTTGAGGTAGCAACCTCCTATAGGTTGGTTCCTATAGAAAATGAGATGTAATAAGGAGTAGGAGCTCGCCTTTGCATCACAACAATATTAAATCGCGGTTTTCCCCCTTATGGTTTTCCACTTATATCTAGTGTCCATATGCATTGTTATTATGTGTTTATGTGATGTATTGGTCTGCTTATTACTTGATGTTCACATATTCAGTTTTTTGGTCATTATTTGTTAAGATTGTCATGTAATTTTTTAATTAATAATTTTAATGAAAATATTTTTAATGTCCTTGAATGGACTAAACTAATTCACCCCCCCTCTCAGTTTAGTCAATCTTTCATCAGTATTTTCTTTTGAATGAGAAAGTGAGTGTGCCTTGTGATTGTTCGATTGCAGATGTATCAAGGTTCTCTTACTGCAAGGGGGGAAATAAGGTGAGCCCCAAAGAGAGAAGTAATAGTATTACCCTAATGGAGATGCACATGAATATGAAAGGTTCGTCTAACGTCAAGTGAAATATTTCACATAGATGTGACGATTTTCATAAACATTACAACACATTTCCAATAAGTTAAGCATCGAAGTCACCGAAATAGTTCAATTACTCCAGTACAGGCGAAAGAAAACATGAATTATAAACATTCAAATAGTATTCTTATAAACATTCACAATCCATGAGTGAAATTTTTTTGGCCTGGAAAGCTTCGATATTAAGCAAAAACCAAGATACATAAATACAATGAACATCACTAGCTTTAATGTTTGAGTGTTAAAGCTAATACTTGCTCCCCAAAAGTACTAACTTTGTCTCTCTAATTCCCTATGGGAGAATCTAAGGTTAAAATTCTTGTACATGAGAAATTAGGATCCTTTTATAACTTGAGGCATGACCTTTCACATCCCCATGAGTCTTGACTTTCCGACTTCCTAATGACCTTTGGACTTCTACAACCTTGGACTTTGAAATGAATTTTGGAATTACATATGACTTTTGGTATTACATTTATTTTTGACTTCCATGACTCTTTTGTCCATACATGACTTTTTGACTTCCACTTATTTTTCTTTACAATGATTACAACATTACATCATGACTTACACATCATCATATGATGAATACATGATACATCACTGTCTTTTACGACTGGTACTAGTACTGAATGGTGACATGGACTTTCTTCAGGGTGATATCGATGCCACTTGTGTTTTCATTCTTCATGTAGCTTATGATCATTGATTCCTTAACACTCCAAAGAGTATTCGATCTTGGAGTCTTTAGGGTGCTTTGATCATCAAGCTTCTAATGTGTTTTTGGTTCTTAAATGCTTCCTTTGTTTGTCTTGTTTGCCTGATCTTCCTCATGTTTTCCTACCATATTTTTCTGAGATACATGTGGTTGCAATCACTCATGACAAGCAACCATCATCCTGAAAATATCCTAGTTTAACATGTTTTATGCATTTTTTTCTTAAATTTTTAGTGTGCTTTGGACAAAGAAATGGGAGATTTTATGCACAAGGGGGGGATTTCAAAGGCTAAAGGGTTGAATGGGAGAGGCTTTAGGGCTTCCACGTACTCATGTGATCAAAATAAAGAGAAAATCAAGGCAGAGCGCATGGCACAAGTTAAAAGGATTTGGGCATCACAAGTGTGTTTTGCGCTCAAGGGAGAGAGTGAGGGTGTAGGGCTTAATCCTAAAGGCTGAAGGAGGAATGGTTCAGGCCCTCGGGATGCACTCATGTGCTCAAGTGGACCTATAAAGCACATGCTGCAAGTCTGAAGGTTGAAGGGTGAAGCTTCATGCCTTCGGATTGCGCTCATGCACTCAAAGGGTCAAGAGGGTGCATGGAGAATTGTGGAAGGTTGAAGGGTTGAGCTCAATTCCTTCAGGGTGTGCTCATGCAATCAAGGAGGGTTCACTTCTTTAAGTCGAAGGAGTGCACTTAAAGGAAGGCTTGGTTTCTTGAAGGGTGCAGTTCATAACAAGGAAGGGGAAAGGGCTTAGGGAGTGTGCTTTGCGCTTTTGGAGGGCACATGGCACACTTATGAATAATGAAGGATCCCTGATCAAGGCTTCAGAATGTGTTCATGCGCTCTTGGCCTTAATGGGTTCTCTTTGAAACCAAAATTTCTCTAATATTGGAAGATAGGAAAAGGGATGGACATGATGCATTTTAAACATAAAACCATGTACGACACATACCAAATCATAAAGAAAACTTATACAAACTTTAACAATGATAATTATATAAAAATTCCAATTTTCATGTATTCCCCAAGTACAACAGGTGAAGTGTGTGACTGCAACCTAAAAGTGTCGTTTTACAACAAAAAAATATGTTGTGAGCATGAAATACACCAAATATTTTCTACTCAATGCGACACCACTTGAGAACACTCGAGAAAAATTGAAACATATAGGATGACATGAAACAACACTTTATGACCAAGGCGACACTTGACACTATGATAAATTAAGTGCCAAAATTTGAATGTAGTGAAATTTTGGAGTTTGTTGTAGCAATGACAACAAGTGCTCAAAGCCATATCTCATCATTTAATACAAATGCAACGGTTGGATAATCATGAAAAATGAGTTTTTCTATAGATATGGTGAGAAAACATACCAGAAGCAACATCATGATGTTGAAATGAACCATTTATAAGGAACATCAATAAATGAGCCATCAAGTCTTCTCCAATATTATCTTCAGAATCCAAATGAATGGGTGTAAGAAAAACTATCATAATGGGAAAAAAATCCATGAAGGTGTACCCTAAGTCCATCAAAACTTCCATAGGATTCATCCAAGTGGCACAATCATGAATCATGGGATGTTCAGTTCCTTTTCCTTTAGATAAATTAGGTCATCATTATCTTCAATGTAGTATTTAATATTATTTGATATATAGATTTGTCTTCCACAAATATGACCTCAAACTTGGATGGAATCAAATTTTAGAGATATGAGGTAGATTCACAAAATATTTTACTGATACAATATGGAATAAGGAGATTAAATGACAATTATGGATTTTTTTCTATCACAGGAACTTGGATTCATCATAGAGATATCCAACCATTAAAATTTCCACAAGAATACTGGCATAAATATTTTGTACCATAAATAGAAATACCAGCACAAGGATTTCAATACTTACTTCATAGCTTGCAATATTTCCAGAGGTGGTAGGTCACATGAATCACCATAAAAAACTCTTCTTTATTGTCAATTAAGGCTAGACCACAAGAATTAGATCATATCACATAGGTAGAATAAGTCACGGAAATAATTTTTGGATCATTATAGTTACTTGGTCAATGATGAGTTAACACGAGCAACCTTTTCAAGTTTTGTAAGATTTGAGTTTCGCATGATTTTATGAAGAGTAAGTAACACAGCTACATAATGTTTCAAGAGCTAGCATATCAAATTTAGAGATAAGGTGCCTTAAGCTTGCAACCTTTCACAAAAGATAGGTGAAATATAAAATCTCACATTCCATGTAGAGAACAACGCATGAATCATAGAGAGGCTCGCATCTAAATTCGTACAAAACAAAAGAGATACTTAATTTTGAATTACATATGACAAAGAGTTTCATAAGACTACTTAGAGTACCTAACTTAATGTAGATAAAATGGATTCGGATGCCTTAGAGAGATGGAGACCCAGACCTTCTCTTTTCACATAGGTATACAAGTTTTATACATTCCTCTGACTTGTCAAAAATTGGATACTAAAGATAACTTCGAAGGGAACTTGGATGCTACCAATCTTGGTTTTAACACAATCTTATTCACGAACGTGAGTTTAACCATATAGAGACATTCCAAATGGTTTTTCATATCCACAATGGATATATATATATATATATATATATATATATATATATATATATATATATATTCTAGCCTCGAAATTTTGCACATCTTTGATTGGGCTTTTAGTTATACTTTAGGTCCGCAAGAGTTCTCTAAGAGTTTGGAGCCTTAGAAGTGCATAAAAATATATATATATGATGTCATGCAGTGATGTAATTCCACAGAGAGCTTCATATTAAACATAGACATGTCTTCAAACACAGTAGGGTTACCATCTTCTGAAATCTCCTCACTATACCTAGATATGTCTTGGCCTTGAATCTCAGCCTTCCACAAATTTCATTATAGGACTTTGGTATTTCCATAGAGATATCTAGTTCCCCCAGAGATCACACTTCAGACCTTCCATAATGATTCCAAACTTTCATCAAAGCGAAGACCTTCTTCACCCTCCCTTACTTTATTTTAGTCTTCAACAGAAACCATCACATAGTGGGATATCAGACCAAAATAATATATGTGATCGAACTGCTAAATGAGGAGGGATATTTCACCTCTATTCATCCTTCCAGACCTCATTAAGTGAAGGCGTAAAAATTCCAATGATCATTGTTTTTCTTCAATTCCCCCCCATCTCTGATATCATGTTTATTTTACTGGGGAAAAACTAGAATAGATTTTTCTTATACATTTAACAACTTCAAATAATCATCATTAGCATTGGATTTCATGTAGAATTTAATTCATTAAGAAGTATAATAAAATTAGTTCAATAAGCATGAAATATCAATAGAAAATCACAATATAAATAGAAGACAAGAGACACCAGAAATTAGGCTTCAGGCCAAGGAAAAACCCACAAGGGGAAACCCATAAATTTCTTCCTTATGAGAGAGAGAGTCCATAATTCATAAATACATCATAAACGACATCAAGAGAATATCCAAACAAATACCAAAGAATAAGAATACATCCCAAACCCTCCTCCTGAAATTTTGGCCCTCTTTTCTCCTTCTTAAATTTGTTGGATTAGAGATAGACAAGACACATTTGATGTGTGCAAATGAGGAGGAGGGGTCTCCTTTATATGGTGTTTTGAAGGGGGTCGAATGAGTTCCTTTTAGGGTATAGCTGACTTCAAATAATTGTGAGGTTTACTTTGAAATATATTGGAGGAAAATTATAATTCAAATTTTCAAATTCTTCCCAAGATGAAAATATCTACCATGGCTACAATTTTCAACAAAATCATCCATAACTACTCAAGTGTTGAGGACAACGCTTTTTGGAGGGATAGGGGATGTTAGGTCCCTATAATGCTAGTTTAGCCCTCATATGCTTATTTGTGTTCCCCATATCATCCCACTATTGTTATTGGTGTGCCCTTACATTATTATTGTTATGTAGGCCCTAATTATATTTTGACCCTTTATACTCCTATATATACCAAGGAGGTCTTGTCATTTGAATCTCCCAAAGATTTTTCATTTGCGTAATGTAAAGGGAGGTTTCCCCCTAGAATTGGCTTATTATATAGTCTTTGATCTATCTTTTATTATCTTTCTGTGTTATTTTGAGCTAGATACATAACACATCGATGGGTGAATAATGGAAAAATTTTAGATTAATAAAAAATATTTTTTTTTGCATGAAGTGACAAGTGTCATCTATGAAGCCACCTATAAAATAAGGAGCAAGCTATGGGAGAGGGATCACTTTTTCCCTACTAATGGATGACTTGCATGATGCTATTGTGATAGTGACTACTAAGTCTATAATGATTTTGGTGAAGTGGATGAATTTGAGAGGGAACTCTTGAGCCAATACTACTTTCCTACAATTGCTAGTGTTTTTCCTCTACTTTATAGCCCCATTGCAGCTTGGGGTCCGTGGGAAAGAATTGTACCCAAGGAGTAAGTTGGGAGTTCAATGGTGAGTAGGCAGCATGAAATTAGGACGCAACATTCTCCACATGTGTCTGTAGAAAGCATCGAGGGAGCGCAATAATCAACGAAGATGTGATCGAGACTCCATTATTTTGGGTGCACGTTATCTTGTTGTATTCGAAAAAAACTCCTATATGGTTATTGTTGTATATAATTAATAGAGTGAAAATTTTAAATATACAATTGATAACTGTAAAATTTTGGATTGTGATATTGTGCCTTTAATTATTATGTGATTCTCATGTTGAATGCGGTTCCTCAATGGATGGTTATTTTTAAAATGGAAACCTTCATTTGCATATCACTTGTACTTCAGTAACTTAGAATGCACCACTTAATGTTGATAAAAATGTGAGCATGGTTTCCTAAATCTAATAACTTATTTTTATTATATTGTGTTGGGTTATAATTTAGAACACACACACACACGTGTGTGTGTGAATGGCATCATAGGGAAGGTCCCTACACTTAATGCCCCATTTTACCTTGACTATGACACCAACACTTTTGTCTTACTTGGACTTTTGAGACAAATTCTATGGCTTCTACTCTACTTTTGAGGACATCAGGGTTCATGATCTAATGATTATTTTTACAACAATTATAAACCCATGTGATTATGATTATGATGTATTTATTTTGATTTCAATCTGCATTGCATTAATACTTACATTAAATATGTTAGTTGATGAATTTGATGATGTTACATCATTTTTTATGTTCTTGGCTGAATATTTTTAGGACCATATATTATTAATAGTGGTTTGAGTCTAGTACGATCACTTTGGCACACTTACGCGTGATGAGTTATCAAATTTCTGTTTTGGTCATTTCAGTATAGTAATCCTAGAATTTGATTTGTAAATAATATGTTGTTATAATTACTAACAACATATTATTGGTTGCATGCATAATTCAGGTGCTTGGTTGAATGACTCACACATGGGTGATGGTGATGTATAGGACATATGGAACTTCATGGGAGGGGTGGGATAGTATCCCTGATTCCACTCACTAACACTCATGTCGTGACTTGTGATGGAAGGTGTTGGGATACCTCTGCTTTCAATATCACGATGTAATGAAGACAAATCATGAATTGGGCCACTCATGAGGATTTATTGGGGGAGCACAAATCAAGGTTAATTCCTTGATCCCCAACACCATTAGTCTCACTATAGAATTTGACACAAGAGATGACATTGGTCTCCACCATCGTGTGATTTTTTCCCCTCGTAGACACGGGATGATTGAAGGGCAAGTACTATGGCACCATTGGAAATTAAAAGGGAAGTTCTTGAAGGGAACAACCAACTTAGCACCCTTGGAATCAAGAAGAAAAATATGAAAGAAAATTAAGAACTGATAATCACACCATGTAGTAAGTAAGGTTTTAGAATGAAACTAACTAAATCAAGTATAAACCTTAGGATAAAGGGAGAATAGGAATAATTATGAAAATTGGACCAATTAAGTAACTCTACACATCTCACGTTTAGAAAATATTAGGTAGATAATGTGCATTAAAATAACTCTAAATTATATAAATGTACTAGTAACAAAATTAGAATGGGGCATAGAACTAATTAGAAACATCAATTGAAGGATAGTTTAACCTCGTTACGAAAAGAGGGTGGTGTATGAAATTAAGGAATAATAATTGAAAATTACATAAAATTAGTTACATGACATAACCTCCATGTGTCAAGCCCGCAACACAATGATCACTATCCGAGAGTTCAACTTGAGATAAACTAGTGCGTAGTTAGGGAAAAAAATCTAAGAACTACCAGTTGACTTCAGTAATGAACACAAAATAAGGAGTATAAAAGGGGAATCAAGAGACAATTAGTAGAAGAAATACAGAGTCATGTTGAGTTGAGAGAAAATATGGTTTTTAATAATAATTTAAGTAAATAATTTAGGAGAGCGTTGGTGAGTGGCTGACACATGGATGGATGAATAATCAAATTTTTAGGTTAATAAAAATATATTTTTTGCATGAAGTGACAAGTTTCACCTATGAAGCCTCCTATAAAAGGATAAATTTATGTGAGAGGGAACTTTTTCCTTGCTATTGGATGACTTGCACAATGCTATTGTGATAGTGACCACTGATTTTATAGTGAGTTTGGTGAAGTGGGGGCCATTAGAGAGGGAACTCTTGAGCCAATAGTGTTCTCCTCCACTTGCTAGTATTCTTCCTCTTCTTTATAGCCCCGTTGTAGCTCAGGGGTCCATGGAGAAGAAGATTACCTAAGGAGTAGGCTGGGAGATCAACATGTAACTTGGAATGTTTGGTCAGGACACAACATTTTCCACACATGTAATTAGACAACATCCAAAATCGCAAGGATAAATGAACCTATGATCGTGAATTCATCCTCTTTGGTGCAAAATATATTTGTTGTATTCAAAATGTTTTCCTACATGCTAATTGTTGTATATAATTATCTAGTTTTTATAATTTAAAGATATGATGGTTAATTGTAAATTTCAAGATTGTTAATATGTGTGCCCTTTAATTATTATGTGATTCTCATGTTGGATGTGGTTACTCAATGGATGGTTATTTAAAAAATGGAACCCTTCATTTTCATATTACTTGTAACTCAGTAACTTAGAATGCACCACTTATTGTTAATAAAATGTGAGAATGGCTTCCTCCATTTAATAACTTGTAGTTATCTTCTTGTGTTAGGTTATCATTGTCAAAATATGTATGTGTGTGTGTGTGTGTGTGCGCGCGCGTGTGGAGTAATAGGGAAGGCCCCTACACTTGGTATTAGATCCTGGTTCAATAAATTGTAACCTTGGACCCTTTAAGATTCTTTCTCATAGTATTAATTGGGGAAATTTTAAGGGAAACATTGGAATTGGGAACCAATGTTTCTTTCTAGATTAGAATTTTATTTTCCCCCATCTTCTCTTCCTTGCTTGAACTCTTTGTTCACATAATATGGAGATTTTTCTTTAAGTTGTCTGTAATTATATGTGATTATAATGAATAATCGATTGGTTTTAAAACAAATAAACAAAACTTATTAGTCAAATGTGGAGGAAATAGGAATAGATTATCACCAATACATGCTCACTAATATGTGTTTGTTAAAACAACTTGAAATAATTTCCTTCATGCTCAAAATTAGTGAGTTGAACCAAGATCCCATATTGCACTTAGAAACATGATATCTGGTTCAATTTTTCTCTTATTAAAAGCTCTACACCATTTACAAGATACATTCTGGAATGAATTTTGTATATGTCATCCAATGTCACCGAGATTGAAAAATTTCCCACACCCTTTGACATTTTTATTAGGAAATTTGTCGCAACCCTACTGGTAAAAAGACTCAAGAAATAAATAAAAATGAAAATAAAAATGGTTATATTGTTGGAAATTTTGTCGAAAATTACTCTATTTGTGGTTTTTTGCTTGATGTTCATTTGATGTGCTAGACAATCTCCTAATGGCCCTTCCCCATGTTAAAATTAGGCTCAAACATTCTCTTTTGAGATCATTTCTCACCTTCGTTTCTCTTTATATTACTCTCTTCATGATTAGCAACATCCTTAGAGATCCTTCAATATTCACTCTGCAAATGTTGTATATTACGAATTTAGTTTTGGACCTAGATAAGCTAGTAAGCTCATTATCCATTTGTCTAATACCCCAATTCCTATATTGAAGTGATAAAGGCTCTATAATTCATTTCCACTTAATCCAAGAACCAAATGCACATGATCATCAAAATAACATCCAATGCAAGTTGCATATATACCAATTGCATGTGCTTATAAATATAAGATGTGTCCCAATAATCCAGCTTTCCATAAAAGTCGAGGATATATCTAGGCATGTTTATTGCGGAGGGTTCTCTCAATTGAGCTAGAATTCCTAGGCTAAAGAAACCATCACCGGTAATATCCTGGTGGCAAGAAATTTGAGTTGCTACCTGTCAAAAATCACCCATTGCAAGTATGTACAAATGCAAACTCAGTGCCTCTGGTTTATCCCACTCGAATTCAAACTTGGTTTATCTTCTAAAGGCATAAAAATGTTGGGAGTTTCATACTAGAAAGTAAATTCCCTACTACAACTCACCACTCTTTTAACAAACAAAACCATATGCAACTCCAAATTCCAAACAAGATACCTAAATGGGAGTTCTCTTGGGTTTCCTGGACAAGGAAAATTGGGTCACTAAATCTATTAAATCCTTCCATCAATCATGAGTAACATTAATGACCTCATCTCTAGAAGAGAAAAATGGCATATCTGAATTAGTAATATTATTGGGTGTGAGCAATAGAATATGGTTCTCCCCCCTAATGTTGTTTTTTCCATAACTTCTTTGGACAACACCTCCTTTACTTGGATCTTTCTCATTGAACAACCCCTTGAAGTTAGTTAATGGCATAAAATATCCCATTCAAGTACCTTTGATGTTGGTGAAGTTAATAAAGAAGAATAAGCATGTGATACAAACAGTGTGTACATTGCCTTGACCATTGGAGGAGCATGCATTTGTGAGGCTCAATCAGTGGCACGAGCATGAACTCGGAAGAAAAAGAAAGAATCAACATTTATTGGTAAGATTTGTTGCAAGCATGGTCATTTTCCTTAGGAGTGTATAACCGCTATAGGAGCCAATCATGTTAGGGAGTGCACTGCAAAAATTGATGTGTTGGATAAGCATCTTGAGCTTTGTATTCTTGATCTGGTACATTAATTATATAGTTGGTTGAGAATGAGACAAGTTGTCAAATTAGGGTTTATGAAGCAACTATCGGGATAGTTTCAGTGTCATGGCCTACATGGTTGAAATATATACCCTCCCACCATAGTTCTATACATTTGGATATGTAACCAACTTTCCAAGAAAATTGATTATGTTTCCCATGCTATTCAACTAACTATTCCACATATTTAAATTGCCTAATTGTGGTGTTAATTGGTAGCTCATATTTAAAAAAAATCAGTGTGTGCTTCTCCTATTGAGGTCAAATTGAAGTTACTAAAAGTAATGGCTAAACAACATAAACTAGCATGGGATTCCTCGATCATAGATGCTAAATTCTTCAAGTTGCATAAATATTTATTGAGGGACCCACTTAGTTTTTGAATGGTTCAAAAATACAAAAGTGTCTATAGAAATAGTTCCCTAGCTAATACCAACAAGTTCTTATTATGGAGGTAGTCGTGACATTGTTTCACACTTATCATACTAAGTATTACAGGTTATGATGAGTTAGAGATGCTTTTACAACTATATCTAGTGCTATATGATGTTAGCCAAGATCATTCTCACAAAACTTCCACAATTAATGATCATCCTCACATTTCTTGAAGATGAAGACCTACTAATCCTAAAGAACTCACTATTTCGGTTCAATAAAAAGAAGAAATCAATCTTAAATAACCAAATTCCTGAATTGAACTAGTAGCAGTTAGTTGGGTATCTTTTAATTTGGTATTTAAGTCATAACTCGAAACTTAGAGTGGTAGACTATTGCTAGTCTAGAGTAAGTTGAAACCTACAAGGCCTTTTTTTTGTTAAGTGGAAATGAGCAACATGTATGATTCAATAGTTTATTCATTGAATTTTCAAGCCAAAAAAATAAAAATAAAAATAAAAATGTTTTTTTACTCTTTGTTTCAAACTCGCATAGATTATGACCCTAACAGAATTGATACTTAGTTATTAGTTAAGTCTCATTCCTGAATGTAGAGACGCCACATGTAGAACATTTCTCATCCACAACCTTGAATTATATGATAAGACAAATATTAGAGTTACAATCTAAGGGAGTAGGTTAATAGCCCGTGTCAATAATTGTTGGTGATATTTAATTATATCAATCACTAAGAAATGTAACTATCCGATGAATTGGACCAAATAGCACAGAGGGTGAATGTTTTTTTTTTTGTAAGTCATCACTAAGAGGGTTGTAAGATAAATATAATGCGTGGATCCGTTTTTCAAAGAAGGAATATTTACTCTCTAATTTCCGTTCGTTAAAACAAATACAAATTTTCAGTGGATTTTACCCTTAAATAATGGTTCATTGAAGCAATTATTTCCAGAGATTCATATTGTTTTAGCATTAACTTAAAGAATCCATCTCTCGCATTAAATATTGGTCTCACAAATGATGCATTCTATTGATTATCAATATTTTCCCTTAATCTTCGCCATACCATTCCCTGGCATCCTCGTAATGAAAGTTTATTTAAATTTTCACTATGATCCCATGTGAGTTTGAATTTAATGTGTCCATAGGGACCAAAATAATGGATGGAAATTAACCACATTACACATTATAAGGTCTAATACAATTTTAATGTAATAATTGTTTAAATAAAAAATTACAAAATTTATTTTATAGTAATAAAAATAAAAATAAAAAATTAATATTTTACATATAATATTTCCCAAACAAATCAATTTTTCCCTAAGTGAAATGTTTAATCTTCTTATTAAAAGGGGTTCAATATAGCGAGGGCAAGCATGTTGGGAGTAGCAACGGACAAAGATCCTAAGCCTAAGTGCTATTGACTATCCACCAATCGAGCAGTTGTTTGGAAGCATCTAAAGGGTATTTTTAAGATTTGTGTATGCACACAATAGTTTATATCAAGGAATCAACAAAAAAATTTGCATTGAATCTCATTAATGAAATTTGAGCAATAAAAAAATAGTATTATGTCTGATAATTTTGTAGTAGAATATGGTTCTTGTTAATTCAAATACACATTGTTGGAGTAAAGAGAAACTTCATAAATCATACTCTTATGCTAGAAAATAGATTCCTCTAGTGCACAACCATAAGCTAAGAATTTCATGGCTTCTTATAACTTCAATATTTTACGACATGATGTTGGGGTATGGCTGGATGAAATTTCCCTTGACAGTTACAGGCAGATTTTCAAAGAGAATGGTGTTAATGGAGAATAGTTGGACAACTTATCCACATTTACCATTGAGCAAATTTTGCGGTTTATTAGGCAGTGTCACATGAAATGGAGTAAATTTTATAATTATGTGCAAAGAACCTCGACATATCAAAGTGGCATTCTTAAAAGGTGAGCAAGAAATTTGTAGGCCTTGGTGGGCACCCTCCTGCCTCTCAACAGATTTTGGTAAGGTTGCAAAGCATAATCGACATTCTCGAGCTATGTCATTAAAATTTGACCCTTGAGACTAGCCAAGAAGGTAGGATTGGGAAAATTGATTCACATGGAAAAGGTGTTAATGCATTCATTTATGTATTCTTTTCATCCTTGTTGCAATCTTCAATTTTCTTTTCAAGGAGATAATTCTCTATTCATGAATTTTAGATGTGTATAGACTCTATACAAACTTCATGCATGTCATATGTCCCTAATGCTAATAACAACATATTTACTATGACATTTCGTAATGAAGTCTAAGTTAATAGAAATAGTTGATTTTTCGTGCTCTTCTTTGTTGCACCTTGGATTATCCTTTTGTTGGAGTGGTTCTACAGGTGGAAGTATATGCACACTAGAAATAATGAAATGATGATTTTATTAATACTACATGAAGAACTTAAACATATTAAAATTGAGTCTAATGGTCCCATCTCCAAGATGAAAAAACAAAATGATTAAGCTTTGTAGTATATAGTTTGCCTCAATTTCAAATCCATAGAAGTCCTGGCCCTTTATAACATATGGGCTTCAGTAGTCTTTGAATCTTACAAAAGATGTTGTAGGAATTGAATTTTGACATTATATCAGTTTAATTATGTTAAACAATAAATGATTCTTGTGCTTAGTTTTTATACTGCACTGAAATCACATTTATCAATGATGTTTCATTGTCGAAGTTGTGCATTACATTTTCAAAACTCAAATGCGACTTGGCACTAGTTTTCTAGCCATATGCTTGAATATGCCTATTCCAGAAGATGTTGAAGTAGACATTGATTTTATACATCGTGTCTAACAATTAAAGTCACCTAGTAGTAAACGATTCTAGACTTTTGTGCCACTGCACTTGAAGCATATTTCTTGATGGTGCCTAATTGTTGAGGTCAAATATTATTGAGGCTAACGAATTCTTATTATATGATACTTCAGAAATTGTAGAGATTCATTTTCATATATTTATTCATTAAAGTTTCTCAACAATGAATCTTGTTAACTTTCGATAAACAAATTATAGAAAAATAAATCACAAAAATAAACTTGGTGTATCACATCCACGAGGGAAACCTTTTGTTAAAAATATATATGCAAATTACCTTTCAATTATTTGCAAGTTTTTCTAGTCACAAAGGTCAAATCAAAAACTCAGTTGGAAGAACACCCAATCTTGTAGCAGTTCAAGCTATAGAATTATTATTTCAATGTGGAGTGTTTTTTATGCACGGGGTTCCCTTTTTCTTCTCATGAATAAAGAGAATTGAATGTTAATGCCTAGTGCCATTTGAGATGTATCACTCTAAACAAATTACTAAGTCATATCATATCCTCTCTTTTAATGTTGTTACAGGTTGCGAAGCCTATATTAACATTGAAGGTAACACATAGTAGCTTCAATAACAATATAAGTTTTAGATCTAAAATAATTGTGACAAACTATAAAGTATAGCTCCAAATGTAAGAGAGTTCATGTTCTTAACTTTGCAGACAATGAAAGTCTCTTGTTCAATGACTGTTCAATTAAACAACATGCTTATTTTCTTCATATTTTTACTCCATGTTTTTTTTTTTAATTTGTAGTTATCTAGTATTGGCATAGGTTACCAAAGTGCATAATTACTTAAGTCATTCAATGGCTCACGATATTTCTCACAATTGTAGAACATAGCTCTCTTGAAAGAGAAAAATTATTTTCAAATTTTTTATGGAATTTTAGTTTACTTTCAAGCTTCTTGAGTGAGTTGAATATATTCCCATGTAAAATTAATTAAATATATTACTAACTAAATTCGTATTATTGCATTTTAGAATATATAGTATGCAAATTCGTTAATGAAGCTTTACAAATTTAGTTGAGGAAGGAGAGGAAAAATGAACACAAGATGGGAGAAATATTGGTGAAGGATTTATGAGTTGGTTAGAAGCATTGGATGCTAGCCTATAGCATGGTGATATTGAAGAGGGACAATATAACCATGGAGATCAAATCAAGGTAATTGATGTTGAGAAATGTAGCTAAGAAAGGAACATTCCTACACAGGCTTCAATATGAATGTGGAGTGCATGATTTTAGACATTTTGAGGAACGATGCAGAGGACAAGATGACATAGTGTGACCCACAATAGAGAGCAAGAGAATATACATGGTGCTTGTTGGACCAATTCAAAAGGACTTAGTGGGAAAATTCAAATTGTGTCTTAGGCTTAGATATCCTATTATTTCATTTTCTCTCATTAATTATGAAGTGGTCACTTAGAAAAAGTGGGAAATGATTCCATTTTATATTTTCTCTTAAAATATTAAAGGTATAGAGTAGTTGAAATATGTATTTTGATGTAAGATTATTACGAATTATAGTTCTTATACACACACACACATAAGTATAGTATAAATAAATAAATAATAAACAAAGAATAGTAATGATAATGATTAAATCTACAAATACATAACGTGTGGGGCTAGGAATGATCAAATTGTATATGTATGGGGACTGTTTTATTACTTAAGGCAATTTGGTTCCACCCCAATAGTTAAATTACCAAATTTTTATATGTAGGAAGCCCTTCGTCTAATCCCAACCTTGGATATGGGTGACTAGTGGAATAGGATAGTATGTTGTCGAAATTTATAACCTTCAAGAATTGACAAGATATTGATCATGCCTTTGTCACAATCCTATTAGTGTTAATGATATTCACTTGTATATATGATACTCAAATTATTTGGTATGGTGTAAGGTTGGTACATGTGTGGTGAGAACTAGTTTTTAAGGAAATTGTTTGATTTTTCGGTTAAAAAAAAAAAAAAAGTGTGTGCAAGTTTTGGTCGTTGCATGTTATAGCTTGAACACTTATGATGGAATTTATGAGTATATTTTACCAGTACCTTGAGTCATCAATACCAACCTCTCCCTTTCTAAATTGGGATGGTAGTAGTAGGTCTACTTCAAGTGCGGTTATTCATGAGTCAATTATCATGGGAGTCAAGACCATGCTCGACATATTGAAATTCTATGTGAAAAAATTTAACCTAATTTAACCTTGTTAGCACCATCAAGAGAAGTTCCTAAACCAATTGGAAATTGTCGAAGCAATGTCACCATTACTTGGTAATTCAAATTATGCTATACCAAATTTCCAAAAAAATATGGATATATTATTCCTTCCTATTGGAAATAAATAAATATTATGTTTTGTAGGTGTGATTGTGAGCATCCTCATCAAGGAATGCTACCTAATTCTAAAAAAGGATTCCCTAGAATTTGAGGTTGATACATCAAACGTTGGGAATGACAATGTTGGGAATACATGGTAATAATCAAACTACTCTAAGCATGGAATAATATTTTTGTCTTCAAATGTGCACACCACAACAAATTACATAAAGGTTCAATAATGTAAATGCATATGTTTGTGTGTAGACTTTTGGAAGGGAAAAATAGACCAATTAAAAGTTATATGTGAATATCTTTAATAAAGGTTTGACCGGTGAATCAAAAATGTTATGTCACCCATTTACATTAAATAGGGCTAATGCAGAGGAATGCAATATTAGTACCATCTCTAGAGAGGATATGTTGAGACATGTCATCAATCCCATCTTGTTCTAAAACTTTGAGATGAAGTCGAATTTTAGGGGGAGTGGTGTAATACCTCGTTTTACCTTGATTATGAGACCAACACTTCTATCTTAATTGGACTTTTGAGACAGATTCTATGGCTTCCACTTTATTTTTTAGGACATCAGGGTTCATGATCCTATGATTATTTTTACTATTATAAACCCATGTGATGATGATTATGATGTATTTACTCCAAGTTCAATCTACATGGCATTAATGCTTATGTTACATGTGATTTTTGATGAATTTGATGATTTTATATCATGTTTATATACTTGAATGACTATTTTTAGGACCGAATATTACAGACAATTGTTTGAGTGTGGCAAGAGATCATTTTTTCACACATACACGTCATGAGTTAGCAAATTCTAGTTTGGTCATTTGAGTACTTTTATATAGATTTTTATCTGTAAATAATATGTTGTTATAATTATTGAAGATGTATTAATGGTTACATGAACAATTTAGGTGCTTGTCCAAACGACTCGCACATGGGTGATAGAGCTATACAAAACAGATGGAACATCATGGGAGGGGTGGGGCAATGTCCTTAATTCCACCCACTAGCACTCCCACCATGAATTGGGCTAGAAAGTGTTAGGATACCTTTTCCTTGAAGATCATGATTTTGTGGGGGCAGACATTGGATTGGGTCACTCATGAAGGTTTACTAGGTGCATGCATTTGTTGATCCCCAACACCATTAGTCTCACTGTAGAGGGAGACACAAGATATAACAGTGGTATTTGTCGTAATGCCCGGTTCTTCCCTTCGTAGTCATAGGGTGCCTAAATGGAAAGTGGTGTGGCACCCTTAGAACTTCAAAGGGTATTCATTGAAGGGAATGACCGACTTGGCAGCCTTGGAACTTCAAAGGGGATTTGTTGAAGGGAATGATCGACTTGGCACCCTTGACATCAAGAAGAAAAAGATGAAAGATAATTAAGAGTTGATAATCATACAATGATGAGCCCTAATTCACACCATGTAGTATGTGAGGTTTTAAAATGAGATTAGCCAAATCCAGTGTAAACCTTGGAATAAAGGGAGAATAGGAAGAATTATAAACATTGGACCAATTAAATAACTCTACGCTTCTCGCATTTGGAAAATTTTGCGTAGATAATGTTCATTTAAATAACTCCAAAGTATATCATTGTTCTAATAGAAAAATGGGAGGGGGGTCTAGAATTAAATAGAAGAATTAATTCAAAGATATTTTAACATCATTAAGAAAAGAGGGTGGTGTATGAAACTAAGGAATAGTAATTTAAAATTGGAAAATTTTAGTTTCATGAGAGAACCTCCATGTGGCAAGAGTTTAACACAAATATCTCCATCCAATAATTCAACTTGAGATGAACTAGGGTGTAGTTGGGGAAAAAAACATGAGGCCTACCAATTGACTTCAGTAATGAACACAAAGTAAAGGAGCATAAAAGGGGGATCAAGAGACAAATAGGAGAAGAAATAGATGGGATTCATATTGGGGTGAGAGAAAACATGTTTTTAAATAAGAATAATAATTTAGGAGAGCCTTGGTGAGAATCTGACACATGGATGGGTGCATAATCAAATTTTAGGGTTGATAAAAATAATTTATTTTGCATAGAGTGAAAAGTGTCTCCTATGAAGCCTCATATAAAAGGAGTAAGTTGTGGGAGAGAGAATTTTTTCCCTAATGTCGGATGACTTGCATAGTGTTATTGTGATGGTTACTACTTAGTCTATAATTATTTTTGTGAAGTAGAGGTCTGTAGAGAGGGAACTCTGGAACCATAAGTTCTCTCCTCCACTTTCTAGTGTTCTTCCTCTACTTTATAGCCCCATTGAAACTCAGGGGTCTATGGGGAAGAAGGGTACCTAAGGAGTAACTTGGGAATTCAACTAGTGATCAGCAAGGTTGGATTGAGACACAATATTCTCCACACATGTAAGCAGACACATCCAGAAGCACAAGGATCAACGAACCTCAAATCATGACTTCATCCTCTTAAGTGCACAGTATCTTTGTTGTATTCGAAAATTTTTCCTACATGCTACATTAGGGGAATTTTGAGGTCTAAAATGGGCCTCTTAAGGAAATTCTAAAATAATAGTGGAAATAATAAAATAAGATTAGATTACATCATCAAATTTTAAAGGGAAAAAAGAAAGAACTACTTTTTCAACTCGTATTCTCAACTTATCGCCTTATGGGTTTACTCAAATTTCGAGCGGGGACACTCATTGGATGCATAATCTGATTCCTCGTCCAATTAGTGCCCACATTGCATACTTTCGATGGACCCTGCTACATGAAAATTGAGAAATACATGAAAAAACATGATTGCAATCGTGTTTTTTCATGTATTTCTCATTTTTCGTGTAAGAGTGTCCATCGAAAGTATGAAACGTGGGTACTCCTTGGATGAGGAATTAAATTTTTCATCAAACGAGTACTCTCGCTCGAAATTTGAGTAAAACCTTAGGGAGATAAGTTGAAAATACCAGTTGAAAAAATAGTTTTATTATTTTATTATTTTTTAATATTTTTACTTTTTTACCCCAAAAATGGTGAATAATACACCATAGTTTACATCATCATCTTGAATCATATTGGTTCTTATAAAGTTTATTTTGGTTGTACATTTTTCTTAGAAGGCCCATTTTAGACCTCGAAAGTTCCTAATGATTGTTGTATATAATTATCTAAGTGTAAAAGTTAAAGATATGATGGATAATTTTAAAATTTTGGACTATTAATATATGTTCATTTAATAATTATGTGATTCTCATGTTGGATGTGGTTACTCAATGGATGATTATTTAAAAAAAAAAAAAAAAAACCTTCGTTTTCATATTACTTGTAGCTCGGTAACTTAGAATGCACCATTTATTGTTAATAAAATGTGAGCACGACTTCCTACATCTAATAACTTGTTGCTATTATCTTATGTTGGGTTATAATATTCAAAATGTGTATGTGTGTGTGGAGTAATAGGGAAGGCCCCTACAGAGACCACTTCTTTGAGGACCCAAATGTTTGCAAATTCTAAGTGAGACAAAAAGCAATTAATGACCCAAGTCAAACCAACATCGAGAATGATGGAAAAATCAGTATATATACCACCTTTTGATATTTTCACTATGTGGTCTAAAACTCTTCCCCGTGGCCCAAACTCATACCATGTACTTTCCATCTTAAGTTATAAGCGCAGGGCTTAAGCAAGTAGCAAATCACCCTCAACGATTGCATGGGGTAACAGATACTTGTTGCAACCCACCTCACTCAATATAGGGGTTGTATTGAATTACTACTAAATGAAATTCGTAATTAATATTTTGTACTAATGTACTATTAAATTAAATCTATATGTCAAGCATTTATTATTTAAAGCTTCTTGTTCAAGCCATTTTAAATATTCTGTCTCCCAATCATGTTCTTCTGGATCTTGAGCATCTTGATAGATGTCTACGAACAAAGTTGTTTTTTCTTCATCAGATGTCTTTTCTTTTCCTTTAGCTGATGATGTTGTTGTAGAAGATTCTGCTTTAGATGATGCTTTTGCTACAGATGATTGTCCTATTTCCCACTTTATTTTGAGGGAAAATATACCTTTCATCTGATTTTTTCCACCGATTGATGAATGCCATTGGATTTATTTCAATATCCAAGAAGGTATATTTTTTAGCTTTATGAAAAGAAAGCATTCGCTGTACTGCCAATTCAACACCATCTAATAATTCCCATTTGAAGATTTGAAACATGCTGGTGGATGATTCGATTGCACATTGGATCCAAAGTTTGCAATTATGACTTATCTCTTCTTTTTGCTGCCAGCCTAATTCAAAAATCATAGATGAGCAAACTTTTGTAGACAACATGAGACTAATTAAACAAACAACGTCATTAGTCCAATTTCCTACCATAACACTAATTGTTATTAGTGCCCTTTTAATGATTGAGAATTTGATCACCTTCTTTTCTCCTTGAATTTCATCAAATTTTTTCAACATGGATATTTTTTCAAATAATCTGACATTGTTGAATTCTTTTAGCCATAGAGTCACTTTCTGAATTTCTTCAGTATTTTGTGCTAAGACAGACACATCAACCTTTTCTAATCCAAAAATTTGTGCAAAAGGATTAGGATAAATAGGATTTCTAAACTCGAGACTCTGATAATCCCATGGGGATGAAAATGTTCTAATATATTGCAAGGTTCTTTCAATACACTGAGAAGATATGATCTGTCTTTTCTTTTGGCAATATCCATCTTTGATTTCCCAATCAACAAAGGATTCAAATAACTCATATTGTGGGAAGGAATTTGTTCCTGCAAAATTTTCATCAATCCTTTGAAGATATGCAGCCTCAAGTTCTTCAAAAAGATCAGGGATCCTTAAGGATAACAGAAATTTTGCAATCCCTCCTTCGTATTAATTTCTTCAAGATCCATCATCTTTGCTGAAGTATAAACTGTTAATGCAAAATCTATTCCTCCAATAATCTGATAATAATTCAGAGTTTTTAAAACTTGAATCATGGATTCAGTATATGATATAGTCCATAAATCATCAAGAGTCTTAAAATAGATTTTTACCTTCATGTTGGGTAAAGGATAAACGTTTACAAGCTCTGCATCTAAACCCAAAATGACTCCGACATTTTTTGATTGCCATGCCTGGCATTTCTGAATCCACTGGTTTCTTCTGATCCTTAAGCTAACAATATTTTTAATTTCTTCAGTCAATGCTCCAAGTTTTTGTTCCAGGATCTTAAATATTTTTACAAAAGTATCAAAATTGTCATCTTCCGGAGTCTTACCAGGAAGGACGAATGGGTCAGTCCTTTCAAAATATACATAGGCCTTATTCATGTCTCTGGTAAGTGAATCTGATAAATAATTTGAATTTCCAGGCACCCATTCAACCTCAAAATCATACTGTTGGAACCATATTTGCCATACCAACAGCCTGCCTCTTGCTAATTGTCTGGAGATTTTTGTTGATAATAAATATTTAAAATTCATTAAGTCAGTTCTTATCAGAAACTTAACTGGTGCCAAGTATAGTTCAAACTTTTGGATGCCATTAAAGATGGCAAGCATTTCCTTTTCTGCAGTGAATTAATTCTTTTGGTGAGTTAAAAATTCACCGGATGCATAAGCACACAAAAATTCTTCTCCCTTTTCCTCTTTTCTCTCAAAAAGTACAGCTGCCCAAAAATCATCAGAGGCGTCTGTTTGTAAAATTAGAAAACCATCACCTGGAGGTTTGAGTTTTGGGAGATTCTGACATTCAGCTTTTAATAATTTTACTGTTGTTGTTTCTTCTAGATACCAACCAGAATGTAAATTCCTTCTGATAGGAGCAGTTTTGGAAGATAATCTATAAATGTACTTATGGACATAATTTAAAACTCCTAGAAAACGCTGAATAGTCTTAGTATCTTTTAATTCATCAGGAAATTCAGACAATTTAGTTAAAACATGTGGTTGCATCTAAATTTTTCCATTCAGTATATGAATTCCTAAGAAATCAATACTGTCTTGAAATAAAACCATCTTTTTCTCTGATAATACGATACCATGCTTCTGAGCTTCTTCAAGAAAAATATGTAGGTGTTCGAGATGAGAATCTAAATCTTGACTATGAATCAAGATATCATCAATGTAAGTGACTATAAAATCATACCTGCCAAAAATGTAGTACATTCTTCTTTGGAAGAATGCAGGAGCATTCTTTAAGCCAAATGGTACCACCTTCCATTGTTAGAAACCTGTGGGACATGTGAAAGTAGTTTTATGTCGATCTTCCTCTTTGATCTAGATCTGATAATAACCGGACTTCATGTCAAATTTACTGAAGATTTTTCTATTTTGTATCTTCTGCATTATAGTTTCTTGTCTTGGTAGAGGATAGTTAAAGCTCTAAGTTATTGCATTTAATGGCTTATAGTTTATAACCATCCGAGCTTTTCCTCTTACTATCTCTGAGTGATTTCTCACCAGAAAAACAGAACAAGAATAATGTGATGAACTGGGTTCAATCAGCTTTAAACTTAGCAATTCTTCAATCTATTTCTTAATTTCTTGTTCATCTATTGGAGTGCATGGGATAGTTTTCCTTTTACCCCATTATCATGTAGAGTCACTATTTCTTGTTGAGGACTTTCAACACTCCAAAATTCTTGTGGGTTGTTTGAACAATTTTTTAACAACTCTTCATAGATTGCAATTTGAGTTGGTGACCAATCTGGATTTCTGTTTTCTTTTTGTTTGTTTTTTAACTCAATTCTGTCTTCATACAGCTGCAATACTTCCTGCCAATTGTTTGAATCATTCTTTGGCTTTCTAGCACCTGCCTTTCTTTGGCTGTTCTCTTTTCTGACTTATAAATCAGCAAATGTCAGTCTTGGGACTGATATAGCTTTTTTCTTAAAATTTAGAATTACTTTATCTTCACTTATTGTGACAGGCAAGACAGAATTAATAAATGGCATACCCAAAAATAAACTTGCAAATGGATCATAATGTTGGATAGCAGAAATCTTAACAATACTCCCCCCAACTTTTAGAGAAAGGTTATCCACGTAATGGGTGAGATTTACTGTTCCACCAACTGTTTCTGAAACTAAAATGTTTTTTAAAGGTTTCCATAATCCTTTAAACAAGGAAGGGCGAGCTAAATTGTTAGAGCCAGCAGTGTCAATGAAAGCATCAACATTTATCCATTCTCCTTTTACCTGAACTTGCACTGGGATGTACAAAAAAAAAATTGTTTTGACTATCTTCTTAAGAAGATTACTTTCTACGACATCATCATACGCTGGAACAGGTAAAGGTGAAGACGGAGCTACTTTCTTTTGATAGGGACAAAAGGAATTCAAAACTAGTTTAGGATTATTCGTACCTTTTTCTTTCTGAACCGAAAGAGATTTTTCAGTAGACACAGTATCAGATGAACTAGATTCAGAGGTTTCTTCAGTGTCATCTTCAGTGGATTCATCACTAAAATGGAGTTATGTGTCTTCTTCCTCTTCGGAGAAATCATTATCTGAACAGTTGTAGCATCTATTCATCTTTTGAGCTGTATCTGGGACTGACTCAGATTCAGACAGAGAAGCATCATTTAAGATATATACATCTGAGACTTCATCTTGAGAATTTACTATTGACCAAGTATCTACAAAATCATCAACTTCTATACATGCTTTCAATTTATTTGAAGAACTCTTTGGGCATATTTTTGCGAAGTGTCCTTCTTGTTTACAGATGAAAAAAGCATTATCTTTTCTTGGTTGTCTTCGCTTCTTCAAATATTTTAATTTTCTGAACGGCCTTTTGGGATTGGCTACTCCTTTGGGTTTAAATCTTCCATACCTTTTTTATTTTCGTTTTTTAAAAGGTGTCCATAATAAAACAGCTCAGCAGACTTCAACACCAGGAGTAAAATCTTGAGCCTTTTTCTGCCAACAAATATATTTTACCTTTTCTTGACATCTGAATAGAAGATCTATCCAATAAATTTGTTCAATTTTCTTGCCTTGAATATCTAGATCTTTCATAATTAAATCTCCTAAATTTCCAGGTAATTTTGATAGAAATGAAACCTTTTGAGTAGAATCATTAGTAAGATTTTTTTTATAGATCTTAGACATATAATCATTCCCAAATTGGTCTAATAATTTCAAATCTTTTGGTTCCATTCTAGCCAGATCTGTTATGATTTTATTTTTCTCATCAGCAGGCTCGGGGACAAACTGAGTTTTCAATAACAATTCAAGAGTAGCTAGACCAGCAGCAACTACTACTAATCTTTGGTCTTCTGATGGACCCATCCACCAGTCATAAACAATCCCTGCCATACGTTTCTCTGCTAAGGCAAAAATAGATATATTATCTAGTCTGGTTGTAAATTGCTTCTGATATAATGCACCAATCCAAATTCTTATTGACTCCGCTGGATTTGTAGACTTATCTAAGTCTAGAACATACCCACTTGAATTTGTAGCAAATAAATCCTCTTCTATTCTGGGTATTTTTGAACTTCTTTAAACACATGAGCCTTTTGGATAGATGGTAAAATAAAATCAGGAAACTTAGAAGCAGCACTTTCTAATGTAGCAATTTCACTTTTTGGTTTTTGGAAATTTAAAGTCTTTATTGGTTCTAGTTTCTTTTCAGGTGCTTGTAAGCTAGATTCGGCTTCACTAGCTTCTAGATTTTCATCTATATCCCAATAATTTGGAGTATCCATTGACACAGAAAATTTAGGACCTTTTGTTCCTTTCTTCTTCTTTTCTTTCTTCTTTTGTTTTGCTTCTCTTCTCCTCTTTTATTCTTGTTGCTCTTCATAGAGTAATCGTAAATTATTCAAAATCAGCTCATTTTGAGAGCCCAAATCATCTAAAACATCTTCTGCATAAGAACACCAGGTAGCAAGATAATTCCCGATCTGATATGTCTGATCTAGATGATTGGTGTTTGAACCATTATGCTCTATGATAGGAGCACAGTCTACTCTGGTGGAAGCTTGTCTGGATTGATGTAAGGTCCCACCTTACCTACCATAATTATTATAGAGAAATATTATATTAAATCAAAATGCGTTACATATTTTTTATTTTATTTCATGAGTCACTAAATGACATGCTTATGAATTATTTTCTTAAAAGGATAATTTAAATTATATAGGGTTGGCATCCCATAATTAGGAATTCATATGTGAGCTAATATTGCAACAAATTACTTACTGCAATTATGACTTTTCAGCAAGACCCTTTAACTCAATGAGTTATTACACTAGAAATACCTTGATTGCAAATCTTAAATTAACTTAAGCCTTTTGTTTTATGGACGGTTCATAAACGTAATTAGATGCAACCATTGAACATTATGAAAACCAATTTACAAGTATGGAATGTACATCCATTGAGGCATTTTGTCAAACACTTACAACCATTATCTCTTTAAGGTGTTTTCACAACAATTAGCTAACATGAATCCAAAGTTACATGAATTCATTTTTTTTGTAAGTAGTGTCAATAATTGAACTTAAGATATTAGTAGACTACCAGCCATATTCATTGTTGAAGTTGTACCAATGAATATAAGTATTTAGAAATTTCAAACATAGCTCACAATATTGTAAGGTACAGCCATTGAGGAATTTTGACAAATAGTTGGCAGTCGTAAAACAAGTTGTCGTAAGGTTATTTAAATTTTCAAATTATTAACCATTTATACTTTAAAAACCATTTCCAAGTGGTTAGCCTATATCATATTCATCACTATAAATTATCAGGCAATTCCAATATAAAAAGAACCAAACAGCAAAACAAAACAACAGGCAGTTCTACATGCAACAGCAAATCTGCAAAACAGAGCAGATTTGGGAATTGATGTCCGAAACCTTGATTTTTGAAATCAAAGTTGGGGTGAAATGGCCTATTGGTACGGATACCCCCTGAAGTGGAGCTGAATCGCAACAGGGACGCCCAGAAATGCGATTCTTTAAAAGAACAAAATTTATAGCCTAAATGTTTCATTTATGACTTTTGTCAAACATATGGAATGAAAACTTACAGCTACACCTCTACATGAGGAAAAACAACCCAGAGTTATGCTACTAATATATGCTCATTGAAATCACACATTTCTAAATCCACCATATGAGTTCTTGAAACATTTTACCACCCACAAGCTAATTCATTTGACATGAGTGACAAGCTTTTTGCACCAATTGCTACAATTTAAAAACACATGGAAGCCCTGAATGCTACAGCCATTAAGGCTTTTTATCAAAATTCTGATAGTACTATTACAACAACTTGAATAACAAAACATTGAAGAATATGAAACATAAGCCATAACTAAAATTTATCTCCAACTTACCTCAAGCATTTGATCTTCCAAACTATACTTTAGTTGCCATTAATTTTTGCATTTTCTTTTAAGGGTTGATTCTGTAATTCCTCCAAGCATATTTTGGGTACATGTCCATTTTCTTACTTCTGCAAGTTAGCACTTATTCGTGCATAAATAAATTTATAACATTACTCATTCATAGATATTGTCAAACACTTTGCAAACTATCCTCAAACCATTTATAAAACATGCATCTATTGATTATTTGAAACAAAACCATAAATCATGAAATACTTACCCAAGTCCTTTGGAATAAATTTATTGCAATTACCTTCAACAATATTTGGCTTTCCTTTTTCAAATGCTACAATACCAAGATTAGTACCATAAACTACACCAATAATAACTCCAATATTGAGATCTAAACCTCCATACATATAGATTGATATAGTCTTCATTTTTAACTAATCAATAATATTTTAGATAACATAAGCCTAAACCAAAATTTGATGCTTACAACAATTTAAATGTCTACCTTTTATTTTATGCTAAATCTATACTATAATTTTAGGACAATGGAAATTATACCTGAAGAGATATTCAGCTCCAATCGTTGAGAATATGATCCACCTTCGATTCCTTAACCAACTCATTTGAACCATCTGGTTTTCCACCCAACCATATCCAGGGAGAACTCCTCCCCCTGGAACCCTCGAGCTGTAAAAGCTCACAAACAGTACCCAAAATACAGCAGTAGAGAGAGAGATGCAAGGAAAACTAAGGAAGATAGTTTTCACTTCCTCTAAATACCACTCATGTTCAACCTCAATAGATACTTAGTAGATTAGTAAGAAATTCAGATTTTTTTTTTTTGGAAGTAATTGGATACTCTCCATATCTCTCCCTTTCACAATATTCCTCAAGTCTCTTCCACTCTTGGCATTACCCCCTTCTCCCCCCAAATGAGAATACATGAGACTCATATATAGGAGGAGCAACAAATTCATGTCATAAAAGAGGATTAATATGCATGCATTGTATTCCTTTTAGAGGAGTGTAACTTATGCCATTAAGGAGAGGTATGCATGCCTTATTTAAGGAGAGTGTAACATATGCATTAAAGTGAATGTAAGAGGAATATTTTATGACACATATTTAATGAGTGTAGGAATATTTTATGACATATATTTAATGAGTGTAAGAGGAATATGCCATTCCTTGATGAGTGCATAAAAGAGAGTGTAATGTAATATTTAAAATAGAGAGAGTTACATAGAGCCATGAGAGTCGTGAAGGAGAGTGAAGTGATTGAGGAGATATAATTTCCTTTTAATAATAATATCATAGTCTCATAAAAGATAATAATAATATTAATAATATTAATAATATTGAGGATTAAGTCGAGATTGAACTATTATAATTGATTAATCATAATTTAAGTGATTTTCCTTGAAGTATATTTGTTTACCCATTGATTGGAGGTGATTTACTATTTTTGGAAAGTCATACTTGAAATGGTAGACATGACTTTCTATTTTTTGAAAGTCACTCCAAAATTGTTAGGAATTAGATTATTAAGGAAATTCATCTACGAGTTGCCCATGAGTGGTATTTTTCTTCCGGATAATAGGGATTCTGCACCCCTATTGTATGCATCTTTGTGCCTTAGTAGATTGAGGACTCCGCGCCCTGATCTACTCTAAAGATCCAAGATTCCACACCTTGATCTTTTTTTTTTAAATATTCAGGACTCTGCGCCCCAAACATTTCATTATAGATTCAAGACTCCACATGCGTCTTTATATTTCATGGATTTAGGACTCAGCGTCCTAATCCTTTTATCATATATCCAAGGCTCCACGTCTTTATATTTCATGGATTTAGGACTCCACGCCCTAATTTCCATGGCTTCTCATCTATTCTTCTTTGAAACTCCGCGTTTCACTTTAAGGTATTGATTGTGAGCTTATACCCATCTGATGGTTCGTTGGTAAGGTCTTCTTCCAAGACCTGCACACATCACAATCTCAATGATCAAATCAATCAAATGAATTTCATAATTAACTTATTCAAATTTTACCAAATATTGTGCATGACTACCACAGTCATTTTGGTTTTGGAGAAATGACTTCCGCAGTCATTTATAACTTGAGCATCCCTGTTGGCAATGACCAAGTCCCCTGCCACATCATGCTTAGTATGAGATTATGCACATATAATCATACAAATCATGTATCATCCATAAACCATAATTAACCATATGCTCCACATAACCATGATCGTCCATGGATCTGTGTCTCAATTCTAAATCACCATTCACGTCATACACCTATGTCCAAAATAGGATACCAAAAGAGAAAACATCGCTAATATTCTCTTAACCAAAATCAATCATTGTGCACACAACCATAGATATTATCATAAGCACACAACAACCAAGTGACCCAAACCAGGTCATAGCATATAAGCATGTACATAAGCCTTTCATACATAATATTATATCAAAATCACCATCTCTAAGTGTCGTCAAAGCTATCTCACTAATAAGGGAAACTACAATTGAGAAGAGGTAGTAACCTAGTTAGATAATCTATGATAAATTAATTAAACAAAATCATGCTAAATCCTCAATTATGGTAATCAATGGAATATATTGCATTGAAAATATGAACTTCACATAATTAATCTAATAAAAATAGAAATAGACTTTGTTTTGTGATGAAAAGTTGTGAAAACAAATATTACTAATTAATTATCAGTCATTGGTTCTTCGGTAATAATTATGAGACATTGACATTTATTATGAGAAATGAATAACTATTATCTATTACAACAATTAACAACTCATAATTCTTAGTAAAGTATTTTTCTCTTTCTAATTGTTTATTTTTCCCATTACCATGAAATCAAAAGGTCAAGATGTTGAAATCCAACTACCCTCAAACATCATTTATTCCTAATATGGGGTGACTCAATATTGATATGGTCACATATATGCAATTGCTATGGATTTTAAGTGAGATTTGTTGAAAATGTAACTAGTTTCAATCTTCATAATTGGCATTGTACTCATGTCAATATGTATATCTTATGTAACAAACAAAAGAAGAAAGAAAAATATTATTATTTTAAAGCATGGATTTCATGCTTCTTTTGATTAGTCTTCTAGGTAAATCATGCTCTTCATGCCCTTATGGTTATTCATGTTATAATATTTATCGTCACGAGTCAAGAGAGTCAATGCCATGTATATAATACCTATTTGGGCAACATGTACCATGTAAAAGAATTTATTTTGAGTCAAGAAAGTCAGAACAAGCCTCCTAGCACAAGTCGCCCCAACCAAAGAAAATTCGGCCTAGAAAGGGGTAATTCGACCTCACAAGAATCCTATATATAGAAGGAACTTCAACCTCATTTGGCACTCAGACACAATAGGTTCGATGTGCAATAGAAGTAGGATGAAATAAGAACGAAGAGACAAGGATAGAAAGAGAAAAAGTAAAACGAAGGAAGAAGACCTTAATCTTGGACTATCTCTCTCACGTGAATTAGGGTTTATGTTTTGTTACAAGGGGCGAGAATACGAAGGAAGAAGACCTTAATCTTGGACTATCTCTCTCACGTGAATTAGGGTTTATGTTTTGTTACAGGGGGGCGAGAATTGCAGGCCAAAATTCTAAAGTTGTAGCAGATCCAAATTTTTGAGATAGAGGGTCGAAATCTGAGATTGGACCAAGTTTGAAGAGAGTTGACTCTTGTTGACTAGAGTTGATTTTTTTCATTTTGGAAGGGCTTTGTTGGAGGGTTGACTTTAGATGGCATTGATTCCTTAATGCGTCTTGCATGAGTTATCCCACTCTATATACCCATGTGTATTACAACCTCTCTTTTGTTACACCTTCACATGTCATGTTTGTGGATTCAATCAGTTGTTGTAGCTGTTGGTGTTTCTTGCCACTACATACTTCCAAGGATGTTCCATCTGTTGCAACCAATGCCACCCTTGAACTAGTCAATTTCCCATCTCGATAGGCCCGCACTGTCTATCATCTTGACATGTCCCGTCTTTGATTTCTGAATTTCCCATCCTGGCAACACACGTTACTGAATGTTGGTTCTATCCGGTGTTAGGAGGAGGTCTTGGTATTGAGGTTTGGGCCTTGGTTTTCTCTTTTGAAGTAGATTCTATAAGAAGAGAATAGATTATTTCTGGGTTTTCCCCTTGGATGGGTTTTTCCCTCACTTGGAGCCTATATCTTGTGTCCATTGTATTTATTGTTTTTTCTCTTGATAATTGTTTGATGAAAAGATCTAATAAGGAAATACAAGAAGATAATTAAAGTTCACAAGCAATTATCAAGGTTAAGGAGAATTTGGATTAATAGTTTTCCTATTGCATTCTCCAACAAGATTTTCATCTATGGTGCTTGTTACATGAATTTATTAGTCTCATTCTAAGTTATAATTCATGGAAATTAAAAACCTTCAATGCTTCCAAGAAAATGATAATATATATTTTTTAAAATAAATTATAATGTAGTGTTTTTTATTTATGCCCCGTAAAGCATAGGCATGTAATTATTAAAAAATACATGCACACAAAACTAACAAAATTAACTAATGAATAATCAAAAAAATTATTGTTTTGGAATGTTATACAATATGAATGTAAAATGTGAATATGGTAGAAAACCAAAATATTTTTATGTCAAAAAAGTTAGCGTAAAATGTTTGTTGCTATGCTAATGTGACTCAATTACTTTCCATTGTTCCCCTTCTTAATTTATTCAACGAGTTTCAATTGATTGATTTGATTTATTGGATTTCAATTTTTGTGTATACTTTTTTACATGTACCAAAGCACCCCATCCTCCAGCCTGTAGTCAAGCCTTAAGATATTCCATAGGGATCAAGGTCAAACAACAAGCAAGGCTCAAAACAATGACCTCAACATGTCAATTGTTGACTTATTATTTTTATTACAATTTACTTCTTTCATATAGGTGAAATTATTTTTTCCACTACAACATCTCCCCATATTAAGTTGTAGAGTTCCTTCTGATGATATGGCATGGTTACAAGTGTGCTAAAACTTGAATGATTTACTGCATGTGTATTTGGTTTCTTTATTTTGGGTCACCACTATGACTTATTATATCAAAATGAAATAGAATTATTAACATTAATTGGTTCTATTATTATTATAATGTTATTTTTGACTTTTAATCTCTAAAAACAATAGGGTGGGTTTATAGTTTGTCTTTTATAACAACGAACATTTTACGTCACCACTATTGCCCATTATTAGAGCCATGATGGATAATGAAACTAGAGAAAAAATATTAATGCAAATTGGCTCCATTATACAATATTATATTAGCTTTTGATCTCTGAAAATTTTGAGTACATCTATGATTATCACTAAGCCATAGTTCATTGATGAAGTAGATATGTTGGAACCTTTTCCTTAAAACAGTTTCAATATACTTTTATATGCTAATATTACAATATTCTTCGATCCTTAATTACACTTGATAATGTAATTAAAATGTCTTGTTCATAATAAAACTTTGGTTCTTATCATCTTCTTACACCAAAACCATTTATGAAAGTGTTTACAATGAGAGCTTGCAATTTTTTTATTGACATATTCTTTCAAAGAAATAAATCTCAAAATTTTAAAGATGAAAGTGAATTTATTATATATATATATGAAAATTGGAAACAAGAATTTGTGAAACATCAAAAGAGAATAAAATAATATTGTCTTCTTGCACTAACCATTTGTGCAATTGTTTGCAATGAAAACTTGCAATTATGCTAGTGAATAATTCTCTCTCAACAATGTATAGTTTATGTAAAGTTAAAATTTCAAAGTGAATTGTAGAAGTTCAAGAAAGAAATCTCAAAATATTGAAGTTGAATGTGAATCTATTTTTAACAAAACCAAGAGTAATTGTGAAGCTAAAAACAAGAATTTGTGAAACATTAAAAGGGAATTAAAAAACAAAAGTTTGCAAGGATTTCCAACATATCAAAACATTACAAAGTGCATTATATGGATCAAAATAAAATTTAGTCAAAGAAAATGCAACAATATTGAATGGATAAGTTGTCTATAAAGTTCCAAAATGAAAGATAAAAGATACTAATCAACAAAAACCATCACATTCATGAAAAGCAATGAAAACTTACAAATTCTGAAATCAACCAACACAAGTGCAATATGTTGGTGTTTGCTTTCGAATTATCTTAGTAAAGATATGTACTAATTGAGAAAATTATGAAAGGTGAATAAGTTCCATAGTTTATTAACTAAATAAAAACATCTTCAGAATCACTTAACATAAAAGTTAAAAAGAACATAACTTGTTTTTAGAATCACAACTACAGCGCAGAGATTAAGATGCCAACTACTAATACTTAGATTGTCAAATTGGTTAGGTCAATTAACTACCCTTCAACTCCCACCATTAGATAAATGAATCAAAGCGTTTATTGTTCCATTGGTCTTATGGATCACTAAAATGAGACTAACTCAACACAATTGGGATAGGGTGCTTTGTTTTGCAACTTTGTGCTACTAAGAATTTAGGTGCCCTATACAAACTACTTGTCACATCTTGGGAATAGGATTTTCCCAAAGCATCATAGAAGTAACCATGTTGGCGCCACGAAGAAAGATGAATGGCTCTCATGTAAAATCAAACTCATGAGGCTCCATATTTACATTTTCATATATATTATCCTCCACAGTGTTCCAAGGTTGAGAATGAAAACCGACATAGGTAACCTCAAACCACTTTGGATTTGGTAGCTAGCCCTACCAAATCATAGAGGACTCTCTTTGTGATATTGCAGCCAAAAATGACTGAAGAAGGGTAAAAGATATTAGGCTAGGTTTGAGCTCTAGGGCTTTGAAAATTTATGGTTTTTGCTGGATCAGGAGGAGAGGTTAAGAAACTAGGTCAGAGCCAAAATATTACAATTGCAGGGATACAAAGGGGCATGGTAGATATGTTTAATGGCACCTTAGGATTGTCAATTGTAGTGTAGGGTGGAAAAGCAGAGGATCAAAATGAGCATGACAAGCATGAGTTCAATTATCGGAAGATGGCTTACATAAACATGAAATTCCTACCAAAACAGAGAAAATCATAAAGAATTATGTTTAACATATTATAGGAAGATCACTTAAAAGCATAGATATGGAAAGAAGATGAATCAATCATTCATAAAAGTGAATTACATTAGAAAAACTATGCCACAAAATCATACCACATGAATCCCTATATATTAGATGCAACTAAACTTGTATTTCTATAAATGTCAATTGTACACGAGACTCCAAGCCTTCTACTTACTGATGTCCAACCTTGAATCTAACTGAATACTAGATACATATAGACCAAAACCATATTCCCCTCTCTCAGGGGTCGAATCCCTCAAGATAGGATCAGTTTACACAAATTTCTCCAACTAAACCTAATACTAAGGAGGTTAAAACAAACCCTCCTTTTAGCCTTTGATTGACCTACCCATCATTAATTCTCCTCATAAGTACATCAAAATGGAATTTACAAGCCTAACTACATTCATCTACATTAGGTCAACTCAAAACAAGAGGAATTACATCATGAAAAACCAAATTTAACTAAAGAAACTCAAAAAAATGACATCCAGGGAAAAACGCAGCGCCAACAGGAGAAAGTGTAGTGCCAATAGGGAAAAGTGCAGTGCCATCTTGCAGGGCACTTTTAACTGCCTTCTTGAGCTCCAAATGTTGATCTGAAGGTATCATTGGAAATCTTATGATTTCTATTTGTCCATAGAGTCCTTAAGCAATCAAAATGCCCTATCCAAGGCTGAGAAAAATGGATTCTCCTAAGGTCACTCTAAAAATGCAGCACAAGGGTGAAAAAGGTGGCAGAACGTGGTTTTTTAGCATGTTTTTTTCACTTTTCTCCGAACCAAAATGTTGACATGGCACAAAAAGTAGATAGCTGAAATGTGCAGGTCATAAGGTATCCATGCATATAATTTTTTGGTGATTTGGGCTGACTGAATTTCCAAAATTTTCCAAAATGACCGATAATTTCCCAAAAATACGGCTCAAAGGTGGAGCAATATCTCTCTAACCATATCGTTTTCTGCAAACCTAAGAGAACTTTTTGTTCTTTGGTATGTTATGAACAAAAACGTTAGGTCCCCATATTACTAGTGTAGTCCCTTATTGATATTAGTGTAGTCCCCTTATTGTTATTGTTGTACCCTTATAGCCCCCATATTATTATTATTATTCCTTTACATTAATATTGTTCAGTCAGCTAGGATTATATTGTGACCCCATGGACCCCTATATATAGAAGGAGGTTTTGTCATTTGTATCATCCAAGAATTGTTCATTTATGTAATGTATTGGAGGTTTCCCCCCTGAAGTGGCTATTTCTAAGGCGTTGATCTCTCTTTTCTTCCATTTTTGGAGATGGTTTCATAACATTTGGTATCATAGCTTTGGATTCTAGGGTTTCGCTGCTCCAAACAGGTCATCGTGGAATTTTCGCCATAACGTTTTTTCTACGAAGGTTCGGAAGCTGAAATTTTTATAGAGCGAAGCCAAAATCCTGAGGGAGCATCTTGTAAAAATTTCAGATCTTGGTTCGCAATATTTTCGGATATGATCTGTGGAAGTTCGGGTTTTTTCAGGCTCCTGAATTTCACCTAAACGGGTCACCATGGCATTTGTGCTATAAATTATTTTCTATGAAATATCATAAGCTGAAACTTTTACATAGCGAAGCCGAAATCCTGAAGCACCTCCTGTCAGAATTTCAGATCTTGGTTCACAAAATTTTCGGAGATAGGATCTGTGGAAGTTAGTGTTTGTTCAGGCTCTCGAATTTCATCTCAAAGAGGTGACCTTGGGAAAATCATTATAACTCTCTCTCTCTGAGCATCGGATTGGAATTCCGTAAAAATTGGCCGCAAGTACACAGACTGAAGTTTCCTGTGTATCAATTTCATAGCCGAAGGAGGAAACAATGACACGTGACATGTCGTACAAGTTCGCTCTACTGAACCAGTCCAAAATTAGGTCACTGTGGGAGATTGGGCATAACTTTGACTTGAAGAATCCAAAATAGGTCAGACCTTTGGCATTAGAAAGAAGATTTAGAGGGCTACTACAGAGCCAAATTTTAGATATTGAAGATCTGAAATCATAGAGATAATTCAGTTTCAATATCGAGCTCCTCAAAAGAAAGAACAAGGTGTGTATTTTTTTTTCAAATTGTGTAAGTCTTGTTTGAAAAATCGGTTTTAAGTGATTCCAAGGGCCTATTGAGCATAGATATCAATATTGGGTTCTAAAATGCCCCCTAAAAAGAATTCAACACCTAGTAAGCCCTCAGAATACTCTACTATGACTCATGAAGATGAAGAATTGCAACATGATCTATCAAAATTATAAGAGCAAGTGCACCAAATTTCGCTCTCGCAAAGAGCAACAAAAAATGAAATGGAAGTTTTGAAGAAAGGCGTGGAAGCGAAGATGGATGGTCTGAAGAATAATATGGATGGTTTGAAGAAAGGCATGGAAGCTAAGATGGATGGCATGGAAGCTCGCATGGAAGCTAAAATGGATGACATGAAAGACAACACGGAAAACATGAATAATCTAAAAGCAGACATGGAAGGTTTGACAAAGTTGATACAATAATTGTTTCCTAATGGCGAAAAAATAGTAGAGGAAACTCATGATGAGAACAAAATAAATGTTAATCGTGATTTCATAAACTCTAATGTTGGATGGAAGAACCACCATATTTCAAAGATGGATATGAGGAAGTTTGATGGCAAGGGTTTCGTAACATCGATAATACAAATGCAGCAATATTTTGATCTCAATAATGTGAAAAACACACAAAAGGTATGCATTGCAACTTTACATTTAGAAAAAAATACATTTGTATGGTATCGATGGCTTTGCTCCCGTAAAAAAAATTGTCACTTGGTCAATTTTTACGGAGGAAATGATAGCACATTATGAGGATACAAAGAGCAACACCTTTTTTAGCCAATTGATAAATCTCAAACAAAAGGGTTCAGTTATCGTGGAGCACATTGAGGACTTCCAAAAATTGAATATAAGGGTAACAGATATTCCAGAGGAACACAGGATTGATGTCTTCATATGGACTTTAAAGGATAACATCCAACATGAAGTTCGCGTTTGGGAACTTGATTCATTGGAGAAGGCATTCAGATTGGCAAGAAAAATTCAATGTAAAATTATGGCGACAAGGAATCCTACCACTCACATCTATAAAGATGGAAGTGTTGCTACTCCTAGACTTCCACAACCTTAAGGTTGACACCACAAAAATTGGAAGAAAAAATAGCAAAAGGGCTTTGCTACAGTTTTGATAGCAAATACACTAAAGGTCATAAGTGTGCTGAGAAGAAATTATTTTACATAGATTGTGAAGAGGAGGAAGAAAATGAGCAAGAAACTTCAAAAGAAGAAAATATACACCAGGAACCAACACTAGAAGAAGAAGAAATGAGTCCGACCATATCATGTAATGCATTGGCAGGAATTACCACTCCTCAAACTCTCAAGATAGAAGGACATATCAAGAATAAAAAGGTAATAGTGTTGATTGATTCGGGTATTACCCATAATTTTATTCATTGTAAGGTAGCCAAGGAATTGAATTGTTTCCTATACCCAGCACCAGAATTTCAAGTGGTGGTTGCAAATGGAGGAACTATAAATTGCTCTAGAAAATGCCATAATATCAAACTAACCATGGGGGAATATGTCTTGAATAGTCCAATGCTTTCATTCCAATGAGAGGTGTTGATGTTGTACTAGGAGTACAATGGTTACAATCTTTGGGGACGGTAGTTTTCAATTTTCAAGAACTTTTCTTGAAATTTTTTTCGAAATGAAAGGAAATTGAATTATAAGGTATCACAGGGAAGCTGGGAAAGATAATAAGCTCTAATTTCATGACAAATCTTTTGAAGAAAGAACAACGAGGCGTAATTGCACAATTATGCTCACTAGAAGTTCCAACATCAAAATCATCTATTTCTCCAGATCTCCAAAAAGTCTTGGACAATCATTCCAAGGTGTTTGAAACAACCAAAGGACTCCCACCTATTTGTGATCATGATCATGTTATTCATTTGATTCCAGGAAGTGTTCCTCCAAACATCAGGCCTTACAGATATCCTTATGTCTAAAAGAGCGAAACTGAATGTATGATTGCAGAAATGTTAGAGGCTGGTATAATTCAACCTAGTCAAAGTTCTTTCTCTACTCTAGTAGTATTGGTGCACAAGAAGGATGGATCATGGCATTGTGTCCAGATTATAAGGAGCTCAATAAGCTCACTATTAAAGATAAATTTCTCATTCCTGTTATTGATGAATTATTGTATGAATTACATGGCGCAATTTATTTTACCAAGTTGGATCTTCGTTCAAGATATCATCAAATTAGAATGAAGACTGAAGATATTCCAAAAACAGCATTTCGAACTCATGAGGGTCATTATGAATTTTTAGTCATGCATTTTGGCCTTACCAATGCACCTTCTACATTTCAAGGGTTGATGAATTCCATTTTCAAACCCTTCCTTAGAAAATTCGTGCTAGTATTTTTTGATGACATACTAATCTACAGCATGTCTTGGAAGGATCATGTTCAACATGTTAACAGGGTGCTCAAACTATTGGAGAAACAATTATATGAAAAAACATCCAAATGTTTCTTTGGAGTACAAGAGGTGGAATATCTGGGTCATATTGTATCTCACGAGGGTGCTAAGGTAAACCCTAACAAAATTAAAAACATTAAGGAATGGAAAGTCCCCACAACCAGAAAGCAGTTGCGAGGATTTCTTGGGTTAACAGGGTATTATTGCAAGTTTATTAAGAATTATGGGAGAATAGCAGCACCTCTAACAACATTATTGAAGAAAGATGCATTTTCATGGACTCCTGAAATAACTAAGGCCTTTGAACATCTTAAAAATGTAATGTGCCTAGCACCGGTCTTAGCTACACTAGACTTCACAAAAACCTTTATTGCGAATGTGATGCCTCAGGGAATGGAATTGGTGTTGTTTTAATGCAAGAAGGAAGACCCATTGCTTTTGAAAGTCATCTAATCAAAGGAAAGTGTTTACAGAAAGCTATTTATGAGAAGGAAATGTTGGCAATACTACATGCACTAAAGAAATGGCGACCTTACCTAATGGGAAGGCACTTCAAGGTAAAAACTAATCATGATAGTCTTAAAGAGTTTTTGGAACAAAGACTATCTTCAGAAGAGTAGCAAAAATGGGTCACAAAGATGTTGGGTTGTGACTTTCAAATCATCTACAAAAAAGTCAAGCTGAATGTTGTTGCAAATGCATTCTCAAGAAAGGATGAAGAGGTGGAAGCATTGCTTTGTGCAATTTCTATTATCCAACCAGATTGGATAACCGAAGCAAGAGATGAATGGAAGAAGGACGAAGAAGTGTGGACACTCATTCAAAAGTTGAAGCAAGATCCTAGTACATCTGATACATTTAGTTGAAAAAATTATTCCTTATGTTACAATGATCGCTTACATATTTGTAAAAATTCCCAACTAAAACAAAATATTCTCTTGGAATTGCACACTTCTCCTTTAGGAGGACACTCAGGATTTTTAAAAACTTACCACAGGGTGAATAAATATTTTTTTGGGGATGGCCTTAAATATGATATTCAAAAGTTTGTGGCAGAATGTTTGGTTTGCCAGCAACATAAAGTTGAGACAATTAACACCCCGGATCTTCTACAAACTTTATCCATTCCAAGTCAATGTTGGGACAAGATTTCAATGGATTTTATCACAGGTTTACCTAAGTCAGAAGGAAAGAGTGTCATCATGGTGGTAGTTGATAGAATTACCAAGTATGCACACTTTTGTGCATTATCTCATCCATTTAAAGCAAGTACAGTTGCTACTACATTTATGGAAACAATTCAAAAGCTACATGGAAACCCAAAGATTGTGGTAAGCAACAAAGATCCCATTTTTACTGGAAATTTTTGGACGGAATTATTTGCTTGTTTGGGTACTCAACTAACTCATAACTCATCTTATCATCCTCAATCTGATGGTCAAACTGAGATAGTGAACAAATGTTTGGAAGGATATCTTTGTTGTTTTTTATCTGATAAACAAACACAATGGGTCAAGTGGTTACCTCTGGCTGAATGGTGGTATAACACTTCCTTCCATATTCCAGCAAAAATGACCCCATTTATGGCACTTTATGGATATCATCCACCGTCCATCACATCATCTTTAAGAGAAAAATCTAAGGTGCAAGAAGTGGAATATCACATCGAGCATCAATATCAAGTTCTCCCACTCTTAAAGGATAACCTCAATTTGGCACAAAATCGAATGAAACAATAGGCAAATCAACATCGTGGCGAGAGAAGTTTTGATGTAGGTGATCAGGGGATCATGTCCAAGTTGAGAAATTTTCTCAAAAATGAAAGTGTTCAAAAGTGATTGCATTCTGAACTACCAGAAAAGTCTCGTCGCTACGATTCTTGCACCGCGAAGGGTTCTCAAAACCGAGGTCATATGCAAAAGTTATTCAAGTTTGAAATCGTCGAGTAAAATCCAAAATTCAGTTGACCAAGTTCGACTTCTCTACATTAGAAAAATTTTAAAAAGAATATTCCCTGAAATATTCCATAGGGGCAAGTAGCATTTTGACAAGTGGCAAAGTTCTATTTGATGTTTGGTTGACTTGGAGATTTTTGGGCCTATCACGGGTTGCCACGTGGCAAGCCCAAAGGCTACCACATGGCCCCAGGCCAGAGATGCATGGTCTAGCAAAAAATTTGTTACTCCGCAGGACTTGAACCAGGGTCTCCCTGCTAGTAGCAACGCGACTCGGCCGGCCCACCTATCCAATGTTTCTTAACTTATATGCATACCATCGTATATTTAAAGTTTGAATTGGAATATAGCGGAGGGAAAAGGGGCTAGCCCGTATACCACAGGATTGGAGCTTAGAACCCTGGAGTTTAAAAAAAAACGAGCAGAAAAACTGCAATAGTTAACGCTAACCGTTAACAAACACATGTGACAACACTATATAATTTTAAATGCGGAGGTGAAGCCACGGTTACAACAGTGGATTCAGCGGAGGTCACATGTGACCCCGCCCATCCTGACATTTATTGCTACAGTTAGCGGTTCCACCGGATCTGGAGGGCGCGGCCAGATTTGGGGCATTTCCCCAAACTTAACTCCAGCTATCTTCAGTTGCTTCACATTTGGTGAAGTTTGTTTAGGGATATTGGGAAAAATTTGTTTTTGTCATAACTCTCTCAATATTAAATAAAAATGGATGAAATTTTAGTCAATTTTGGGTTTCTTCGGCATTCTGGAGAGTTTGGAATAGGTTTCAGAGTGAACGGAGGTGAACTATAGCAGCTTTGCTTCAGGAAAGAGGAAAGAGACATTAGGGCCATCAGGGAGAAGGCATTGTATTGGGTTGTACTTCACTGTTTAAGGTGAAACAAAAGCCATTTCTAGCTATTTTATATCTTCTAAAGCTAAATTTACAGTTTATTTTTCCTATTTAGGCGTATTTTTCACTTTATAACCATTTTGATCAAATTAATAGAGCGAAGACATGCCATTGAGGAGCCTTGGACTGGCAGATGTAGCCCAGGAGGGGTGAACTGCTTCAACAATTTGTTGTGTTATGTTATGGTGAATTTTACTTCTTGTGTATTTCTATTGTGATATGTTAAACAGTGATTTTAATTAACAAATCCTCACACATAAAACTCAGAAACAAACCAAAACTACTTTCTTTAACCTACAAGTCATAGAGAACATTTTGCACACTAAATTATATCATAATGGATACTTTGCATAGCATTACAAATAGTTCCATTTTCAGATCATTTGGTATCAGAGCTAGAGTTTTACTTTGCATTTTTTCTTGTGCAAAGATATAGTTGACTGTTTGCAAGTTTTGATGCTTACTAGGCTTAAGCTCAAGAGAGGGGAAGGACAATTGGTTAGAGAAAAAAGTAATCCTCAACCAAGGAGAGGCAGAGTGCCATTAACTCCACCTTTTAATTAACCTCTAAGAGCCATAGAATAAGCCTCAAGCATGTCTTCAAGAGAAGGAGAAGTTCCTGAAAGCATTGATCCCAAAGAAGAAGAACGGGTGTTCTTTAATACATTCCTGGACATGACTGAGATGGTGAGGATACTCTACCAAGAAAGGAATGACAGACTCGTAGGAAAAGTGTCTAAACATCATAAAGAAGGAGAGGGTTCTTCAGGAGGAAAGAAAAGTGATGACAAGTCAAAGAAAAGACATGGAGAAAATGGTGATCCACCATCCCCATCTTCATCCTCTTCCTCTACATCGTCATCCTCAACTTCGATGAATCAATCTCACAAGTCAAAAACCACTGGTAAAAGTCCATTTTTAAAGCTTGATGTTAAATTTGAGTTGCCTATGTTTAATGGTGAAGTCAATGCAGAAAAACTTGACAATTGGATAAGACAGTTGGAAGTTTATTTGAGAATACAAAACCTTCATGAAGACGACACCAAGATTTAGTTAGCCTCTTTGAGAATGGAAGGAGAAGCATTGGTATGGTGGAAATCCAATACCAAGGATGAAATTAAAAAACATGGTAAGACCACTTTATCATGGGCTTAATTTATTTCTGCAATTAAACAACAATTTTATCCATTAGCTCATTTACAAAAGGCAAACAACTTAAGGGACAAAATGTACAAGATTACACCCAAGAGTTTAGACGAAGGGCTCTTTTGCTTGGAATTGATTTGCATAGCCAAGAGACTTTGCTGAAATATATAGGTGGTTTACATAACGATCTTATACATACTATTCTTATGTTCAATCCTACTAGTCTAGACGAGTTTGTGTCCAAGCCATGCATTTAGAGGCTAGACGTAAACAATATTTTGATGGGAATGAGGATAGTGAATTTAAAGGCAAAGGGAGAAAGAGAAATGAAAACTCTAGGAAAGAGAAGGGAAAATTATTTTGTAAAAACTGTTCCAAAACAAGCCATGATCAAGACCATTGCTGGAAACTTCATCCGGAGTTGAAGCCAGAAAAATTTAAAACCAAAGATAAGGCCAAAGAAAAAGGCAAGACGATTGCAATATTTGAACAAGACTTAGGGTCTAAATCAGGAGATGAAACTTAAAGCATAGCCATGGCACTAAAGAACATAAAGGGGAAAGAGATTGTAAAAGAAACAAATCCCAGTTCTAGCACTTTACACTATCACATAGAAGCTCCAAATGAAGAGACGAGGATTGAGCTGTTTCACGTGAGGATAATTTCTAAATACACAAAGATAGACACACTATTTGACAGTGGGTCACAAGCGAACCTCATCTCAGAAAACTTAGTCAAGACGCTGAAACTTGAGACCATTTCACATCCAAAGCCATATCCACTTGGATGGATTTGGAAGGATGCTAATTTACAAGTTTCAAGGAAGTGCATGTTTCTCTTCGCCATAACAGCTCATTATATTGACATGGTTGAATTAGATGTGGTACCGCTTGACATTACAGGTGTGGTGTTGGGTAGTCCTTACTTATATGACAGGAAAGTGATCTTCCATCGCCATGAGAACAAGTATCATCTATTCAAGTATGGAAAGGAGTTTATTGTGAGAGCACATCGGAAGAAGTTAGAATCTTCTTTAATGAATGCAGGGCAATGGAAAAGGCTTGTCAATGCAAGTCAAAATTTGACTTTGTTGATGATTTAGCAAAAAGATTTTGTACATAATCATTTTCATGTTATTGCTGATATAAATGATGATATGTTTCACTCTGAAAGCAGGTCGTCTTTGGAAGAAGATGACAAGATGTTACAAAAAATGTCTTTGGTGTCGATCGGTGCATAGAAAAAAGTGTCGGTGCAAAGTGGTGCAAAAATCCAAGAGAAGGAAAAGCATGCAAGAAAATAGGGCACAAAGTTCGACAAGGATCATTGCTAGTTTCAGAATGGCAGAGTACTATAGCGAGAAAACTTGGTCAGGAATCGACACAAGTACATGGCGCATTCGGCAAAAATTCGCCATAAGGACAGTTGGCAAGGTGAATCTTATTTTCAGTTTCCTTTGAAGACAGACCATTGTAGGAACAGTATGCTTTCAGCAAATTTCAGTTGTTGTTGAGCAAATTTCAAAAATTTGCATCATGACACAGTCAAAGTTAGCAACAGTGAGTCAACAGATTCAAGGAAGAATTTATCTTTTTATGAGAAGCTCAATTTGATGAAATCAAGGAGATTTCAATGGTTCAAGGTTGGAAGAGTGGAGAATCAGTGTCCTTATCTTCAGTTTCTATAGTTCAGAGAGCTTTTGGAGTCCAAAAGCTTCCCAGTGGAGAGGTGTGATCAAGATATCATGTCCAAGTTAAGAAATTTGCTCAAAAATAAAAGTGTTCAAAAGTGGTCACATTTTGAATGACCGGAAAGGTCTCGTCGCTGTGATTCTGGCACCACAAACGGTTCTCAAAACCGAGGTCATATGCAAAAGTTATTCAGGGTTGAAATTGTCCAATAAACTCCAAAATTCAGTTAACCAAGTTTGACTTTTCTACATTAGAAAAAATTTAAAAAGAATATTCTAAGGAATATTTCGAGAATATTACACGAGGGCGAGTAGCATTTTGACAAGTGGCAGGACTCGCACTGAGGTCTCCCTGCTGGCAGCAACGCGACCCGACCGACCCGCCTATCCAATGTTTCTTAACTTATATGCATCTCATCGTATATTTAAAGTTTGAATTGGAATATAGCGAAGGGAAAAGGGGCTAGCCCGTATACCACAATACTGACGCTTAGAACCCTGGAGTTTAAAAAAAACGCGCGAAAAACTGAAACGGTTAACGCTAACCGTTAACAAACACATGTGATAGCAATATTTAATTTTAAATGTGGAGGTTAAGCCGCAGTTATAACGGCGAATACGACGAAGGTCACATGTGAGCCTGCCCATCCTGACATTTATTGCTACAATTAACGGTTCCGCCGAATCTGGAGGGCACACCCAGATTTTGGGCATTTCCCCAAACTTAACTCCAGCTATCTTCAGTTGCTCCAAATTTGGTGGAGTTTGTTTAGGGATATTGGGCAAAAAAAAAAAAAATCCATCTCCCTCAATATTGATCGAAATTGGATGAAATTTTAGTCAATTTTAAGTTTCTTCAGCATTCTGGAGAGTTTGGAACAGGTTTCAGAGCGAACAAAGGTGATCTACAGCAGCTTTTTCTTCAGGGAAGAGGAAGGAGCCATCAGGGCCATCAAGGAGAAGGCACTATATTGGGTTGTACTTCACTGTTTAAGGTGAAACAAAAGTCATTTCTAGCTATTTTCTATCTTCTGAAGCTGAATCTACAGATATTTTTTCCTGTTTAGGCATATTTTTCACTGTATAATCATTTTGAGCAAATTAATAGAGCAAGGACATGCCATTGGGGAGCCTTGGGCCTGCAAATGTAGCCCAGGAGGGGTGAACTGCCTCAACAATTTGTTGTGTTATGTTATGGTGAATTTTACTTGCTGTGTATTTCTATCGTGATATGTTAAACAATAATTTTAATTGGCAACCCCTCACACATAAAACTCAGAAACAAACCAAAACTACTTTGTGTAACCTGCAAGTCATGGAGAACACTTTGCATACTAAATTATATCAGAATGGATATTTTGCATAGCATTACAAATAGTTTCATTTTCAAATTAGTACGAGACTGGGTATTTTTACGGCTACAACCATACAAACAAATGTCCCTCAAGCAAGCTAAGAAGAATAATAAATTATCGCCAAAATACTATGGTCCTTACAAGGTGTTGCAAAATATTGGTACTATGGCATACAAATTGGAGCTTCATGCTTCTTCGTGAGTGCATCCACTTTTCCATGTTTCATGCTTGAAGAAGGTTATAGGTGACAATCTTCCAGTTCAAACAATATTGCCAGAACTTGATGAAGAAGGAAAAATCATATTGGAACCTGAAACAGTCACAGAAACAAGAACTCGACAACTATGAAATCAATCAATTTCAGAGTATTTCATCAAGTAGAAGAACTTACCCACTAAAGATTCTACAAGGGAAGATGAGAATTTTATACAAGAGCATCCAGAGCTACTCAAGTGTTGAGGACAACATTTTTTTGAAGGAGAGGGGCATGTTAGGTCCCCATATTACTAGTGTAGTCCCTTATTGTTATTAGTGTAACCCCCTTATTGTTATTGTTGTACCCCTGTAAGCCCCATATTATTATTATTGTTCCCTTACATTATTATTGTTAGGTCGGCTAGGATTATATTGTGACCCCATGGACCCCTATATATAGAAGGAGGTTTGTTCATTTGTATCATCCAAGAATTGTTCATTTATGTAATGTATTGGAGGTTTCCACCTTGAAGTGGCGATTTCTAAGACGTTGATCTCTCTTTTCTTCCATTTTTGGAGCTGGTTTCATAACACCAATTAGCCAAAGGTAACCACTTGACCCATTGTGTTTGTTTATTAGATACAAAACAACGAAGACATCCTTCCAAACATTTGTTCACTATCTCAGTTTGACCATCAGATTGAGGATGATAAGATGAGCTATGAGCTAGTTGAGTACACAAACAAGCAAATAATTCCGTCCAAAAAATTCTAGAAAAATGGGATCTCTGTCGCTTACCACAATCTTTGGGTTTCCATGTAGCTTTTGAATTGTTTCCATAAATGTAGTAACAATTGTATTTGCTTTAAATGGATGAGATAATGCACAAAAGTGTGCATACTTGGTAAGTCTATCAACTACCACCATGATGACACTCTTTCCTTTTGACATAGGTAAACCTGTGATAAAATCCATTGAAATCTCCTCCCAACGTTGACTTGGAATGGATGAAGGTTGTAGAAGACATGGGTCAAACTTTATTTTGCTAGAAAACCAAACATTCTGCCACAAACTCTTGAATATCAGATTTAAGATGATAGTTGACATGTGCAGGTCATAAGCTATCCATGCATATAAATTTTTGGTGATTTGGGCTTACTGAATTTCCAAAAAAAACAAAATGACCGATAATTTCCCAAAAATAGGGCTCAAAGGTGGAGCAATATCTCTCTAGCCATAACGTTTTCTGAAAACCTGAGAAAAAAAAAAATTATTCTTTGGTATGTTATGAACAAAAACCTCCTTCGGGTTTCAAAAATACTTCCCCATTTGTTCAGAATCCAAGTTTGAAGTTGGTCGTTTAAAATTGCAGAAGCGTAGAAAGCTCTCAATAGAAACGCAATGTGGTCTTTAAGAGAGTGTTTGGAGGCCTTCCCAGAGGATTTTTGGGCTGCAAGTGGTATGGTTGGAAATATTATGATGTCTGCTACACAATGGAGTCATTAAGAACTGCAAACACCTTCTCCATGTTCAAAATACTGAGAGGGGGGTGAATCAGTGTTTCTTTTCAATTGTTATTATAACCAGTTAGACTCTACACAAAAAATAGAGAAATGAATAATTTATTATAGAAGGAAGGATAATGATCATTTTTCAAATGAAGGAGTACAATGATTGCCAAGCACCAACTTGGACTTAATGAGGCTCCGACCTCTAAGGCTTCGACCCTATCTTCTTCAAGGCACCAACCTTGTGTTTAGGGGCACCAACCCCTACGACACCAATCATTTTGTCTTCTTTTAATAGAGAATGTGAATAGTACTTACTTGAATGTCCTTGACGTAATTCTCCATTGTTTAGTCACTTCCAAAATACTTCACTGCCCACTAGTCTTCATTACTGCACCTCAATTAATCCATCAATGATGTTGTATTCATTATCCAAGAGGAAAGTATCATTGTTCCAACCCAAGGCCTGAGATTGCTTCAATAAAATAGATATTGCTTCATTGTAGTTCTTCAATAAGGGCAGCTTTCAATAAAAACCTTTTTCAAATGTTAACCCTTCTCATTCTCAATGATGTAACGTTATCACAAAAGTATCCCTATCATACAGTTTTGCATACCTTAATTTAATGTTTTGAAGTTGGCCCGAGGTTATATGATGATCACATGTCCGAGGTTTTGTGATAGTCCAAGCACTGCAGTAAGAGATATGAGAGTCTTGTTGTTTGTCCACAATTTCGAGCTACATGAGTGTATAAAGAAACTGAATCTCAAAGGTTCACCACATGAGTCATTGATTGTTTCAAGTATGGAGGCCGAGGTCAATAATCTCATGCTGAAATTGTTTCAAACCAAACCTTAATTCATTATAATTCTTTCTACCTTGTGTTCACGAGTTGTGAACAACGCTCTTCTATTCTTGTGATGATAGTCGAGTTCCTGTGGTGTTGGCCGAATTTTTGGTGGCACTAAATCAAGCTGTTGTGACCTTAATTTAGTTTCAACCTAGAATTCTAGTTAGGGCACACAGGTTTTGTAATAGAAGTGTGAGTATCTAGATTATTCCAGATCACAGTTTCCAGGACTATCCGCAATCTTTTCTCCTTCGATATTTTAACTCATTCTCCTTGGTGTCTTCTAACTCACAAGTTGTGAACTGCATCTCTTTTCCTGTGATGGATGATCGAACTTGATTATGTGAGAAATGAAACGGATCACTAATTTATGGTGGTTCAAACGTTGAACAAGCAGGCCAACTTAGGTAGGCTGGAACAGGTCGGCTCCAAGACCAGAAATTATGTATTAATTTAAAAATTCAATAACTCTCAAACCGCTTGGAGTTTCGGGTTGAGTAATAGCTCGTTGGAAAGCTAAATTTATGCTCTTTCATATGATGGAGGTCTTATGAAAGAATTTTGCCTCAATGTTATCAGAAAATTATTTTTAATGTGAATGATCCTTTGTGTGTGCAGAAATAGAATGAAGGACATCTTCATTTATTCCTTTGACTTTGCTTCATCATGCTTGCTTGTTGGTCATCATCTCATGGATATTTACATCAATGACAATTAGACTAACAATCTCCCCCTTTGTCATTGCATGGAAATATTTTTCTTCTCTCACCCTTTGACATCAATGGCAAACGGGATGCCAATATGCTCCCCCTGTCATGTTTCTCCCCCTATCATGTTGCTCCCCCTGACATGTTGTTTGTTTTAATGTGATGTAAGAGCAATGACCCCCATCTTTTGACGAAGAAATTCAAATGCTTCTCGAGGAAGGGGTTTTGTAAATATATCTGCAATCTGCTCCTTTGTATTGATGTATTCTAACTTGATATTTTGTTCAGCAACTTGTTCACGGAGAAAATGATATTTTATTCGAATATGTTTGGTCTTTGAGTGCATCACCGAATTCTTTGAAACACTGATGTCGCTAGTGTTGTCGCAAAAAATAGTGATTGCTTGCTTAGTTTCTATGTTGACATCCTTCAAGGCTTCCTTCATCCATAGTATTTGTGTATGACAATCAGCAACAGCTATGTATTCGGCTTCAGTTGTAGAAAGAGATATAGATGATTGCTTTTTGTTGAGCCAAGATACAAGACAATCTCCCATGAAGAATGCATTTCCACTAGTACTTTTTCGATCATCCACGCTTCCAGCCCAATCATCATTGAAGTAACTTGTTACAATAAGAGTTGAGCCCTTGGGATACCAAAGACCAAAATCAGTAGTTCCTTTCAAATATCTAAGTATTCTCTTCACAGCTGCTAGATGAGACTGTTTAGGACTTGATTGAAATCTTGCCACCATTCCAACTGCTTGCATAATGTCTGGTCTTGTGGCAGTTAAGTATAGAAGAGCTCCAATAACTTAGCTATAAAGAGTTGCATCGATGAGAGGGGAATCATCATCTTTTCTTAATTTGCAATTTGTGGTCATTGGTGTGCTCATAGGGGCACAATCTTCCATCCCATATCTCTTGAACATGTCTTTAAGATATTTTTCTTGAGACATAAACATGCTTGCAGTGGTTTGAGATATTTGTAGCCCAATAAAATAAGATAACTCACCAATCATTAACATTTCAAATCGTTTGGACATATTTAGAGAAAATTCATGGCTCATCCCATCATCATTTCTAGCAAATATTAGATCATCAACGTATACAAGAGTGATCAAAAGTTTATCCTTGTCTATCTTCATGTAGAGATTGCTTCTTGTTGCTCCCTTTTTGAAACCTTCTTGTTGCAAATAGTGATCCAACTTTGCATACCAACCTCTAAGGGCTTGTTTCAATCCATACAAGACCTTTTTCGACTTGCATACAAAGTCTTTCCCTTCAGCGAGATCAAATCCTTTTGGTTGCTCCATGTAGACCTCTTCCTTGAGGTCTCCACTAAAAACTGTTGATTTTACATCCATTTGATAGACTTTGAATCCTTTTGAGCAAGTAAATACCAAAAACATTCTTATAGCTTTTAAATGTGCTACTAGAGAAAAAGTTTCTTCAAAGTCAATTCCTTCAATTTGTGAGTATTCTTTGCAAACAAGTCTAGCTTTATTTCTGATAATTTGTCCATCCTCATTCATCTTGTTTTTAAAACCCATTTTGTTCCATTTATTTGTATCTTCTGGATGAGGTAATAGCTCCCAAGTCTCATTATTTTCGATTTGAGACATGTATTCTTCCATGGCCTTTATCCAATGAGGATCTTTACTTGCTTGAGAAAAAATGTAAGGTTCTATTAGAGATAAGAGAGCAACATCATCTTTTCTTGGAGTGTTTGTCATTCTTCTTCGAGTTTGAATTCCTTCATCTATATTCCCGATAATTTGTTCTTCTGGATGATGTTTTTGAAGGAATTTGATCTTAGAAGGCGTTTGTGAAGGTTCACTTTGAGGTTCTACATCATTTTCTTCTTTTTTGAGTTCTTCTTCGCTTTCTTCAAGGAAGTGCTCAACTTCATGATCTTCAATTTCCTTTTCTGGAAGGGCTTCATCAATCTTCACATCAATGTTTTCCACTATTTTCCATAGATGACTGTTGTAACATTTGTAAGCTTTGCTCCTAGTGGAATATCCAAGAAATATTCCTTCGTCAACTCGAGAATTGATTTTTCTTGGTGAATCATCATTGCTCTTTATGAAGCATTTGCTTCCAAAAATCCTGAAATATTTTACTGATGCAGGTCTTCCTTTCCATAATTCATAAGGATTCTTTTCATTATTTGGTCTTAGTTGAGTTCGATTTAAGGTATAAACGATTGTCCCAATTGCTTCTCTCCAAAATTTTGGCTACAAATCAGCTGCTAATAGCATTTTCCTTGTCAACGGTTTGGCTCCTTCTTTCAACTACTCCATTTTGCTTGGGTGTCCTAGCAGCGGAGAGTTTTCTTTCGATTCCATGCACTTTACAAAATTCATCAAGTTATTTTAAGGTGAATTCTCCTCCTCTATCCATTCTAAGACATTTGATCTTAGAATCTTTCTTATTTTCAACGAGGGCTTTAAGATTCTTAAAAAATTCAAATGCTTCGGATTTATATTTTATGAAATATACCCACACCATTCTAATATAGTCATCAAAAAATAAAGAAAAATACCTTTCACCTTGAAGTGTTGGAGTTCTAGTTGGCCCACATAAATCTGTGTGAATGATCTCTAGAGGTTTTGATGTTGAGAACTCTTTAGTTTTGTGGTTGGTTCTAATTTGCTTTCCATGTTGGCATGGGCCACATACAACTTGATTTGGCTTGAACATCTTTGGAATGTCCCTTGTTGTATTAATTTCGCTGATATTGACCACGTTATTAAAACTTGTATGCCCCAATCGCTTGTGCCATAACCAACTTTCATCTGATTGACTCAAGTAACATTTATCTCCTTGGATTTTGCTGAGAATGTAAATATTATCTGGTGTTCTTACTCCTTTTGCCACAAGTTCTCTTGAGGATGAGTCTCTTATTTCACAATTTTTGGTACCAAAGACAACATTATGTCCATGCGCACAAATTTGGCTAACACTTAAGAGATTGTATTTGAGCCCTTCTACAAGCAAAGTATTTTGAACCTTTCCTTGTCCATTGACAAGGGTAGCAGTTCCTTTTCCAGTGATTTTAGCAGATCCACTTCCAAATGATACATTTCCATTTTTCTTGTTCAATGAGACAAACTTCTTTTGGTCACCTGTCATATGTCTTGAGCATCTACTACCCACGAACCAATGATTTTCTTCACTATGAGCACATAGAGCTAGGCCACATTTATCCATTTTGAAATTTACGCTTTTAGCTTCCTCTCTTTTGAGAGGGAAATTTTGTTTATTATGATCATAATTATTACATAATGAGCAAGTCAGGTAAAACTTAGCCAAAGGGTCAAAAGAATTGTAAGTTTTTATTTGTCCTTGCTCTTTAGGACCATGTAGTTTTTTTTTTTTATCTTTCAACCTTGGTGCTTCATTCTTATAAGCCTTGCAATGCTTAGCTTGATTACCAAAGTTTTTACAATAGTAGAAATACCCAAGAAAGATAGTTCGGTACCTGTTGTAATAGCCATAACTTGAATCAACATTCTTCCTTGGAGAACCATTAACTCGAGTCTAATGTTGATTCTTCCTTGAATCAACATTAGTACTTATCTCGAGTCTATATTGGTTGAACTAAGCATCTAGGAGAACCACTGGAACCATTAACTCTAAAGAAATTACTCACAAATCCACCTTAAACCCTAAATTTCATATCTTTATCCTTTGGTAAAAAATCATGGAAGAACAGGTGCACTTAGCTTAAGTTCAGTGGGTTATTTGATCCCTAAAATATACTAGGTAAGCCTCCCTTATGTTTGAATTGTGTTCATCATTGAAATGAGGGGAGTAGTTACTAAGGTGGCAGTCATGATACTCCCATTGTTGCACTTTATCCAAGTCAGCTAGTGAAATTTTGAACTAAGTGCTAAATTTTACTGCAACAATAACTCAAATCATGAGCCCACAACCCAACACCCCCTCCCCAATATTTTATCACTAAAGAGAAGGCTACAAAGTGTGCACATGTAACTAATTTAAAAGACTGCAATCATCATTGACATTAATAGTAACCTTAATCGTTATACAGAGTATACTTTTCCAATAGTGGATCTTTATTTTCCTCTGGATTTACAACTAAAAAGTTTGTAGATGCTATCAAAAATATTAGGACTAACTCTAATTAAGTAATTTTTAATGCATGTAGACTCGATAACCATAAAAGCAAAAAAATAATCTCCCAAGCATCTCCCTTGACCCGTAATGAATCAATGAATAATACTAATTCCAGTAAACGACACTCCTGCGTCGCTTCTTAAAGATTCAAAAGGGAAGCCTATCACTGAAAAGGAAAAAAAAAATTGTTCAAATAATTAAAGCTGTAAAACATAGTAATATTGTTATTTTCTATTAACCCTACCGATTATAAATGAATTACAATGAGGTATTATAAACCTCACTATCTTTAAACATCCGAAAACACAAAAAAACAAGATTGGTATTGGCTAATGAGGTTCCATGTTGCCAAAATAGCCTGAGTATAGAAGCATAAAAGGTATCATAAGGAAAGTAGGAGTTGAAAAATCGTCAGAATATAGATCATATGTTAAGCATATACTATAGAATTTGGGTTTGCGCAGACGAGGACTTTTACCTAGTGCATATAAATAAAAAGATAAAAAGTAACTGCCTTACCTGACAATGCTGAAAAGAACTTTCAGAATGCATCTATATATGAATTAAAATATACTCTATTAGCGTGATAAGCTTGTTCCAGTAAACACCACATACAAAACTAGCAAAATGTTGATCTATTTGTTATGCTCATTCCCATGTTATGTTTCGAACTCTAATTACCACAAATTCCAACTTGTATTTAAAGGACTACATCAGATATGTGCTATACAAACACAATGATATTTGGCTTGTCATTGATAAACAAAAAAGGAGATATACTTCGAAGTGAAAGGATATCAAGTTCATACATATGATACTAAGATATACAGCAATAAAGAATTGCTTGCATAACAAATGGAAAAGATCTATCATCAATGGAATGTAGAAAATTTCGTGCTTACAGCCTCGGAGAAATTTGTGATGTTTACATGCTCCGAATTTTGTTGCAGATTTTGCAAATGAACACTATTTTCATTTGATAGATGATGTGGGCTCTTGTGAAAATTAGAAGAAATCCTGTTTTTCCATGTAGCCTTAAACGATGGATGTTTTTTCTGAGGGAAACCATCCTTAAATTTTCTATCAAAGGGCCCTTTGTAGTTCGGGAACCTTGGGTAATTAAACCTCTGTTGTTTCCCTGGCCTCTTGCCTGGCTTCCCTGTTTGCCCATGGCCCACCTTGTTTCGTCCTCTTAATGGCCAATTGCTATTGCATGGGGTTTCTGTTGATCTTGATGGGGACAATCCTGGTACAGGTGGCTCTGGCTCGATGTAATCTGGATTATCAGATGCACAATGCCTAACAGCCTGTCCTGAATGCATTTGGAAAGGCAGTTGTCTCACATTCTGCAATGGACGAGCAGCTGATTGCATTGGTAAGGGGGGCATGTTAAAGGGTTGCAATTGGTGCTGTGGATTTCGGGGAAAGCATCCCATAACAGGTTGCCTTGGACAAGGGTGCATATTTGGGTTGTTACCGGATGGGCAATGTGGTCTATGAGTTGACAATGGCTGAGACATGCCATCAAGTAATGGAGTGGGCAATCTCGGCAGATTCGCCAAGAGGGGCATAGGTATACCATATGAAAGTGGCCAATGTGGTACCATATTTCCTTGGCACTTCAATGGATATCCATAAACAGTCTTCAAGTGAGGAGCCATCATGTGGGGTTGTGTAGCAGGCATATCTGTTGAGCATGGTACAGTACAGATGGAACTAACACATGAATCTACGCGTCCAGGCATTTGCGTAGTTTGTTGAATGGGAAACGGCAAAGAAGACTGCTCTTTTCCAGATGTCCCCGGCACATTTGACATACACATGTTTGCAGAAGGTGGACAAGAAGATACGGAAAACTGAACAGAAGTACCTGGACAATCAATATTGGTCACATGATTTTGTTCAGAAGACCATTTACCAGCAGAAGTGGAAACATCATGATCTGTTTCTGCATTATTCTCTTTATCACATTGAAAAATGACAGAGCCAGAATCCTTCCCATTTTCTACATTGCTTTCTCCGCATCTCAAGTTTGTTTGAGATGAACTATCTCGTGTAATGAGCCCTGTTGGTTGATCCCAGCGGCTCTTCCTCTTTCGTTCTTTTGTCCCTCTCTTCCATCCATCCAGATCATTTTTTCTGTTCAATGTCTCACTGCCATCCTGACTAGGGAAACTTTCATGAGTACCATGGCTAACCTCATACTGATCTGACCTAGAAAAAAGACTACCTGCGACGATATCTTGCTCCACTGGTGTCCGAATGACGCAATCTATTGCGTCTGTTTGTCTTGAAACCATTTTTGATTGCTTGTCTGAGAACCTACAACTACTCATTCCATAATCATTGAATATCAATCCATCTGTATTCAAATTCAATCCTTCCTTGCTTTCAGCGTCTTTCTTAATGTGAGGAATCCAGTTATCTAGAAGTCTTTGAGCTATCTGTTGAACCTGCAATTTGTTGGTCCATCCTTTAGTATAAGAAGTAGAAAAATACAACTCATGCTAATTTTACCCTCTATAAGATAATCTAAATTGTGTTGCAACCCAAACTGCAAATACTCTTTTCTTCCTCAATTGATTTAGCCATTGGAGTAGTAGTAGACTAAATCAATACGGTTGACTAAACAAAAGTATCGAAAATTACAACAGAAAAGAGCTACAATCCACCTGAATAAAACGGAACAGATTTTCAAAACAGTGCCAGTAACAAATCTCATAGGAAAGCCACTTTAAACTAATAAAAAATAATAATTATAATAATAGGAGGATATAGAAAAGGCAGCTTCGTTTAAATATAAATATTAAGCTAAACATAATACTCTCAATGAAACAAATGATACATTCACTGGATACACAAAAAAATGAGTCTAATGATATAAAATAGCATACCAAGTACAAACAACAGTACAAGGCCAGAAAATTGATATACATATTCTAATATCAATTTATATCTTAATTTACTAATCTCCTAAATGTAAATACAATCGCACTTAAACCTTGCACATTTAGACCAATTTAAAAATTCTCCACAAATGCTGAAAACTTACATGCACAATAGGTAGAGTCTGCAATCTATGCAGAAGCTTTAAAAATTTAAAGGATCAGTTCAATTAAAAGCTTATGTAGCCCAAGCTATAACATACATATTAAACATATTAAGATTTTTAATGTTTCTAGAAATATTAAAAAATTGGAACTTTAATGTTTACAAACTTTGTTACTTCAAATAAACGGATTAAACTGCTTAAAAACTTTAAAAATAGATTAAATAACTATTGATGCAATTTTAACTAAACTACATTTGACATCTCCATGTGTATCATGACAGCTCCATACACTCAAAAATAATTGACAGAATACACGAAAACAACCAAAAAGAAATAGAACATAAACACTAAACATATTAAAAGCAATTTTTAATGTCTCAAAAAATATTAAAAAATTGTAACTTAATGCTTAGAAACTTTCCCCTTCAAATAAATGTATTGAATTGGTTAAAAAAACTCAAAGAAAATAAGTTTTAGTTGAACTACGAAAAATAACTACAAATGCAATTTCAACTAATCTATAGACTTGACATATCTGATGTGATAGGTCCAAGCAATGAACATTAATTTGATAGAATATAGAAAAAATTATATGCATTTTTCTGGTATAATAGCTAGGCATCACAAAAGAGAAACACTACGGAAATAATGAATTATTTAGATGTTAAAAGAATATGTTTTTAATTTTTTTACATAAATAATTTATAAGCCTTCTGTCAATTGCGTTTGCAAAGGAACAACACCACGAAGGTGACATATTTAATGTAATTAAACTATAAATTACCACTAGTGACCAAAGATGACCAATCTGACAACAGAACATACAAGTATGAATAATCAGAATACCTAATGTATATGCAACAAAAAGAAATATTAACGGTTAAGTGTAATGGCGAAGCAATAAAACAAGCTGTCAAAGAAAGACTAGTAAAAGAAAGTTGAAACACAAATGAGTAGAAAAGGTAAATCTCCAAAAATAAAGGGCACGCAGATAGAGCACCTAACAGTAACGGGCAACACAAGTTTGTGAACTACAGTGTCATCCAAAAGATCTCTTAACATCAAAGGCTGGGAAAAAGCCAGTGATCAGATTTGCACTGACAGCTGGCTGAAGACTTTATGGCCTACATTACCTGATTGATCTCATAGTGGTTACCTTTTCCACAAGACCTCCTGAGGCATGAACTATCTACAGACTGAAACTAGGAAATGATGAGTTTGGACAGGCAAGAAGAAATATGGCCAAGGATTTTCTGACAATAATGATGCATTTCAAATAGGACCAGTGCAAGACATCTCCGGTGCTCAGACTTGGGCTCCGAATTACAAAGTCTGCAAGTGGAACACTCACCTGAAAGTGATTATTTGTCTCCCGATATGGAGTTGATGGAAACAAAACGAAAGCTATGCCCATGTGATCCTCAAGCAAAAGAGCAGCGGAATCCAACATTCTTGGGGTTGTGGATGAGGCTATTTTGAAAATGCAAGTAAACTAAGGGAGAAATTTCCATGTCACTTTCAAATAGGTTTTGCAGATCTCCTAGCAAATACCTGTACATTCGATTAACATCCTTCCAGGATCAGGATCCATATCCGAATCCTGGTAACAGTGCTAATACAAAACTCTAGAGTGGGGGACCACCTTCATGTCAAGATTTAACTATTGGAGAAACGAAATGCCTCTTGTGTGTGCATATAGATCCAAATCTTTGGCTACCAAACTGAAATGAGATAGAAATGAATACTTGTTGAATCAAAACCATGCACTGGATCCTATACGTCATGATCCAAATATTGAAAATCATTACTGAATTCAGCTACTGTGACTAGTGCAAAACCATTTGCTTGACTTGACCATGATTGGACCACATAGTCATCACGACACAGGGGCTTCACCTTGGTGACCATTATCTTATCATTTCCATTCATAAAGGGGGTTATAAATTGTGAAAAATAGAGTCAAAATATAATAGATATTTGACAAGGGGAGGGATTGATGTGGGATACAACAGGTTTATAGGTATTGGGGGTTATAAAAAGGGATATATATCAATGTTATCAGAACCAAACTAATAGAACCCCTAAACTGGGAACAGGACCAAAACCAGTAGAAAACAAAAAAGCAGTCGACCAAAAAATACATAAAGACATATATATTAATGTGCATAAAAATGAATCCAAACCATTTATACACAAATATGCAAAAGTCCTCATTTTTATCGCAAGTAAGAGTATATATAACAAAGAGTACACTTAATGCAATACATCGCTAAACCAAAGAGGTTCTAGATGGCCTCTAGTGTCAAGACTCAAAACAATTCATGATACAACAAATACCTACAGATCATCAAAAGCATTGCCTGTGTTGGAATCCTCATCATCAATATCAACCTTCAAGCATTAAAGTAAGATAGAAAAAGCTTCACATTCCAAATCGGGATTTTGTTTGACTGATGGGTACATTTTTACTAGGGTCGTGATAGAGGAGTTCAACAGTCAATGCTTCTAACATCAAGGTACATAGAGGACTTGGTGCTCTTGATTAAATGCTAGTTCCATACCCTTGTACACAACATAATCCAATGGAAATGTTGCAATTCCCCCAATCTTCAAATCCTAAAAACTGTTAAGTATGTTTCATTTTGAGTGGGATCTAAAGCTCTGCTTTCTCCATTTGAAATCCAACAAGGTTAGAACCACTCTCAAACATCTTGAGACAATTAATGGTAATGTTAAAAATAAGATAGAAAATGCTTCAAATCTCAAACTGAGCTTTTGTTTGAGTAATAGGTACATTTTTACTAGTGTCATGATAGAGGAGTTCAACAGTCAATAACCCTAACATCAAGGTACATCGAAGGTTTCATGCTCTAGTACCAATACCCTTGTACACGACAGAATCTAATGGAAATGTTGCAATCCCCCCAATCTTCAAATCCTAAAAACTGTTAAGTATGTTGGATTTTGAGTGGGATCTAAAGCTCTGCTTTCTGCATATGAAATCCAAGGAGGTTAGAATCACTCTAAAACATCCCGAGGCAATCAATGGTAATGGTAATGTGGTTCAGGCTCCAACACCAAGGCGGAACTCCTTGCTCTCTGGAGAGTCCTGCACTGTGCACATTGGCTTGGCATCTGGGAAATGACTGTTCATGGAGACTCGAAATCTATCATAGAATGGGCCAATGGAAATTGTAATCTGGATGCTCCTTCACTCACAAACTGGAATCAGAGGGTTCGTGCTCTAATTGATGTTTTCTGCAACCTGACCATTTCCCACATCCACAGGAATCAGAATGGTGAGGCTGACAAACTATCCAGATCTGGATGCAGCACTGCTCCTGGTTCAATTCACTTCCAATCCTTTTTCCATGGCAATCCTCACGAATCTGGACATATCAGCATTTGAGCCTAATTTCTGGACATATCAGAGTTTGAGAACTTTTTCGAATATCTGGAAAAGCATTATCATTCAACATGCATGAGATCTCTTGTTCACATTGATCAAAACAGGGTAGATCTGTTTTGTCGGGATTTATCTACTACTTATGCTTCATAGATGGCTCACTTCACAGTTCAGGGAGATTTACACTCTAAGGAGTGCGGATAGATGACTTCTCTTCGGAAGCAATGGCATTTCTTTTTATTTCAGCCTCCTAATGGATGTAGGATCTGTATCTGGTCAATTTCGTGTTTTTTTATCATTGTTTTTGCAAGCATTATAGATGTTCTTTCAGTATCTATCTACAATCCAATAGGATGCGAATAAGAATGATATTAGGCATCACACAGCAAGATCGAGATTAGGAGATGATCTAGAATTAGTACTGTTGTATCTTTTCTCCTCTGCGAGATTTTTGATGTAACAGACTTTTGGCAAGTTCACAGAAGCAATGTTGCACGACTCATACTCGTATAAGACTCGTCTAGCTATTGACTCGGCAACCCGTATCGACTCCATTTTCCCTCCATTTTCCCTTTCCTTCCACATGATCTCCAAAAAAAAATTAAGAAAAAAACAAAAAACAAAAAAAACAAAAAAAAACAAAAAAATTGAATTTTTAGGGTCTCCACGGGTCTTATGCGGGTCATATGTGGTTCAATGCAGGGAGCCAGGTTTTATGCAGGTTTTGGCAAGTACAGGTAGAAACCACGGGTTTTATGCAAGTGATCCATCTCGCTATAAAACACGTCAAGACCCACGGGTACTCGCAGGTCTTATAAGAGTCATGCTACACTGCACAGAAGTATGAAATCTGTAACTCTCTTTTGTTTCTATAATAAAAGATAGCAGTTTTTTCCTTTGAAAACAATTAATGGTAATGTTAAAAATTTAAGTAAAAGGTCACTTTTACTTTAAAAATTTAACATTACCATCAATTATGTCGCATTTAATTATGTAGCATTAGTAGGGCCCCAATGTTGAATATCTGCCCCACTCATAAACTATTGTTTTCTTTTAAACAAATGTGTTTAGAGGGTCCTTGGTTGCATTGTACAGAACCGGCCAATTCGGTGAAAGAAGGCCATTTTGTGCCACCAGTCGGACTAGTTTAGGCACCAAAACGGTCAGACCGACCAGTTCCACCGGTTTAAGTCTGGTTCCAATAACATTAATATATAGAAAAAACAGGAGATATCTAGTAAAAATAGGGGTTCTCTTTATTGGAAAGATGTAGTGAGAATGAGGATAAACAAAAGGAATTTGCAAAGTATTTATCAATATTTAGTGAAATTATTGGTAATATCCCACAAACACACGTGCTATGTCATGTTCTATGACCTATGACTCATGAGTCATGAGAACCCTCTCAATGTGGCTTCCACTTGTTTCCATTGTATATGGACTCAAAACCTCTCACCTATAGAGAAGAGAAGAAGGGCTCATAATAGTGTGGACAAGGTTAGGCCTGGCGTGAGCCTCCGAGAATTGGGGCTGAAAAGAATGTCTCTCCAAGGTTGTTGGGACCATGTAACCCCTACTAAGAATGGCTTCTGTTATTAAGTTCGTGCTAAAAGACCAAACAGAAAATAGCAGCCACAAGGGTAACACAATATAACATATTCAATTGCCCTATAGATGTTTCCTTTTCAAACATGAAATGCCATCAGAGCACCTCACGTAGCATTAGATGCAATTAGATTAAAAATTTATTATTTAAAATTTGATAATAATAAGATACTTACATTAAAAAATTAAAATACACACACAAAAAGGCTTTAAAGTAAAAAAGTATAAGTCAGCATTAAAGTAAATTTAAATTTATGTTTTCGCATTAAAACTAGATATAGAAAAGATTGTTAATTTTACCATATGTCAATAACAATAGTAACAAAGATTTACTCTTAAAAAAATACAACTCTATTTAAATTAAATTTAAATTTATGTTTTTTAATTATAACCAGAAATGGAAATGACTGTTAAATATTTCTATATGTCAATAATAATAATAACAAAGATTTACTATTGATTAAGAGTTGGTCATGGAAATAGAAAAATGTCTACTTGATTAGTTTGAAATAAGAAAAAAAGTGAATACTTATGTTCACGAGTCCCTGCTCAAATTAGAAAGATGATTGTTTTTTATAAGTGGACAACGAACAAAAATGATTGGACTCTCTTCATAATTGAGTGCACCATGAGGTGCTCTACAACATAATATGGGAGGAGATATTGTCATGTAACATTACACAACAACGAAAAAAAAACTACGCAAGTACATATAAATTCCCACTAGAGGCCAAAGATGATCAATCTGACTACAAAAAGTACAAGTATGGAGAAGGAGAATACCTACTGTATCTGCAACAAAAAGAAACAATACTGGTAAAGTACACTTCAGACGCAATCATAGTTTTAAAAATTGGCCAGGTTCAACTGGTAACCAGTCAAACTGGCTAATCAGCAACCTTCATCCAATGACCCAGTTTGCAAACCAAATGGTACCCATTAGGTACCAAACTAGCCAGTTTGGTGCCTAACTAGTACCTACTACCAACTAGCTCGGATTGGCAGGTTCCACTCCAAATCGGGCCGGTTAGATCTCACATGTATAGGGATGAATCTAGGACCACGGTGGTTGTTCTACAAGTGGTTGTGGAGGAAACTAGGGGCTATTTCCTTCCCAAAACAGACCCATTCAGCTATAAAACCAACCCTCCCTATCCTAAACCCTAATCTAAATAAAAAACCTAACTCAATCCTAGCAATGTTGGAAATCAATGGTAATGTTAAATTCTAGTAAAAGGACTTTTACTTAAATTTTTAACATTAATATTAATTGTTTCAAGATGTTTGAGAGTGGTTCCAACCTTATCGAACTTCATATGGAAAAAGTAGAATTTCATATCCCACCCAAAATTCAGTGGACTTAATAATTTTCAAGATTTCAAGATTGGTAGGATTGCAACATTTTCGTTGAATTCTATCATGCATGAGAGTATGGGATTGGCATTGAATCAAGAGCATGAAGCCCTTTATGTACCTTGATGTTGGTGGTAATGATTGTTGATCACTGGTATTAATTGTTGAACTCCTCTACCATGGCCTCAACAAAAATGTATCCTTCACTCGAACCAAAATAAATGGTTAGGTATGTTAATCTTATCTACCATATTATGAAGTTAAGGGGGTGAACCCTTCAATCAAACCAAAATCATTGGTTAGGCATGTTAAGCTTTTTCAATTTCTACCATATTATAAGGTTGAGGAATCTAAGTTTGAATATTTTGAGCCAGATGATGTTTATGTAGCTCTTGTTGAAGATTCCCTTCCTAATAGTGGTGAATTTGTGATGAGTTTGATGAGTGATTTGTACTAGGAAAGTGACTTTAGTTTGTACCATTGTTTTTTGACTCTAGAGGCCATTTAGAGCCTCATTGATTATGTATTGTGTAGATGATGCATATTGCACTCAATGCCATTTTGATATATGCAACTTTACATGGTTATATCGATGAGAAAATTTTGCAAATTTTTCCTCTAAAGGTTTAGAATCACGGTTTAAGACCTTAAAAATAGTTTTTTCACTAGAGATTAATTATTCTATGTATTTTTTTAAAGACTAGTTCATTGAATCTGGTCCGATTTGATCTGGTTCTGGTTCAAAACCCAATTTGATAAGTGGACCAATTCAAAACCCTATTCTGATTCTTCAAACTAGGGATGCAATAAAACACGTTGTAGAAGAAAGACTACTAAACATAACACAAATGGGTAGAAAAGGTAAATGACATAAAAAAGGGCAACCGGATAGAAGACATAACAGTAACACGCAACACAAGTTTGTGAACTACAGTGTCAACCAAAAGATCTCTTAACATCGAAGGCTGGGAAAATGTCAGTAATGAGGTTTGCACGAACGGATGCTTGAAAAATTTAAGGCCTATATTACTTGATCGATCTCATAGTGGTTACCTTTTCCACAAGGCATCCAAAGGCATGAACTATCTACAGGCTAAAACTAGAAAATGATGAGTTTGGACTGGCAATATGAGAAGTTGTATGGTCAAGGATTTTCCGACAATGATGTGGCAATTCCAAATAGGACCAGTTAAAGACATCTCTAGTCTCGTAGTATATAGAAGCACTAAAGATCATATTGTCCATGCCACATGGCTCTAGTAATAAAGATGGCATTTGGAAATTAAATGTTCCTCCAACTTGGGATCCTAATTATTGTTAATTTTAGGGGGTTGTTACAATCTTTATATACAACATATTTACTTTTACTCCTACCTAAATTTATGCAAAGTGTTGCATAAATTAAGGTGGGCAGTAATTTCTAGTAAATATGTTTAATTACCGAAATATAAAGAATGTACTACATATTTACATTTTACTTTGACATAAATTTATGCAAAGAATCGCATAAATTATGGAGGAACAATTTAACAAAGCCAAACATTATGTGGGTGGATTACAACCTAATTCATGTTGATTGTTGTGTAGTTTGCCGAAGGAAGAAAGAAAATTTAATTTAACTTTAAATTTAATTTGCAAAGAAACGTGCCTCTTTGGGCACCCTAATATCACTATAAAAAGACACTTGAACTTCTCATTTATTTACTCACACATCACTCATATTGTTTTCTCTCTCACACGTGGAGAGTTATCTAAGGAAGAGGTCGAAATTCCTAAGGAGTCGAGTTTATGAGACATTCAATAAGTTGAATTTTCTGAGAGTAATTACTTAATGATATTTTGGAGTGTGTCAAAGTAGTATTATATATGATTGGATGTAATTATGAGTTGTAGAAAATTGTGTTTGTCTAATTAGCACTAGAAAATCAACATGGTATCAAAGCTTTGGCGAAAGGCCATTGAGATCACCCCTCAAAGATGCCTATTCTGCAATCTAATCTGTCACCAGATCCTTGACCAGATGGCTCTCTCTATCAAGCTTGAAGATAGGCTAGAAGGTTCAACAAATTTTAGGACCTGGAGGACCAGAATGGATCTCATTCTTGAAGAAAATGATGTCATGGAATATGTGGAAGGAAAGACTACTAAACCTCAAGATGATGAGAGAAAGGTCAAGCACAAGATGGAAACTAAGGCTAAGAGGATTCTTGTTGAATCCATCAAAGGCCATTTAATTCCATTTTGTGATGCCCTAGTAGGGTAGTATACAGTCAAGAACATTAGTCAGAAGATGACCTTGAGGAATCAACTTCGTGATATCAAATGTCTAGATCAGATATTGTGGCTTCCTACTTCACGAGAATCTCTCAGTTGAGATATAACTCGAAGGCCATTGGAGAAAATATTGATGAATCAGAGCTTGTGATTGTGACCCTTAATGGGTTTCCAGATTCATGATATTCATTTGTATGGAGCACTTGTGGCAAAAAATTCCAAAGTTTGATCACCTATGGGCTTCATGTACCCAAGAAGAGAACAAAGATATAGCCTTATGGGAAGAAGGGAACATTTTTTGGATACAGTGAGACATCAAAGACGTACAAGATTTATGTTCCAAAACAATGACAGGTTAAGATTAGCCAGGACGTTACCTTTGATAAGGATGCAGCCTATTCGAGATGAAGGATCTAGGTTTGATGCATTACTTCTTGGTATTAGAAGTGTGATAGGAGTCGCATAAGATCTTCCATGGTCAAGGGAAGTATAATATTTTGATTCTTTTGGAGATTCAAGATGATAGACTACAAGTCCATGGCCACTCCCATGGTGACCAATCTGAAAAAGTTGAGAGGCTCTCCCTCGAATTTGGTGGATCCCTCTATGTATCAATAGTTCATCGGATCCTTGATGTATCTGGTTGATACCAGACCTTATATTTGCTTTGCACTGTGAAGTGAACACTCTGAGGCAGTTCATGGTGGAACCTAGGCATGTACATTGGATTGCAGAAAAGCTTGTGTTGAGATATCTATGTGGTACAGTCAGTTATGCATTGAGATATGTCTCAAATGGTGAAATATAGTTGTAGGGATACATAGATTCTGATTGCTCAGGAAGTGTCAAACACGAGAAGAGCACATTAGGATGTTGCTTCAGTATAATATCCCAAATGGGAAATAGATAGCAATACAAAGCAACATAAACAAAAACTACTGCAAATAGAAGCATACACATAAAACACTGCAAATAAACCAGAACCGTTGAGCCATTTTATTATATTTCCTAAAATGAGGAACAAGTCCAAAGTGAGATCAGAATGATAGCACCTTGGCCTGCTCAAGGTAGGTTGGAATGATCTCTCCCTCTTCTATCAGAATCTCTAATCAATCTCCACTCTGCGCTGCTCCTCCTCTACGCAATCCTACATAAAATGATGTTATTGGCTACAAAGGGACTGCAAGATGGGGTTGCTCTGCTGCTCGGAAAATTATGAAATTCGGACACTGGTCTCTCCTCCAAAAACCCAGAAAAACCCAAAAAGGAATTCTGGAATGGCTGACCCCGGAAATTTACCCTTTTGGGATGACTACGCTCTCCTGCTGGGTACGCTTGCCACAATGATGAAAATGCCTCCAACTATCCAAGGGACTCAGCTATGGAAGGGTTGATCCCCTCACAAACCCCCGGACTGAAATCTCACGAAACTCCTCCTCTCTCGGAGCTGCTCTCCTCTATGACTACGTATTCCACTGAGAGACTGCATTGCCTTGAAAGTGATTGCGTAAGCCTATGGCTGAAATAATGAATTTGCTCTCAAAATGTTGGTGGAATGGCTCCTCTCCTGAGCGGCCACTCGAAGTCCCCTGAGGACGAGGTTGGGATCTCTGCTCGGAGACACCCTTGTGCTAAACAGCACTACAGACTCAACTAAACGGCTTAAGCGTGCTCTAAGCTTGATAGATAGAAAATCATAAGATGTAAGAATGAATGAGAAAGGTTGCCTCCATCCCTTTTTATGCTTGTGAACCCTACATTCCCTTGGGCCCACCAATGTTGCGTTGTCCCTCTTGGCACGATGTCCTTTGTTGCACCGCCTTTCCCACGCTGCCACTGCGTTGTCCTAAGTGCCTCCTCTCCTGCGTTGTCACTTGGCCTCATGGGCCCCACTTCACCTTTTAATTATTCTGCCCAGTGACTTTAGGAAAGTGATTTTATTCTAATGTTTTGTTCATGGGTCCCCTCACCCCTTTATTTCCTACTAAACTTTAGAAAAGAAAAAAATTAACCAAAAATGAATATTCCAATTAGTTGTCTGTTAATTGGGAATATTACAGTCCTCCCTGCCAAAATGTTGCATGTCCTCAAGCAACTGCAAATATGGATGTTGCACGACCTCCTCCCCCTCCCAAGTGGCATCTTCATCTGGAAGGTTCCTCCATCCGATCAAATATTCCTTGACTATCCTGCTCTGCAGCTGTCTCTCTCGAGTGTCTAGAATGGCTTCTGGTTGCAGCACCAAATGCCCCTCATCATCTGTAGGTGGGAGCTCCATAGTGGCAGTCACCTGTTGCCCCAAAGCTTTCTTCAAGCATGAGACATGGAAGATGTTATGGATCTAGCTCCCCTCTAGTAGCTCTAGCTCATATGCCACCTCACCAACTCGTCTAATCACCCTGTATGGCCCATAAAAGCGAGGTTTGAGCTTCTATGCTCCCTTTTGCTTCAGCATAGATTGTTTGTATGGCTGAAGACGAAGGTAAACCAAATCATCTACCTCAAACTGTTTCTCTATGCGGCCTTTGTCTGCATATACAACTTCTGTTGGTTCTGCGTTGTGACCAAGTTATCCTTGAGAGCCCGAAGGATGTCCTGGCTCTCTTGGATCCAATCTTTGGCCCTTGTGGCCTTGCTTGCTCCAAACATAACATCAACAAAAGTTAGAGCATGATATCCATACAAAGCATAAAACGGAGACATACTAATGGACATATGGAATGTCGTGTTGTAGCGGTATTCCCCCAAGTGGAGCCAACGCAACCATGCCTTCTATTGCCCCGAGACATAGTTTCTCAAGTAGCCCTCCAGCCACTTGTTCACTATCACTGTCTGCCCATCCGTCTGTGGGTGATAACTGGTACTGGGTGTCAACTCGGTACCCACCAAACAAAACAACTCCTGCCAAAATTCGCCCATGAACCGAATGTCCCGATCACTGATTATGGTCTTTGGGAGACCATGGAGCCTGAAAACATCTCGGAAGAATAACTCAGCCACCTGTGAAGTTGTGTATCGTTCGGAGATGGCGAAAAAATGTACATACTTTGTCAGTCGATCCACAACTACAAAGATGCAATCCTTGCCCTGCACCATGGGCAACCCTATGATGAAATCCATGGAAATGCTCTCCCATTTCCTCTTCGAGATGGGAAGCAACTGTAACAAACCCACAGGGTGACTCAACTCTCCCTTGTTCCTTTGGTAAACCTCGCACTCCCTGATATGCCGGAGTACGCCCTCCTTGAGGCCCCTCCATGAGAACCTCTCATGTATGACCCTCTAAGTCTTGGTGAACCCTTGATGACCTGAAAGTGGTGAGTCATGGGTTGCATGCAAGATCTTCTCCCTGAGTTGGGAGTTACCTGTCAAATAAATCATGTCCCAGTAATAGATGACCTCATCCATCACTCGATACCTATCATCTGTCACCTATCCATCCAACACCTCACAAGCAAAACAGTCCTTGGAATACTCCACCAACAGCTGGGCTCTCCAATTTGTGTCAAGGCTCATCAAAGACAACGTTGTTGGCCTCTGTGACAAGGCATCCGCCACTACATTGTTCTTCCCCTTGACATACTCGATGTCAAAGTCATAGGCCTAGATTTTGCTAACCCACTTTTGTTGTCTCTCCTGCAACTATTTCTGGTCAACAAAAAACCAGAGACTATTGTGGTTAGTCCTCACTCGAAATTTGTTACCCACCACGTACTATCGAAACTTGGCCAACACATGCATGATGGCCAACAGTCATATATCGAGTATAGTATCTCATGCAGCAGTAGCTTTCAACTCTCGAAAGCGATAGGATGGCCTCCCTGCATCAAGACTACTCCTACACCCTCTCTTGAATCATCACACTCCAGCACAAAGAGTTGCGTGAAATTCAGCAATGCCAACACCGTACACCTGCTCATCACCTCCTTGAGCCTGTCAAAGGCCCTCTACGCAGCATCATTCCATCAAAAAGCCCCCTTCTTGGTGAGGTCCGTAGGGGTGCTGCAAGTTGTGAAAATCCCTTGACAAACTTCTGGTAGTAGGTGCAGATGCCTACAAACCCCCGAAGTTCTGTCACATTCTTTGGTGTCAGCCAATCTCGGATAGCCCGGATCTTCTCCTCATGGACTCTTACCTCGTCCACTCCGATGATATGCCCCAAGTAGAGCATCTTTGTAAGCCCAAACTCGCATTTAGATAGCTTAGCATAGAAATGTTGCTCCTCCAAAATATGAAGTACAACCTCGATATGTTGCAAGTGCTCCTCCCATGTGCGGTTGTAGATGAGAATGTCATCGAAGAATACCAGCACAAGCTTCCTCAGTTGACCACGGAAGATGTGGTTCATACAAGACTGGAATGTGGCCGAAGGATTGGTCAGCTCGAAGGGCATCACCAAGAACTCAAAGTGGCCATAGTGGCATCTGAACACAGTCTTGGGGACATCCTGGTCCCTCACCTTGATCTGATGGTACACTGACCCCAGATCTATCTTTGAGAACAACTTTGCTCCCCTCAACTCATCCATCAAATCATCAATCCTGGGGATGGGGTAACGGTTCTTTATGGTTTTCTTGTTGAGCGCCCTATAGTCGATGCACATTCGCAATGTGCCATCCTTCTTCTTCACCAAGACCACAGAAGAAGCAAAGGGACTAGTACTGGGCCTGATGTGCCCCAACGACAAGAGCTCATGTATAGCTCGTTCAATCTCATCCCTGTAGGCTTTGGGGTGCCTATAGGGAGACCACAGAAGAAGCAAAGGGACTGGTATTGGGCCTAATGTGCCCCAACGACAAGAGCTCATGTATAGCTCGTTCAATCTCATCCCTGTAGGCTTTGGGGTGCCTATAGGGGGTGGTAATCACTACCTGGATCCCCTGCTCCAGCTCAATAATATGCTCAAATCCCCTCTCTAGTGGCTGCCCTAGTGGTATGTCCCCAAAAACAGTGGAGTAGCAGTCTAATATACATTGTACGTCGGGATGCACTGGCTGTCCACATGTCAAAGCCTATGTATGTGAGATTCTACCAAAAGAATTAATTCTTTACAATAGCTTAATACATGTCGGTGTGCACAAGTGCAATACAGTGAACAAGCAAGCATGTTTAGCACAATATAATCAAACACAATGCACAAATAAAGGGCATGGTATTTGATCACAAGCATGCTATCTTGGCTCAACAATGATAGAGAAAGAAATAATTGCATATTTATCTCAAGCTGTAACAATTTCAATGACCGGTATAGAAGATCGATCTTTAACACTACTACCGGATGGAAGATTGGTTTTTAACACTACTACCAAAGAAAGGAAGTATCAATTGCCAAGCATAAGACAATAATAAAAGAAAGAAGGAAAAATTAAAGATTAAAAAAATGATATGATCATGTTATCTTTCACAAACACTGAAACATGAAGAATAAAATACAAGTTTAGAATTCATTTTTTCTTTAAATGTGCTCAAAAGAGAAATAAATAAATACATGTATCTGTACCTGTGAATCAGCATGCCCTGTCAAAGAACATACAAATGCCTTGAGGCTGCAAAACAATAAAATAAAATTAAGTTATAACACAACCCATTTTTTGAGAGGAACAACTATAAAACATATTTACCTAACAAATAATAACAAAATAGCTACACATATGTTTTAAGGGAAATCTACGTAGTCTTGCACATTAGCATATCAAATATTGTTGATATTATTGACGTGTAATAATACAGTGGAAATGTAATATATGACAAAAACTTATAATAAAAATAAAAATCCACTTGAGAAAACCATGTCACAAATGACAGAGTAGTGAAATCAATTTTTCATTAAGCAAATAAGATCCAAATGTGATAGCCCAGTTAATCATAAATGCTAGGTGCTCACATAATTTAACAGGAAACAAATTAAACGCACATTACATCAACATTTTGAGTATAGGATTCAGCATCAAATACACATGAAAATTGTAAAACCTGAGAGTTTCCTACTATGACTCTTGTTCAAACCAAAAAAATGGATCTCAGATCGATTGAAATTATAATAGACAAACTATCTATTACACTCTTCAGCATCGGCTTTGCCTCGACAGTAGCTTGTTCGTGGTTTATTACAGTGAAGTATTTATTAACAACATGAGCTAATGGCAGCTAATTAATATATATTAAACTGCACGATTATTGGTCACAACCTTTGAGTTGATGTGCTTTGAGACAAATATTTAACCACATCTTTGATATTTCCGGTGAATAAATACGCTTGACCCATTTGCAGACCAACAAGACTGTAATGAATAATTTCCCTAAAGTGTCACACCAATAGGTAGCAACAGTGTTCCACGGGGACGTGCCCCCCGGGGTGGGGGACGCGCTTCCCTGCTCCCCCACGCTCATGGGACGGGGAAACTCTTGGGGAAACATTTCCCCACATACCCTTTTTTGGGGAAACTCCGGGGGAAATTTTTCCTGGTAAAAAAAACCGTCCCCCCAATTTTTTTTCTAATAACAATTCAAACATAAAATATTACAAATATTAATATAATTTTTAAAAAATGAAAATAAAAACTGAAGGATAAATTAAAACTTTAAAACATAATCATTCACATTTCTCATTCATTTCTCTTAACCCTATGATTTTACCTTACCGCCCAACATTTTCCTTCTACCGTCGCTTGACATTTTACCTTGCCGCTAGAGATTTTCCTATTGTCGTTGCTCAACATTTTCCATCTGCAATTTGTTGTGATTTGGATTTACTATCGACTAGGGGCTTGAGACATTTGGAGCTGTGATTTTCATTTTGTGACATGGAGCCACCGGATTGGAGCTGTGATTTATTATTTAGTACTTTTTGAGAAATTTACTAGTATGTCACTGCTTTCTATGTTTACTTTTAGTTTAGTATTCTATGGCTATTTTAGACTTCAACATAATGTCATTGTCATATGATGAATTTACTTTCGATGTGCATAGTGTAATTTCAATTGTCAAATGATTAATTTAATTTAGATGTACCTTGCATAATATTAATGCCCATTTCCAAATGATGAATTTCGATGGAACATTGCATAATATCAAATCATGGATTCAATTTAGTAATTTACTTTTAGATTTACAAGTTTACATTGATGATTGCCGAAATGTCAAATGATAATTATGATTCATAATAGTCTAATATGAAAAGATGATCATATTTAGATGTCCATTTCATTATTATTAAGATTTACTATTTACTAACTTAGTTATTTACATATTTTAGAATTTATTTTTATTTTTATATATCAAAATTTTAATAATTTTATAATTTTTATGAATCTGACGTCCCCCCGTTTCTCCAAAATTTCCCTAAATTTTGTGGTTGCTTATATACATCCCCCTTCTGCGTATCCCCACTCCCGCGTTTCCCCGTCCCAGAAACTCGGAGGAACAATGGGTAGCAACAGTGGTAGTGTATCCACCCACAATAATCCTGATGACACTGAGCTACAAGATTAATGAAAAATTGTTGGCGACCATGTGACTGAATCTCACAATGGTAACAATTTACTATCGATTAACCAATCTCTCCGCGGAATTTGGGGAACATGCACTTGTACTCAACTTCTCCAAATAGTCACATGTCATAAGTTCACCTTGATTTTCTCAATGAGATCTACTAACAAGCTGTGTCAACATATATTCTAGTGTATTTATTCTGCCAAAGAGTGATTTTCTGAACAATGGTCAGATTTTTTGTGATGATGACGGCTCTGATATTTAATTTAAAAAAAAATAATAATAATAATAAATAATAATAAAAACCTCTAATAACTCTTATATATGTATAACTTTTCCTTGAAAGATTAGTAATTTAGAAACTTATATAGCTTTTTAAAATAATTCTTTATAAATTTGATTTATGACCTTTATATACATCACTTCAAACATGCCCCTTCTAACTTCAAAACTTCCCTTTTATGTATATAATTTCTTTCACGTAAAAGATAAAACTTAGCATTCACATTAAGACATTTGTATTTATTTTTTTTTTCCCTTACCTTGCAAAGACCATGGGTGCCCAAAACAACGAGCATGTAAACCACCAATGGAAATTAATGAGGAATCAAGACTATTTTATCCACTCTTCCTTTTCTTACATGTAGTTTTAAAGCTAAGCCACCTAACATGAAGGACACGCGAATTCGAGTGTCGGACACGTGGATTCGAGTGTCGGACACGAACACGATGACCCCCCAGAATAGGGCATGTTCGGACACGTTATATATATATATATATATATATATATATATTAAAAAATAAATATTTCTTACACAAATTCATACAAATTCATTGATTCGAACATAGACCTTCATCTAGATGCAAGTTTTACAAAGATACAATCATACAAAGTAACATTATGCATACATATTACAAATACAAATTGTAACATATTCATCAATGATCCAATAGGAGAAAGACAAGATACTGTAGTTTTCTCATTAAGTCATCAAAATCAAAATATGTTACATAGGTAGTACAAGGCCAATGGAAAATGCCAAATGGAAATAGCAAATACAAAACAACTACAAGTTTACAAGCCTCAAGGCAATAGGTAGCTCATGATTCATGAGTCATCAATCCTTATCATCATAATCAGCATCACTGTTCTCATCATCATGGTCACCACTACTCTCATCTACTACATCCTCCTCCTCTATATCCAATGTCATTTTTGCATCCTGTTCATGTGGAGGATGACCCCTCTATAGTATCACCATCATCAAATGTGACAGGCTCTAGCACTGGCTCATTGAGATCCAAGTTGGCCAATGTCAAGTCAACACTATTGTCTAGACCCATATCATCAAAAAAGACATCCCACATCTTTGTCATTTCCTTCAACCACTCATCCCTCTGCCTATAAATAAGACGAAGGTTGGTGTGCCCATACACCATTGTCTCTGCCCTAGACTGCTCAAGCCTGCTCTTCTTGACACTATATAGTATATGAATTCCCATATGTGCTCCAATTCCTCTCGCAACAAGAGGATCAAGTCACCTGAGAGAGGAGCCTCATAGCTAACTATTGTAGAGGAGGGCTTGTTGCCCCATGAGTCGCCCACCAAGAATAGGGCTTCATAGCCCTCGATCTCTAATCACATCATAGCCTGCAAATCACCGAGTGCCAGTGGAAAACTCTGCAAAGGCATCCTCCACCTCATCAAGGGATGCCCTATCTTGAAAAATTCGCCTCAATGCATCCTTCCTCCACTGTGAAATTTCACCATCCATGTGAGGAGGGAATCTGCGAGAAGGTCCACCATTCAGCCACTCATGGCTGTAGTATTTTGGTTTCACGGAGTGGGCCAAACAATGTAAATGTGTGCAATTCTGGTCCCATCTGTTGACAAGAATATCCTGTACGATGGTGAAGAAGGCCTCTGGTGATGTCTCATACTCAGGGCACATACTCTGTAAAATAATGTTCCTTACAGACTCAATCATGGAATCCCATCCCTCAAAAACCTCCCCTAGGATGGGTTGGTCCGTATCTGCAAATCGAAGCAAGGAAATGATAGGGTCCATGATTTGAATAAGTGGAGCTACCCTCTCCCACCAGGGATCATCTAACACTATGTTCTTCACTCTTTTTGAGGTTGCTTGATTTGTCTTTCTCCAAAAAGACCAAAACTCTGAAATAACAATGGCCCCAAGAGCAGTCTTGACCTCCCTCAACCTCTTAAACATGATGAATGGAGAGGCAAACTGTGTATCCACAATCTTCAACAATGATAGATTGGTGTACTCCTCGTAGATAGTGAGGGCATTTGTATGGTTTTGTACAAAGTTGCAGATATGTCATGCATCCTCAATAATGCTTCCAATCCAAAACACATCAGAAGCAATAGATTTAATTGCTAAGTTCAATGAATGGACAATGCAAGGTGTCTGAACTTATGGATATTTGGCTTCCACAATCATGCCAGCGGCCTTGCAAACAAGTGCATTATCTGTAATGATTTGCACAAAAGAATCAACACCTACAACTTCAATAACTTTTATAAACAACTCAACCATATAGTCTGCACAAGGTTACTGGGAGCGGGAGCGAAAACGGGGAGCGGGAGCGGGAGCGCCATTTTCAGAAGCTCCCAGTCCAGGAGCATTTCGTGGAGTGTTTTTTATACTATATATATTTTTTATATTTTTTATATTTTGATGCATATATGTCAACTATAATATTCCTACATTAGCATGCAGCTAATGGGAATATTAATTTTCGCTTTTTGCGCTTAGTAGATGAATAAATGGGGGAGGAGACCCATATTTAACTTAAATCAGCATAAAAAAAACCCTCTCGGTGTGAAAGAAGATCATTATAGTAGCTGGATTTCACACCCTCATGTGTGAAAAGGGACTTTTTGCTTGTGAACAAAGTCAAGTTTGACCAAGTCAACAGCATGCATGAAGAGGAGTGGATCATCATTGCAAATAGCTCAATGTGAACAAGGATCAGCTTAAACAAACATATGAGAACTAGCTTGAAGACACTTGAGTGTGAAAGGGGATGAAGCAGGTTGAAGAGGTCAACCTTGACCAAATCAAACAGTGTGATTTTGGAGGAGGGCCTTCATGGAGACACAACGCAGTTTTGGAGGGAGATTGATCATGTGCATGTGGAAACCCTAATGGGTGGGACCCAAGGTGAGGAGCCTCACATAGCTTATAAGGAAGGGGATGGCAACCATTTGAGGTTAGCTTGATGATTATTGATTTTGGTCTGCATAACTATTTGGCATCCTCTTGCTATTTAGCAAAGTTGCAGTTTTGTTTAGGACAAGGCATTCCTGTTTAGAAATTCCTTCTCCACTCAAGAGAGGCCTCTTGAGGGAGCTTGCACTTCAGTTTTCCACATTCAAACTTGAGGCCAAGCATCCTCCTTCAGCAACAGCGCAGTTTTTGTTGAGAGCTGGGTTGTGTTGCAGGGTGTTGCAGTGGAAGCACCACAACACCACTTCCAGAGCTTGTATTTCAGAGGAGGAAGCCCTTCTTTCTCTGGGATATCAATGAGGGAGTCTTTGAGCTTCATTTCAGAACTTGGCATGTGGCCAATGTACTTTTCATCCTCTACAGCGCAGTCCCTTGCAGGAACTACATCATTTTTCTGAGCATCGCAGTTTTAGGGTCAAGACCCTTGATCTTGAGCTTGTCCTTTGGAGAAAGGGCCAACCCTTCTCCTAGAAAGATTGTATAAAGCCTCTTCTTCTATTTTCTGTACATTTCAGCGACATATATACAGAGCTGCAATATAACTGCGTTTTCTAGATCTAGATCTGCCATTTTTGTACTTGTACTTTCACACAGCCCTTGTCGGGTGGTTCTTATTTGTATAAAAGGGAAGAGATCTCCATTTTCTCAGCCATTGATGAGTGTAAACTCCAGATCTACTATTTTTCATTATTTGTTGTATAAACCCTCATAAAATAACGATGTTATATGCTTCAGTCTTTTCTGTTAGCAAAAGTCATGGGGTTTGGGCTTATTTGAACTATATTGGTTTGGGGAGATCTGTTTAACTTGGCTAGAGTGATTTGTTTTTGCTCCAATTCTAGATGTGAGTTGTATATTGCATATTCAAAGGGATCCAAGTCCCATTTCTCACAGTTATAGCGTAATATTCTGAAGACAGCCTTTTTATGGCCCTATTTGTTGCATTTCCCCAACTTTTGGGATCATAAAAGGTGTAATAAGTTGTTGTTGTAACACTATTTGATGGCTATGTGTTTCTTAACACATTTCATGAGTTAATAGCTTGCTGCTGCTCTAGCATTGTGTTTACATATAGCTGCAGTCCCATTCTTGGGCAATTTCCAGCCTTAATAGGTGTGAGAGGCTTGTTTATCTCACCTAGTCTAATTGGTTTCTGCTTTCCTCTTGGATTTGGGTCTTAGATTATCAAATCTATGGGATCCGAGGGCTAATCTTGTTAGTTGTAGCACACATTCCTGAAAAATGTGTTTTTTAGGCATGTCTTGCTAACAATCCCAATTTGGGGATATTACAATGGTATCAGAGCATGATCTTTGGCTCCGCCTGTGAGTTCTAGCTATCAGAAGGAGCGAGATCAAAATGATGAAGAGGATGAGTTTACTCTCATCGCTTTTCAGATCCAAAAAGAACCTCTCCTAGGTGGTTAAGCAGATGAAGGAGAAGAGATGCCAAGAAACTCCTAGAGGGTTTCAAGAAGAGAAAGAACCATGCACTTCCTATTCTCAAGAAGAAGAAGACAAAAGGCATGGAAGACACCTGGATCAGCAAATTCTGAGTGAGTACCTTGTTGAGTACAAGTTTCAACCTAGAACCTTCAAGGAGACTCTAGCCTTCCCACAGTTCATTCAACTAGAGGAAGAGAGGACACCTTGTAGCAAGGGAGAAATCAAGGGCAATAGGTTTCTATTGTCCACTTTTGATGGGACATCTACAGCAAGAGCTTGGGCAAGAAGACTTGAAGCATTCTTCCTGCTACATCCAGTGGTAGAAAGTGAAGCAATAGAGATTGCAGCGCTGCACATGAAGGGCAAAGCAAGCACTTGGTGGTTCAGTCACATAAGTCATGCAAGAGTATCTACTCTTGTAGATTTCACTCAGAGGATGATCAAGAGATTTGATGAAGAACAATCAGAGAGGGAGGAGCCCTCACCACCTCTTGAGGAGACTTATATCAACGTTGTCACAACCTTGGAGGAGCAACCTTCAACATCAGCAGTTGAGGGAGCCAACACAGTGGAAGAAGGAACTCTTGCAGCCATGCAAGATGTTCCCAAAGCCCATCAAGGTATTATTGAATTTCCACTTTCTCATATTGCAGCTAATCTTTTAAGAGAATGTGGAAATCTGTTCTTGCATGACCCAAGATCATCACTTACTGCTAATCTAAAGCAGCAAGGCTGCACTGCGTTGTCCAAGAGCAGCAGTGAAAAAAGAAGGACCCATTCCTCATGGGAGCATTCAGACGTCAGCTTCATTCAGGAAGCAATGGAGGAAGAGATAACAAAGGGTAGACATCTTGAGATGAGAAGCATTTTCTCCTCTCCAGATGACACTTTCTCATTGAGCATGCCACAACACAAAGAGAGACTTCTACTTGCAGCAAATCCAAGGCCTCATTGGTTTTGGAAGACCATGCATGAGGAGGAGGTCTCATCAAGAGATTCCATTGGAAGTGCACTTCAGCATTTCATGAAGTGCAAGGTTCTTCAAAGATTTGAAGAGGTTGGTATCCCACCATGGGAGGATACCAAGCATTTGCAGAATGAGATCCATCACCCACATTGCGATGAGTGGATGGCAGTATGGAGCAAGAAGTTTCCAAACCCCTTGCAGATCTATGATACAGGCTAGCAAGAAGCATGGATGCGCTGGTTGCTTTTGGGTGAGTATGGTTACTACCCAAAGATTTCTATTTCCTTATCTCATGCCTTAAGTCTCAATGATAGGACACATAAGAAGAAGGCATGGTTGTTGTGGCTGTTAAGAAGAGAGTTTGGACATCACATGTTAAAACTTATGTCCATGTATTTACCATTGTTTGCGGTATGTCTCATGTATTCACATGTATTTATGTTTGAGATGTATCTCATGTATGTACCTTGGTTTGGGAGGAAGGATAACTCCCACATGATGTATAAGGAAGCTGGTTTGTACTATGTTGATGAGACATCTCACATGTTCATCATTGTATTATTGCTCCATGATTTGCATTTTGATAATGCAAGAAGGCAACAAGAGTCCTTGTTGTTGTGGTTACTATTGGGAGAGTATGGGCTGAAATTTCTCCATACTCATCATGATATTTCAGAAGGAATGTATGGCACATTCAGCATTGAAGGACAAGGAGAGGCTTCCACATAGGAGGAAGAGCTTCTCACATAGCAGCATATTGGTGGATGGCTTTGGCATGTGGAATGTCAAAGAGAGAAGTCATGGAGTGACAAGAGCCTTAACGCTAAGGCCAACAGTGCTGTCTCTTGGGAGTAAGTATCTTTTGATGGAGTGTTCCAAGGGGGATATGCATCCTTCCCTTCTGCTGATTTTTATGAAGAGATTTTCATGGGAGGATTCATCCATGGACATCACTTTTAGTTTACTCATTATGCATTGTAAGAGATACATTTATGTACTTACAGATTGTTCCATTGAGTATCTGTATCTTTTCACAATCTATGGACAGTGCATTGCTCCACATAAGAGCAAGATTATTATTGGGTTACATGGTCACTTTAGGGCCAATCTTTATAATGATGATAACCCATCTCATAACTTTGGGCAAGTGTATGATTGTTTTGATTGTGCCCAGCTGATATATATTGCTGATTACTACCACATAGTAGATGAGCAAACTTGTGCAGCTAGTAATTCATTGAGAAACAACTTGCCACATGATGTTCTCAAGCAGCAGTTGGGAAGATTGCGCTGTATCCACTTAATAAACCATTGGTATCATCCAAACTCACATGTAACCTTCAGCATTTTTCTGATTTGGATGCCAAATGGAGATGTTGTGTCATTCATTCTGAATGGGATGAGTTGGGCCAGCATGATTCATGACATGGGAGAAAGGATCTTTGGAGATCTAATCTTCTTCTTGCCACTTGAGGGCAACCTTGTTGCAGCCCAAGATCAGCATATGCTCTACACTTGTCATAAGTGGAGAGGAAGACAGCGTGGAGTAGGCCATCTTGTCTACCATGTTCAGTTATTCAGCCCACCTACATTGCAGGAGCTAAAGGTGGAGGAGATCTTCTATGAGTTGTCATGTTGGAGGGTGACTCATCTTGTATGGATGATAGCTTGGGGGTGGAGGTTTTACATGGGAATGATGATTCCCAAACACATTTCAGACTCCATGCCTTGGGAGAAAACTTTTCAGTTCTGTCCTCGCAGTTGCTTGAGGACAAGCAACATTTGGGAGGGGAGGACGGTAATATCCCTACATTAGCATGCAGCTAATGGGAATATTAATTTTTACTTTTTGCACTTAGTAGATGAATAAATGGGGGAGGAGACCCATATTTAACTTAAATCAGCATAAAAAAAACCCCTCTTGGTGTGAAAGAGGATCATTATAGTAGCTGGATTTCACACCCTCATGTGTGAAAAGGGACTTTTTGCTTGTGGACAAAGTCAAGTTTGACCAAGTCAACATCATGCATGAAGAGGAGTGGATCATCATTGCAAATAGCTCAATGTGAACAAGGATCAACTTAAACAAACATATGAGAGCTAGCTTGAAGACACATGAGTGTGAAAGGAGATGAAGCAGGTTGAAGAGGTCAACCTTGACCAAATCAAACGGCGTGATTTTGGAGGAGGGCCTTCATGGAGACACAACGCAGTTTTGGAGGGAGATTGATCATGTGCATGTGGAAACCCTAATGGGTGGGACCCAAGGTGAGGAGCCTCACATAGCTTATAAGGAAGGGGATGGCAATGATTTGAGGTTAGCTTGATGATTATTGATTTTTGTCTGCATGACTATTTGGCATCCTCTTGCTGTTTAGCAGAGGTGCAATGTTGTTTAGCACAAGGAATTCCTGTTTAGGAATTCCTTCTCCACTCAAGAGAGACCTCTTGAGGGAGCTTGCACTTCAGTTTTCCACATTCAGGCTTGAAGCCAAGCATCCTCCTTCAGCTACAGCACAGTTTTTTTTTAGCGTTGGGTTGTGTTGCAGGGTGTTGCAGTGGAAGCACCACAACACCACTTCCAGAGCTTGTATTTCAGAGGAGGAAGCCTTTCTTTCTCTGGGAGATCAGTGAGGGAGTCTCTAAGCTTCATTTCAGATCTTGACATGTGGCCAATGTACTTTTCATCCTCTACAGCGTAGTCCCTTGCAAGAACTGCATCATTTTTCTGAGCATTGTAGTTTCAGGGTTAAGACCCTTGATCTTGAGCTTGTCCTTTGGAGAAAGGGCCAACCCTTCTCCTAGGAAGATTGAATAAAGCATCTTCTTCTATTTTCTGTACATTTCAGCTACATATATACAGAGCTATAGTATAACTGCGTTTTCCAAATCTAGATCTGCAGATCTGCCATTTTTGTACTTGTACTTTCACGCAACCCTTGTCGGGTGATTCTTATTTGTATAAAAGGGAAGAGATCTCCATTTTCTCAGCCATTGATGAGTGTAAACTCCAGATCTACTATTTCTCATTATTTGTTGTATAAACCCTCATAAAAATAACGTTGTTATATGCTTCAGTCTTTTCTGTTAGCAAAAGTCATAAGGTTTGGGCTTATTTGAGCTGTATTGGTTTGGGGAGATCTGTTTAACTTGGTTAGAGTGATTTGTTTTTGCTCCAATTCTGGATGTGAGTTGTATATTGCATATTTGAAGGGATCCAAGTCTCATTTCTCACAGTTATAGCGTAATATTCTGAAGACAACCTTTTTATGGCCCTATTTGCTGCATTTCCCCAACTTTTGGGATCATAAAAGGTGTAATACGTTGTTGTTGTAACACTATTTGATGGCTATGTGTTTCTTAACACATTTCATGAGTTAATAGCTTGCTGCTGCTCCAGAGTTGTATTTACATATTGCTGCAGTCCCATTCTTGGGCAATTTCCAGCCTTACTAGGTGTGAGAGGCTTGTTTACCTCACCTAGTCTAATTGGTTTCTGATTGCCTCTTGGATTTGGGTCTTAGATTATCATATCTAAGGGATCCAAGGGTTAATCTTGTTTGTTTTAGCACACATTCCTGAAAAATGTGTTTTTCAGGCATGTCTTGCTAGCAATCCCAATTTGGGAATATTACATCAACAAAAGCATGCAAAATGATGAATTAGACCTAAAATAAAACATAAAAACATAAAAACGTAGATTGAACCAGAGGTATCTTTATCATTACCTCTAGATTCGTATAGGAATCTTTGTCATTAATATCACCCTCTAAGCATTTGCTCCGAGAGCGGGTTTGAGGGAGCACCCTCCAAGAGCAGGTTTGATAGGGGGGAGGCGCTCCCCCGTAACCTTGATTGTGCATCCTTGTATTGTTCAAGTGCATCCACTAATTTCAAGAAAACTGGACCATTCAAGGAAGACACCATGAAGTCGATGAGTGGGTGTCGTGTTGGATCTGTCCATCCATCAGAAACAATGCTAACCCCAAATGTTGGCCATGCTGATTTAATATGCTCAACCATTTTGTCAACCTCTTTCTTTTCCTTAGTCAGCAATGTGGTTCTAAGCTTCTCTGACCCAGAAGGCACATACCCTAATGGAGCCTCTTGAGTTAGAGCTCGGCACATCTCAATAAATAGAGATGAGCATGCAACATTGAAGGATATGAAGTTTTGATAGAAAAAAAAAAAGCAATGGTTAGATCAAGCTCTTCCTGCTACTCTTTCTGGAAAATCTTGTCCATTGGACCAAGTGCAATTGTCTTTGTTTTTGTTGCTTGTCCCCCACTAGAACTCTCAAAAGGGAACTTGTTGCTACTTTTCCTCAAGAATGGAAGGGTGTCATCATTCTTGTTTTGTTTAGTTTTTGCAGCCACATTTGCCACACCAACAAATGCCTCTCTTTCCATTTCCTTCCTCTTTCCTAAAGACACTTGTGTACAAGCTGAAATTCCACAACTTGGTAAAGCCAACAAATGAGCTTTCACACGGTAATATGTGCTCATGAAATGATTGCGGCAATAACTTCATTTCCAAGCAACATTGCCTCCTCCCTTCATCTTGTTGCATGGCCCTGCCTCTCTTGTGACATATTTCCACAATGGATATTTGTGGTCTTGAGGTTTTTGTCTTCCCCCAACATTTGACGCTGATGTTGCAGCCCCACTTCCTATAGATGAAACCAGGGTTGCGGGGAAGCGTCCCCCCCCCTCGTTCCCGCTCCCGAAACGCCCTCCATGCGGGAGCGTTCGGAAACGCGCTCTCGAAAACGCTTCCTGAGGGGAGCGTTTTCGGGAGCGTGTTTCCGAACCTGTTAAAACGCTCCCTGCCTTTTCGAGAGCGTTTCCGGAAACGCTCGGGAGCTAATGCTCCCTGAGCGTTTCTGGCATTTAAAAAACGCTTCGGGGGCGTTTTTTAAACACCGGAAGCGGTCGGGGAGCGTTCGCTCTCAAACGCTCCCCGAAACAAAAAACGCTTCCTGCTGGGCGGAAATTTTTTTCAATGAAAAAAACGATTTGTTTAGGGCCAGAAATGGGTTTTAGCGCTGATGTGGAGGTAAGGGAAGCATTGACATTTCATGGTAATATTAAATTCTTAAAGTAATCCTTTTACTTAAATTTTTAACATTACTATGAAATGACTCAGGATGTTTAAGAGTGGTTTCGACCTAATTGGATTTCATATGGAGAAACTAGAATTTTAGGTTTCACTCAAAATTCAGCAGACTTAATGGTTTTCAAGGTTTCATGGTTTGGGAATTTGCAATGTTTCCATTTGATTCTATCATGTGTAAGGGTATGATATTGGCATTTGATCAAGAGCATGAAGTCCTTTAAGAACCTTGATGTACCCTTCAATCAAAGGAAAACAACTAGTTAGGCATGCTAATCTTTTTCTACCGCATTTTAAGGTTGAGGAGATGAACCCTTCACTCAAACAAAAATCATTGGTTAGGCATGTTAAACATTTTCAATTTCTATCATGTTATAAGGTTGAGCAATCCAAGTCTGAAGACTTTGAGCTAGATGATGTTTATGTATCTCTTGTTGATGATCCCATTTCTAGTAGCGATGAATCAATGATGAGTTTCATGAGAGACCATGTTGCTCAGCGATTTGTAGTTTTGATGTCTATTTTTGCTACTACTACTACTACTGAAGTTGTAGAGGAGTTTTAGGAGTCCTCAAACTTTGAGCCATATTATTTATGTAGCTCATGTTGATGATCCCTTGTCTAGTAGTGGTGATGATTTTGATCATGATGAGGAGTGATCATGTTGTTAATCACTAATATGTAGTCTTGTATTAGGCCAATGGCCTCATAGCTTGTAGCATTGTTTTTGGAATTTATGGGCCATTTGGAGCCTCATTGCTTATGTATTTTTCGATCATATGTATTGCACTCAGTGCCATTTTGATATATTCACCTTTGCATGGTATATAAATGAGCAAAATTTGCATATTTTGTCTCTATTGGCTTGGAATCATGGTTGCAAATCTTAAAAATAGTTTTTTTATTAAAAAATAATTATTTAATGTATTTTTTTTAAAACCGGTTCATTGAGATCTAACCGCTTCCGGTTAGAAACCCGGTTCATTAGGTCCACCAGTCCGGTCACCGGTTCCGGTTTTAATAACTATGCTCACACAAATCCAGAAGTACAAGAGGGGTACATGAAGGCATTGGACAAGTTGGTACCTGACAGGGAGGAGTGTGCTAGATTGCGCCTTGAATTAGGCAAATACTTCAATTGCACTGCTAACTTTGGTTCTTTCCATGCAATGGAAGACGAGGACAGATTTGATGCTATCACATGGTGAGAAGCATATGGCGGCATGGGACTTTTGCCAAAGTTGGCTAAAAAAGTTCTCTCACAGGTTGTGAACACTTCTTCTGCAGAGAGGTGTTGGAGCACCTACAGCTTCATACACAATGTGAGAAGAAACAGGTTGAATGAAAACCGAGCTAAAATCTTGGTTTATGTGCATTACAACTTGAGGTTGTTGAGCCATTACTGTGATCGGGCAAATGAGGATCAATCATACAGAGTCTGGGACAACAACCCAGAGGATGATAATTTGGAGGACGGCACGGTACATATGGAAGAATTGGAAGCAGAACTTTTTAGGGATGATGATGAAGCATCAACAGCACCGCCACACACAGGGCCAGTCCCACCATCTACTGGTAGCAGTGCCAGTGCCAATTCTCGATATCACACTATTGTTCCTTTGCCTCCACCTTCTAGTCATGGTCGTGGTACTCCTGAGAGTACTAGAAGACCACCATTTCCTCGTGGCTCGCACAAATTAGACATTTCTCTTGGGCGTGGCAAGGGGCCAGCCAATAGATAAAATAGATTTGTTGTTTACTAGTCTTTTCTAATTGTTGTTGACAGTTGAACAGTTGAAACTTGACTCTTTCATATATTTAATGACAATTTAAGTTTGAAGTTTGAATTTGAAAGGTGAAACTTTGAAGTTGGCATTTATTAGTTTACAAGTCATTATGAATTATGAATATGATGCTTCATGAAAGTTATATGGTGATCAATGAATCAATGATGATAAATGTTATATATTGAAATTTGAAATCAATGAATCAATGATGATAAATGTATATTGAATTTTGAAATCAATGAATCAATGATGATAAATGTTAGATATTGAAATTTGAAATAAATGATGATAAATGTTAGATATTGAAATTTAAAAGCTTGAAACCTTCAGATTGATGATTCGCGAGACTCAAGAGTCAATATGTTGTATGCTTCCAACTTGTGGGCGTGGTTGATGAAGATTATAACTTCTAGATGATTGATGTTATATGATTCAATCTATGTTTTTATGTTTTTTATGTCTAATTCATCATTCTATATGTTTTTGTTGACATATATGCATCAAAATATAAAATATACATACATATATATATATATATATATAAACGCTCCCGGAAACGCTCCGGACTGGAAGCTTCTAAAAATGGCGCTCTCGCTCCCGCTCCCAAGTTACCTTGGATGGAACACTTGCAGACCTTGATGAAATAGGAACAGGAGGGGCATCTCCAATGGAGACACCCTTCCCCTTCCTTTGCCCCTTCTCCAATGGGAACAATACACTTACCTATTGCTTGAATGTCCTTGAAAGTGATCCCTTGCTCCTTGCTACTCCTTGCTCCTTGCTCTTATTTGTTGGAAAGTGTAACTACGTTCGGTCTTCAAATTGACTATATAATTATGTATATATGTAATGAAGAAGACAAAGATAATAAAATATATTTTTGGTATGCTTGCTTCATAGGTTTCATGAGCAAGGTTTATTATAGGTCAAAAGACTTCTTCTTGATGTCTTATAGGGATTTGTCATCTGGTCATAAATGTATTAATTAAAAGTCACGTATATGAAGAGTCAAGTCAAACTTATATGCCTAAGGACCTTGTCACATAAGCCTTGAAGTCATGGCTCAAAATGTGGCTCAAAGATCAACGTTGCAACACTCTTCAAAATAACCTACAAGTTGGCCTATTAACAGTGAACAAGTCGGCTCAATGAACAGTCACGTCTATTGACTGTCACGTTGGCTAATATAGGGGCTGACCACTATATATACCCCTGTGTATTGCGCAGAAAAGACTGAGATAGAATTTTGGACTTCTCTATGATTTCCGGATCAGCTTCTGTGATTTAGTGCGGACCATCAAGTCTGCAATAAATGTGAGTTCAGGACTATATTTTAATGCAAAGGAGGGAAATGAAGTATCATATATATACGAAAATATATGACTGTGTTAAAGGGTTCCAAGACTGATATAAAGTGCAAGAAAGGGAGAATAAATCTATGAATTGATGCGTAGAAGAGAAGATAATGAAAGAAGGAATTTCAAACGAAGGACCTGTGATACAAGCATAATTACAGGACTGTAATAAATGTGAGTTGATGAATACGTTTTGATGCATAGAAAGGAGACTGATAAGCGAAGGAAGAGGATTGTCATACATACATGGTTTGGGAGAGATTGGAAGTGTGCCTACAAGATCAAGTGGAGATACAAGGTGTGTACAAGACAATCCATATCAAGGTGTTGATAACTCAGTTAGGATCACATACATCCGAAGAAGGAAGAATACAAGCAGAGACTGAGATCTCTAGTCTTGGTGCTGAAAGGTGCAGATAGGTGCAAGTGTGAAAATTTCTAAATATTACTTTATGCGGAAACCCTACTGTTAATTCTAGTTATACTTCTCCTACTTAAACAAGTTATTAATGTTGAAATCTTCAGATTAACATCGAAGTAAAGAAATAACAGACTTTCACCGATTCAGATCTAAAACAAAAATTCATGCACATAGACAAAGTGAGACACAGGATTTTCTAGACAATTGTCCACGAAAAAACCCAATGCGGTAAAACCGGTCTTCTGGCTGTTGGAGGGTTTATATTATTAAGTAGTTTCTGAAAACAACAAATCTGGGCACCTCACTGGTTAACCCGACAAAGAAAAAATAGATTTGCAACTAACATGTTGGTCTCGAGACTAAAAACTTGCCTGATCCACACCCTCAAACGGGATTTACAAGACTTAGCCCTTCCCGGCCTCTAGAAAACCAAGTGTTGCCCCTGAAGCCCCTGCGTTAGCCTCTACGTTGTCCTGGAGAGGGCTAAGTAACCCCAGACTGGGTGACGCAATCCCTACGTTGCCCTAGTTGGACCAACGTAACCCTGGAGGGCCTCCTACTGCTCAGCATTGCCCTTTCTGGGCTTGCGTAGTGGCTGAAGCCCTCTACACTACGTAGCTACTGCTACTGCCCTTGCTCCTCTGCGCTGCTCCTGGTTGCTGCCTCTCTGCCTCTTGCTGATTTTTGGCACTGGGATCAGACCATCCCCTTAGCCAATACTACCCCTCTCCGCAACAAACCCGCCTTAGAATTTCAGCTTAGTCTAAGTTCTATGCCTCTGTGTGTGTTCTCCAACTGACCCCAAGCCTTTCCTTTATACTTTCACGTTGGGAAACCAACGGCCGTGATCTAATCTTGAATCAATGGAAATATTAAAAGAAGGTTTGATCCGTGTGACTTGAGTCATTTCCATCACATGTTTTAATTAATTACCTTTAATATTTTAATTTTCCTAAGTTAGACTTAGGTTCCTTAATTAAAAATATTAATTAATTAATTATCTCCCAAACTGGATAGAATTTCCCAAATCCCTTTCTAGGTCTTGGAGATCTCATGTACTCTAGTCCCTCCACAAATTTTGGGAGCTAGAGCACATCCAATGCTACCCCAACACTCAAAAATCTCCAACACTCCCTCTTAGCGAAGAATGTGCTCTAGTACAACGTTGCCTCACCCCGAAGCTCTGCACTGATCTCTGACGTGAGTCTCTGCGCTGATGCTAGACCTACTGCCCTTCATCATTGTGTTGTTGCTGCCATTTTGTATTGTTGTCCATGACGGTGTCGCCGCCACTGCCACATCTGTACTGCAGCTCCCTCTCAATATGTTGCACCGTGATGCCATCTGTTGCACTGCAACTTCAGTTGCGGAGAGAAACAACTGAAACTTTTGCCCATTCTTTGACAGACAAGTCAGTTGGGCTGCTTCCTCATCACTAAAGCTCTATCGGTTGTTGTTATGTGTTGTTCTCCTGAAGCAACTGCGTTGCTTCAGCTCTACTATGCGTAATCCAGCTTGCACTGTGCTGCTGAAGTCACATCAGCCTCCTCTACGCTACGCTGCCATGCTGCTACTGCATCTGCACTGCGCTGCTCTCTTCAGCCTTCAGCTCCGCCTCTGCTCCATCCGTGATTCTCTGCACTAACTGCTCCACTTGCCCCGCTACTGCCTTATGGGTCCCATAGCACAGATGTGATCCAAGAGCTGAGCTACTCAAGGATCCCGCCACCACTCTGTCGTTTCTCTACATAATACAGATCCATGTCACCCCACTTTCGTGGTTCATGAGCGCTCATGGCTATGTCATCTTTAGAACCATCGTCCGCCACAACAACCTTGGAAGGAGAAGCTTCCTTGTCCTTCTTCTTTTGTGGACAATTGCTGGCGAAATGTCCTAGTTCGTTACACTGGAAGCACTTGATCTTAGATAGATCACGCTTCTTCTTCCCTTGCTGCCTCTTTGATGCCAAGGTTGCATCTTCTTCTTCTTCCTTCTTCACCTTACTGGATCTCGTGATGCACTGCCTCTTGGTGATTCGGCGGAGTTCCTTCTTGACAAAGCATTGCCCACATACTGTCCCAGTTGGGAAGGTCTGCTCTGCCAAAGACACTTTGGACAAAAGTTTCCCATCCCTCTGTGACTGCATTGAGTGCAGTCCTTACCATCACATCATCCTCCACCTTTGCTCCCATGGTAGACAACTGATCTTTGATCGCCTGTAATCTGAAAAGGAAGGGCCTTATTTCTTCTCCCTTGGTCATCATGAATGACCGCAGTTGATTCTCCATAAGCATTCTCCTCTGGACGGACTTTCCCTCATATAGGGCAGTTAAGGTTTTACACATCTCATGAGCTGTTTTATTTTCGGCTATGTGTGGAACTATATGATCCTTAACCCCATCCATTATGACGCGTTTAGCATGTGTCGCAGCCTCGTCGTGCTTCGCGAGGAGAACAACATCGGTTGGCGTGGCCAAGACATTTTCTGCATGTTCCCTTCGATCATATGCCTCCATGACTACCAGGATTCTGGCCTTCGAGACTGCAAAGTTGGACAGACCATCCAACCTATCTTGATCACGTAGTCCGTGAGGTGCCATCTACTCAGCAAATCTGTCAGAACTCCTCCTCTTTATGCTAGATATTTTGATCTAGGGTCCTTGGCGAAACAAGCACCCTCTGCTCCCTCTAACAACTGACCTCCTCTCTTGGAAGTCTACCAAATCAACAACGAAACAGCTCTCTTCGATCCTCTAATCGATGTGCAGATTTCTTTGGCTAGAAACCCTCTGAGAAGTTGATCTCCTCCCACTCTTTGTCACCTAGTGCTTAAGCTACATTTTGAATCTTCAGAAATTTAACCCCACCAGCAACATTTGAAGTTTTGCAGCACTGTTTCTAGCACTTCTGAATCAGAACGGCTTCAGATCTACGTCACCCTAGCTAGCCTTTGCGTGAGCAGACAGTGCCAGTGTTGTCTTTGCGCTGCCTCTACGCAATAAGTACGTGGGCCTGCATGGAGATTGCATAGGACTAGCCTTTGCGTCGCTTTGCTCCCTTTGTTGTTGCGTTGTCCCTTCAGATCTGGATTTTTGCGGCTGTTGTTGCTCTCTCTACTTCTTTCTGCAACAAGAATTCTTCAGTCTTCTGTTGGTGACCCTTCTAGATCTGCAATCGCTCTAATTCCATGTGAAAATTTATGAATAATACTTTATGCAGAAACCCTACTATTAATTCTGGTTATACTTCTACTTAAACAAGTTATTAATGTTGAAATCTTCAGATTACATCAAAATAAACACATAATAGACTTTCACCAATTCAGATCTAAAACAGAAATGCACATAGACAAAGTGACACAAGATTTTCTAGACAACTGTCCCCAGAAAAACCCAATGCGGGAAAACCAATCTTTTGGCTCCTGGAGGGTTTATATTATTAAGTAGTTTTTGAATACAGCAAATCTGGGCACCCTACTGGTTAACCCGACAGAGAAAAAATAGATCTGCAGCTAACCTGTTGTTCTGGTGACTGAAAACTTGACTGATCCACACCCTCAAACGGGATTTACAGGACTCAGCCCTTTCTGGCCTCTAGAAACCCCAACGTTGCCCCTGAAGCCCTTGCGTCAGCCTCTACGTGCCTTTGCATTGTCCTGGAGAGGATTGTGTAACCCCAGACTGGGTGACACAGTCCCTACGCTGCCCTAGCTGGACCAACATAACCCTGGAAGGCCTCCTGTTGCTCAACGTTGCCCTTTCTGGGCCTGCGTAGCAGGCGAAGCCCTCTGCACTACATAGTTGTTGTTGTTGCCCTTGCTCTTCTACACTGCTCCTAGTTGTTTCCTCTATGCCTCTTGTTGATTCTTGGCACTGGGATCAAACCATCCCCTTAGCCAATACTAACCCTCTCTGCAGCTGAAACACTTATGAAAATTCTTAGCAAACTCGCCCTAGAGTTTCAGCGTAGTCTCAGTGCTCTGCCTCAATGTGTGTTCTCCAACTGACCCCAAGCCTTTCCTTTATACTTTCTCATTGGGAAACCAATGGCCATGCTCTAATCTTGAATCGATGGTTAAGATTAAAAGAAGGCTTGATCCGTGTGACTTGAGTAATTTCCATCACATGTTTAATTAATTACCTTTAATATTTTAATTTTCCTAAGTTAGACTTAGGGTCCTTAATTAAAAACATTACTTAATTAATTATCTCCCAAACTGGATGGAATTTCCCAAATCCCTTTCTGGGTCTTGGAGATCTCATGTACTCTAATCCGAAGCTAAAGCGCATTCGATGCTACCCCAACACTCAGAAATCTCAACAGCAGGAAGGTGCGAGAAAGAAGGATCAACTCAAGGAGTCATTGAAGAAGCAATGACAAGGTCTTGAAAGCATACATAGGTCAAGGGTCTGAGTCATGGTCAAGGTACTTGTCAACTGAAAGTCTATAATAAGAATTTCTTGTGGGTTTTCCTCTCCAAGAGGGAGAGGTTTTGGCCTTGGCTTGAAGAGCCTAAATTTCTGTCTTCTGTGTTTTGGTAATTGACTTGATGAAAGACATAATAAGCTAAGAAGAGAAGACATAAGTAAAAGAAGTAAGCTCACAAGTAATTATCAAGAAGAGAATTTGAATTAAACCTAACCCTACCTAATTCTCAACACTCTCCTCACTCACACCAAACTCAAAATGAAGAAAAAGAGGGCAAATCAGCCATTTTAAAACTGTTAGACGCCTTTTTCTGTCGGTCGTGTCCAGCAGATCGACATACGATTGTGTCCGTACAGGACATGAATCCATGCGAATCATGTCTAATTCGTTGGATTCAGGACACGATGGCCCAATCCAACAAATCCGGTTTCATATTTTTAAAGATATTTGGTAAAAATTCCATTTTACTTTCACATGCACTTTCTTAACAATAATTTGGAAACATTTTATATATATGAATGTTTTTTCCCACAACTCTAGAATATTTTATAAAACTTGTACTTTTTACTTATTTTTCCTTACAAGAATAAGAGTGGCCAAGAGCCTAAATGTGGTCAAGGATCTTATCTTCACTTCAACCTAATCGACTTCATGGCCCAACTGAATGAAGACAATAGTCTTCTTGTGTAGATCACTCTAAATTTTTTTATTTTCTTCATTTTATGGTAGCTAGGGTTACGGTTTGTTCTAAATCCGCATTTAACAACATTTTTATGACTATACATTACTGTCCTTTAGGTAGGAATTGCATTTGTTAATGCTTAAAAGGGAAAATATATCATTTATTAAATATTTCACCACTAAAAATAGAGCTGACGTATAGGTACTTGCTATTATTTTATGCATTTTCAGCAATCAAAAACTCTTTGTTGACCTATCCCTTACTTACCCCTTTGATAGTCTTCAAGTCTTTGTTGATCTTATCATTAATAGGTTATTTGGGGTTGTTATATGCTTTTGCATGTTATAAATCTACATATTATTGTAACCCTTATTTACAACAACCCTTTCTTAGTTTATTGGGGTTGGGGGAAGTGTATTTCAACATCTGTAAATTTTATCTTAGCCCCCAAGGCTTTTTGGATCCCTTCTTCCACAAACATTAAGCTCTTATCACCCTTGAGTGTGCCTTTATTAGAGATATTTCTAAGTGATATTGTTACCATGATCTTTAGAGAATCATTTGTCTTAGTAACACTAGGTCATCTATCCTCTAAGTCTAGCTATGGAAGCCTCCTTGTGGGGATAACATCATACCACCAAACGGCAAGAGATAGGTCATTGAGGTGACAATGGTGGATAACCTCCTTGCTTCCCTAACACTTAGGTTGTCTTGTGAGGCTTTGCCCTAGACTACTAGATTTTGTGGTAAAATGGACCAATGTCAATAGCCTCAACAATAGGAAGCATGTATTATGTTTCTCTTGTTGATGATTTTTGTCACAAGACTTGCATCTACTTCTTAAAGACCAAGGATAAGGTATTTTGCAGATTTCAAGAGTTCAAAGCTAATGGAAAACTACACAACGAAGAAGAAAAAACTATTGAGATCGAACAACATGGGAGAGTATGCCTCCAAGGATTTTAACAATTTTTGCAAGGACCTAACAATTTTGTGCAATACACAACAAAATGGGGTGGTCGAGCAAAAGAATCGATCCATCGAAGAGGCTGCTAAGTCCTTGATACATGACCAGGTTATCAATGTTTCATTGGGTAGTAGTATGCAATACAACAGTGTACATCTAAATTTGGTGTCCTCGCGGAATCTTGGAGGATAAGACACCAAAGGAGGCATTAACCAATGTGAAGCCAAAGGTGAGTCATTTTTGTATCTTTGGTTGTCAAACTTATATCCATGTACAGATAGGTAAGAGGGTCAAGTTGCAACCCTCTACATAAATGTTTTATTTGTGGGTCGAAGTGAGACTTCAAACGCTTACAAGGTCAATATTCCAAAGAAAAGGAAGACAATAGTGAACCAAGATGTATAGTTTGAGGAAGACTTCGCAAACAGGAAGTCCCATGAGTGTATTCTAATGACAACGGATGAGGAGTAGGAAGCTCCAAAGGTTAATGCAAGATCACCAGTAATTTCCAAGGATGTACATTGGCCTTCAAGGGAAGAGGGGAGGACAGGACCTGCTTCTACTTTTGTGAGGAGACTTTGATGGTTCGTCAAACACTGAGGGATGTTCAAGAACATGTTGAGACTTGTAGGAGCACTTTTAGAGAGAGCATACCTCCAAAGAAGTTTCTAGACTATACGACATTGACGAGCAACATTTTAGACTATCATCCTTCCAATTTTCAGAAGGAAATAAACAATAGGTATCGCGGGATGCCATGGAGGATGAGTGTTAAATTTTCGTCGAACCAAACACCCAACACTTCATTAACCTAGCAGACTACAAATCTATTGAATAAATGCACAACTAGGTTCTTAACACAATCAGCAGAAGCAAAAAATACACCAATCTCAATCACAAGTGACACATACATATTTTTCCCAATCAACAATTCTTCATTATTACCTCAAAACCTACATTGGCTTCCATCCTGGGATAATGGCCCAACTGAAGAAAATTATAGTTACAACATACCTCGGATCTGATCAACTAGATCAAGCCCTAGATACGTCCTTGATCTCCTTGGCCAATCTGAATCTCCTTGGGCCTAACACACTTGAGCGTCAATGATCACACACCTCACTTGAGAAAATCCCTCTCAATGGCTAGTGCCACTGTATGGTTGTGTCTTTTTCTTGTCCTTATCCTTATTTTTATAATTTTACATTGAGCTACATCCCTAAACCCTAATCTCAAATGATTGATAGCCAAGATTAGATCTCGCCTCACTTGAGATCAACAATTGATATTAAAACATAATAACTAAATCAATTTACTTTACTTTTCTTTATCTCAATTAGCCAACATAATTAACTATGTCCTTTTCCTAAGTGAGACTTAGGCTGAGTTACAATAACAACTTGCTGACACTTGAGCAAGTGTCCTAAAGAGACTTTGGGTGAATATTTGCACGCATAGACACCTAGGCTTGTGCAAAAGTACCTACCCAAGCTCCAAACATTAACACTCACTCTTAGGGAGGGAGGCACTTCGACCACCTAGATTTGAATACGTTGTCATGGCTCCTCCCTCTAAATTGGGCTTCCTTGCCACCTAGTTCGAAAACATCCTAGAAGATTTGCTTCCTTTGGTCTTTTTCTTAGAGGGCTCTCATTCATAAACATCCTATGAGGTCATCTCATATCAAGGGACCTTCTTGAAAGACTAGGAGGGATTTGTTGATCACTACTCCCCACATAAACTTGAAGGTTGACTCCCTCTGCAAAGCTCAACCTTTGGAGCTTCCTACTCCTTCCTCTTTGTCAATGTTATGCTTATTTCCATTGTTTGAATAGCCTAACCCTTTAGCCTATCCAAGTTGCTCTCTCTAACTCAAAATGGCATGGCCCTCGTCAGAGCTACATCCCATGGGTCTAAAAAGTGTATGTCCATCCTGGAATGCTACCCAAAACCCCTTCTCTATCATAGAGATTGAAAGCAATCTCCACGATTTATGGCACTCATAGCATGTCCTTCACTTCCAACCTACCTCTTGACACGAGATAGAATATCACTGTTCCAACCCCCTTCACTGCATGTTTGGTATCAACACCAAACTCTAGATGCAATTTTGAGTCCCCCTCAATTAGGTTGTCATACAACTCTCGTGTCCTTGTCAATTGTCATTTGGATTCACTATCTAGTAGCCATGCACCAACTGGTAAGGTGCAAGGAAAAAGGTAGGGAAAAATATGTGAACTCAATTTCAAAATTCATAAAAATTCTTCCTAAACTTCTCCTAATGTTGCTACAATTGATTACTTTCTCTTTCTTACCTTCTTCTTCCTCTAGACACTATGAAGAATATTGTCTTTTCTTATAACAAGAAAACCACTTGACCTTAGACAAGTCCTCCATCTTCGATTGAGAGGGTGGTTTCTCACTCCTCCTGCTCGAACATTTTCCTTTGCTCCTCCTTGCCCAGCTGGCAAGAGCAAGATTCTCATCACCACTCTTGGGTTGGCCTATTCATCTGGAGTGTAAAAACTTTGGTAAACTTGAATAAGTATATATTATTATTTATAAAAGATGAGATATGAGATATTATTACAATGGGGAATCACCGAGGCTTTAAATATAGCCTCAAGGTGTCCCTTGGCGAAGAGGCATGATCTTTGATCATGCCCTTTCACTTAATAAAACCTAAGATAACTATATCTAACTAATAATTAATAAAAAATACATAACATTGCCCCTCTCTTAAAGATGCTTTGTCCTCAAAGCATACATAATGATGGACAATGTTGACGAATGTCTGGTTTTCGCGAGCAGCGAGCTCTTGCTTCCCACATTTTAAAAAGATCGTGAAGCATATTCTCGAGTTCAATCTTTTGTTGATCTGGATAGTGAAAAGACCTTATATCGACAGGGTCAGATCTTGTCTTGACTTCTATTGGATGTTTGATTTTCCTATCGGGAGGCACTTTTATGGGTAGATCCTGGAATACTTTTTCGTGTGTCCGAACTAATCCTTGTTCTTCTGGTGACTCTTCGTGGCTCCCTTTTGAAGTTAACATTTCTAACTGATGACATTGTACTGTAGATGTTGACGCTCCTGTTTGAATCATCTTCGTCATCAGAGAGGAAGATACGACTTGATCTTTTGGGGCTTGGAATCCATACAACCTGTGTTTCTGCCCTTTCCACTTAAAACTTATAAACTGCTTCTGATGGTTGGCAGAATAAGTACCTAGAGTTTGTAGCCATTGAATTCCTAAGACCACATCTACTCCTCGTAATGGAACTGTGTAGAATGGAGATTCTAAATGAAAGTTTTTTATCTGTAGTTTAACTTTATGGCATTTCCCTACTTGCTCAATCTTTTTACCATCAGCCACCATTACCTTCATATTAGGCATGGGGAAGGTAAAGATGTTAAGTCTTTTTGCCATGGTTGAATCTAGAAAATTGTGGGTACTGCCAGTGTCGACGAGAACCATTACGTTGTTGTTCTTGATATGTCCTCTTAACCTTAGGGTTTGAGGTTGTGATATGCCTGTCATAGCTGATAATGACACTTGCGGAATAGTTTCGCCATCCACTTCTGGAGAGAACTCTAAGTTGTCTTCTAATCCTTCTATATATGAATCATTACTGCTAGCGTCGTTAGTTGCTTCACAACTGTATAGATTTTTCGCTTTTCCATTAGCACATCTGTGCTTAGGGTCCCAGTTTTCACCGCAACGTTTGCACTTGCCCTCTCGCATTCTTTGTTTTTCCAGACTAGATTTTTCTTCTTCACGAAGATGGTGTGGGACATATTTTGTGTCATCTATATTTTCAGATTGAGGAAATCTGTGTCTCGAATATACTTTTTCTGGTTTTGATAACCTTTCAAATTTCTTTTCAGCAGCTTTTGCTTTTTGCCTTGCTACTTCTACTGATGTAATTTCATGAAGTCGAGCTCTTCTTGTATATGGATTTTAAGTCCTGAGATGTAAGACTGGATTAGACAAGATTCTGACAATCCCGGTACTCGCGTTGCCAAGGTCTCCCATTCTCGAATGTACTCATCCACATCTCCTTTTTGGCGTAATTTGATAAACGTTGAAAAAAACTTTTCTTCTTTTATGCCTTGAAACCTTTTGAAGAATGCATCCTTAAATTTCCTCCAAATGATAGCAAGCGTCGTCTTTTTCCACCACATATACCAATTATATGCTTCTCCTTCCATTTTCATGGAAGCATGCTTAATTTTTTCGTCATCACTAGTAATGTCATAAATCTCAAAATATTCTTCCGCTTTATTAAGCCATGCAACGCTATTTTTTTCATTACCATCAAATTTGGGTAGCTCCGATACCAATGGAGTGTAAAAACTCTGGTAAACTTGAATAAGTATATATTATTATTTATAAAAGATGAGATATGAGATATTATTACAATGGGGAATCACCGAGGCTTTAAATATAGCCTCAAGGTGTCCCTTGGCGAAGAGGCATGATCTTTGATCATGCCCTTTCACTTAATAAAACCTAAGATAACTATATCTAACTAATAATTAATAAAATATACATAACATCATCAAGATTCCTCTTGAATCTCCTCCTGGATGAAATCATCCCACAATGTATCACAATCAAGAAGCTTCTCTCGTGCCACGATGACATTGATGAAAGGAGTCAATGGCTCGATGAAGCCATTTAGGGCCATCCTTACCATCTATTGATTTGTCACTTTCTCCCCGACTACGGCTAACTCATCACGAACTTATGTGATCTTGGTGAGATAAGTAGTCATTGTATCTTATTTGGTCATCTTGGTGTTCCTGAGCTTTTCTCTCAACATCATCTTCATGTTGGTATTAGTTCTCTAGTAATAGCTTTGTCAGAGCCTCCCACATCTCCTTTGTTGGATTCTTCTCAGATAGGCAAGGAATCACATGATCCTTCACCGTATCCAATATAATTCTTCTATCTTTCACATCCTTTTAATTGTGGATGAGCAAATCTAAGCAAATCTGTAGCATTCGTAGGAGGGGTGACTTTGGTGTAAACAAACTCCCATATGGAAATCTCCATGAGAATCAGTGAAACCCTAGCCTTCAAGGGAATGAAGTTACAGGAACCCTCCAACATGTCCTCAAACCTAACACTGGTTCTTACCACCTAATCAATTGAAAGGTTATGTTGTCACACCACTAATTGGTATAGTCTAAAGGTTAAGGTTATGTTGGTTGCATTATGATGTTACGTACTAGTGTTGAAAAAATCAACATTGGCAAAAAAATTAGCAAGGATCTGAAAAAACATCTCACAAGCATCAGCGAAAAAATCAACAAGGTTCCGGAAAACATCATCACAAAAGCATCGGCAAAAAATTAGCAAGAATAGACAAACCGCAACAAACATTAAAAAATAGAAAATATATTCATTTCTTCAAAATCCGAAGAAAAAAAATAAGCGGCAGTCGAGAAAAATTGGGAAAAATAGGGGAAAAATCGAGAAATCGCTACAGGAAAAAATTGTGACTTTTTAAAGCCAAAAAAATCATAAATTTTCGGCACATTGCCGAAAAAAAAGTGATATTATCAACATAATTACATGCCCCTTCTTTTGCAGTCTTCTACTATTTACTACAAGCTTTCCTTGCATTGTTCTTCGTGACACCTCTGTAGTTGGGATACCCTGTGTTGGTGCTCCCTTGTTTTTGCTCACAACCCTACCTCATGGTTGGTTACGACCTTTGATATTGGTTAGCCTAGAGGCAGCCAACAGATCGACCTTGTCTAACAATTGCTTTGCAGACTCTCTGTTAAAATTGGACAACTAGGTCCAAACTCCATGTTGTGATGCTCAGATGAAGACACCAATATTTTTATTGGGTTCCTCTTTCGAAGAGGTGCAAGATCAATCTAAAGATCATCTTGATCCGATGAGCAGAACATTTATTTTGAATTTATTTTTAATACTTTCAAAATATGTGCAGGTCGGCCTTAAGGTTTTACACCCCCAGCAAATGTGTCACACACCTCAATGATTGATATAAATAGAGTCAACATTGGAGGACATTTCTCATCATCTCATCCTCACTCATCATCTCTCCTCTTCTGATTGGTTCGAGCTCCTAGAGACAGTTTTGGTTCACACGTTGGAAAGATGGACTAAGAGGAAAACTGCTGCAGCTTGGGTTTCAGCAAGTTTGACCAGCGTTGACCTTGGTCAACGCATGGTCCAAAGAGGCTTAATTTTCATGGAGACTTCAATTTTGGAAGGCCGTACATATTGGCACAAGAACCGAGGTCAAAAGGTTGACCAAAACTGAGCTGCGTTGACTTTTTGGCTGTTGTTCTGCGTTGACTTTTCTGGGGTTGACTTTGAGTTGGCCGTGTGGCTGTTTTGAGGGCTGTTGTGACACATGTTGGGTTGGCAGACCAAGGAGACTTTGCTGGTTGAAGCATCTTGTTGATCGCCATAACGCACCACACCATTTTTCTGTTTCTGGTTTGTCTTCTATATATCCACTGGTATGTTCTATCAGCATTTTACTTGATTGTTTATGTGATTGTTATAGTGAAAAGTAAAGTTGCATTAAGCATAGAACATCTACATAAATTTACATGGTATCAGAGCTGAGGTGAAGACAAGCCCTATTTGTAGCAATCACCGAAGAAGAAAATGGGTTCCACAAACTATGGCTTCAAGGAGGATGACAAATTGACTGGAAAGGATGACTTCCATGCTTGGAAGATGATATTGGATCTCAAATTGGAAGACCAAGATGTAATGGACTATGTGCAGGGTAAAATCCAAGAACCTCCATCCACTGCTACTGTTGCTGCCAAAACTAAGTACAAGAAGGGGGAGATCAAAGCAAAGCTGATGATCAGGGAATCCATTCATAAAAGTCTGGTGGCCTACATCTCTGAGTTGGGCACATCCAAAGAGATGTATGATAAATTGATCCTCATGTTCAAGGCCAACAATGCGAATCAAGTACTATTCTTCAAGAATCAATTGAAGAATCTGAAGAAAGGCAGGGATGAGTCTGTCCAATCATACTTTCTGAAGCTAATTGAAATCAGGAACAATCTACTAGCTACTGGGGAGACAATAGTTGATCGAGAGATGGTACTCACCGCACTTGGAGGTCTCCCATCCGAATGGCATGTGTTCAACACTACCATTCTAAATAATAATGTGATAACTGACTTTGACGAAGTATTATCAAGATGCGTTCAAGAAGAATCAAGAATGAAGGAGTATGGAAATGAAGGAAATGTTGCATACGCTACTCATTCTAGAAAGAAGAACTCTGGTGGTCCGAAGAATAAGGGAAAAGCAGGGGCCCAAGGAAAGAAGGGCAAGTGTTTCACTTGTCATAGGCCTGATCACTATGCTAGAGAATGTCCTTTCAAGAAGGATTCTCCCGATGGTGATGACAACAACAACAACCGGAGGAATGGAAATCAAAGGAACAACAGGTTCAAGGGAAAAATGAAGGCTTCCTCCGGCGGAAATGATCAACCTTTCAAAAGGTCAAGAAACTCCAGGTATGAGGAATCACATGTTGTTGATAAAAGAAATGAATACATTCTTGTATCTGCCCTCTCTGTTGCATCTCCACCCGACACTATGGATGTCTGGTTGATAGATAGTGGTGCCTCAAGGCACATCATTGGGTTCAAGGAAGCACTCTCTGATATGGTTGAGAAGGATACTAATCTGGAAATTATCCTTGGAGATAATGCCACATATCCCGTGAAAGGGACAGGGACTATGACCCTCCACTTGTCTCAAGGTCAAGTCCTCCACTTGCAGGATGTACTCTATGTACCAAATTTGAAGAAGAACCTTGTGTCTATATCGGCCATGGAAGACAAAGGTTTCAATGTGGCATTCAATGATGGAAAGGTGCTCATGTGGAAGAAGAGCTTCAAGGAAGCTATCTCGATTGGGTTTAGAATTGATACACTCTACCAGGTTGGAGGAAGTCCGCTAGGAGCAATGACATGTGATACTATCCGACAGACTGAACTATGGCACCGAAGGTTTGGACACCTTCACTACAAAGCCCTTCCCGAAGCAAGGAAGGTGGTGACAGGGATGCCCGAGTTTTCAAATAATCATGAAGGTGTATGTAAGGGTTGTGCCGAAGGAAAGCATACAAGGGGACCTTTCCCCTCAAGTGTCACAAAGACATCTGATGTCTGGAAATTGATCCATTCTGATCTATCTGGTATGCTGCCCGTGACATCCTTGAGACGATGTTCATATTATATGACGTTCATAGATGACTTCTCTCGCAAAACCTAGATATACTTCTTAAAGAAGAAGGATGAGGCTTTCATGTGGTTTCGTACCTTCAAAGCCTTGGTGGAAAATATGACAGGGAAGAAGATCAAGATTTCGAGAACTGATAATGGCACTGAATATGAGACAAATGAGTTCAAGGACTTTTGCAGAGAAGCTGGCATCAAGAGGGAGACCACAACTACCTATCCTCCCGAGCAAAATGGTGTTGCTGAACGAAAGAACAAGACCATTGTGGAAGTTGCCCGTGCCATGCTATGTGACCAAGGTCTACTGAAGTTTCTATGGGGAGAAGCTACGAACACTGTTGTGTACATACAAAACCGATGCATGCATTCCGCTCTAGACTCCAAAACTCCCGAAGAGGTTTTCTCTGGTAAGAAACCTGGCGTCTCACATTTTAGAGTTTTGGATGTCCTGTTTACTTTCATGTGCCGAAAGAAAAGAAGAGCAAGTTGGATGGCTTCCGGGAAGAAAGGAATGTTTGTGGGCTATGGTGAAACTTCGAAGGCCTACAGAGTCTATGTGACTGGTCAAAGGGAAGTGGAGATATGCCACGATGTCACCTTTGATGAAGATGCTTCCCTGAGGAAAGTAGTCAATCTTCCAAGATCTGAGGAAGATCATGAAGCAAGGCCTCGAAATCAAGAAGAACCGAACCGAAGGATGAAACAATGCCTGATGTTGAAGGACCGATGGACCTAATTGATCCACCTCCTTCACTAGGAAAGAGACCATCATGGCTCAGGGACACTCTCGAGGATGCTGAGGGACATGCGGCCCCAAGGGGGACATTCCGTGAAAGCAAGAAGCCGAGTAGATACCAAGGGTATCTAGCAGCCATGAGTATTATTGTACAATCCGGGCCTGGATCCTTTGAGGAAGCCGTAAAGCATCAAGTCTGGAAGGATGCTATGCACGAAGAGTATGAGTCTATTATGAAGAATGATGTATGGGATGTGGTTCCAAGACCGAAGGACAAAGCAGTTGTCACCTCAAAATGGCTCTACAAGATCAAGCATGGATCTGATGGAAGTGCTGAAAAGTTCAAGGCAAGATTCGTTGCTCGTGGCTTCTCTCAAAAGGAAGGCATAGATTATGATGACATATTTGCACCTGTGGCCCGATATACCACCATCCGATCTATTATAGCCCTTGCTGCTACGCAAGGATGGAGTCTTCATCAAATGGATGTAAAGACCACATTTTTTCATGGTGTGATAAAGGAAGAGGTATATGTGGAGCAACCTCTGGGGTTCGAAGTCTAGGATTGGGACACCCATGTCTGCAGGTTGAAGAAAGCCCTCTATGGGCTGAAGCAAGCACCCAGAGCTTGGTACGAGAGGATAGATAGCTACTTGATGAAGCTGGGCTTCACTCGAAGTAATGTTGATCTGAACCTTTACTTCAAGTTTGTCAAAGGGAAGCCTCTCATTCTGGTGCTGTATGTGGATGACCGCTTCCTGACAGGTGTTGACCCTCTCATTCATCAGTGCAAGAGGGAGCTTGCTGCTGAGTTCGAGATGAAGGACCTAGGACTGATGCACTATTTCCAAGGCCTGGAGGTCTGGCAGAGACCTGGCGAGATTTTCCTTTCTCAAGGAAAATACATTGTGAAGCTTCTGGAAAGATTTGGTACGGTGGACTGCAAGTCCGTGTCGACACCAATGGAGCTCAACTTCAAGAAGTTGAGTAGCAGTGCTATTGGGCCCGTATTGTCTAATCCTACTGAGTATCGTCAACTCGTAGGGGCCCTGATGTTCTTAGTGAACACCCGTCCAGATATATGTTTTGCAGTGAACACTTTGATTCAACAGATGGTTGAGCCTCATCACTTTCACTGGGCTGGTGCCAGGAATCTTCTGAGATATCTTCGGGGCACGATAAACCATGGCTGAGATACATTGTCGAGAGCATGACACTCCTTGGATATACTGATGCCGATTGGGCTAGCAGTGTGGTGGATCGTAAGAGCACATCGAGATGTTGCTTCAATCTTGGTTCTCCTTCAATCTCATAGACGAGCAGGAAGCAGAAGTCGGTGGCTTTGAGCACCGCAGAGGCTGAATACATTGCAGCGAGTATGGCTTGTTGTGAAGCAGTTTGGTTGCGAAAGCTCTTTAGTGAGCTATTCAGACATGTGCTAGATAACACTGTGATACTCTGTGATAACCAGAGTGGGATTCGCTTGTCCGAGAATCCAGTGTTCCACGATCGATCCAAGCATATTGATATCAGGTACCACTTTATCCGGGATATGGTACAGCGAGGCGCCGTAAGGCTCGATCATATACGAACTGATGAGCAGGTTGCAGATATTCTCACAAAACCCCTGGGGAAGTTCAAGTTCCTAACCTTCCGTGAGAGTCTTGGTATCGTGGAACGACCCTATGATGTGGGTCCTATTGGACGATGAGCTCTGGGAGCTCTGGGGGGCTTTAGGGATAGCTTATCGGAGCTATAAGCAACCACAGGGCTAGGCTTGGCGAACCTTGTTGGTGTGCTTGGGCCCCACAATTGTGATTATTGAGTTGGTTCACCTCTCATTATCTATGCCCTGTATGCATCCTACCCATTGAGTTCAGGGCTCATGGGAAGTACCTCTCATTTGGCCAATAAGGTGGGAAAAGCTAGAGACTAGTAGCAAAGATTGATGGACACATCAAAGATTGTCGTACTCTCTATCTAGGATGGCACAGTCCAACCACTTGATCTAGGATCAAGTATAGTGAGGTTTTGGACCTCCAACTGACTTCGAGTTAGGTAAACCAACTTTAGGTTGGTATGAGACTCTTTGTGAGTTCGATAGAGGTTTCGGACCTCTGGGCTGAATCTGTTAGCCAGGGACTGATGTCTTTGTGACTGACCCACTTCTGTTTTGAAATAAAGAGGCCAACAAAGCAAGTTACGGCGGGATGACGCGCGATGTTTGATTGCACTGGTGGATATAGTTCTCCCTAGTTGAGAGGGAGTGTTAAAATTCGACAACTACGTCCAAACTCCATGTTGTGATGCTCAGATGAAGACACCAATATTTTTATTGGGTTCCTCTTTCGAAGAGGTACAAGATCGATCTAAAGATCATCTTGATCCGATGAGTAGAACATTTATTTTGAATTTATTTTTAATACTTTCAAAATATGTGCAAGCCGGCCTTAATGTTTTATACCCCCAGCAAATGTGTCACACACCTCAGTGATTGATATAAATAGAGTCAACGTTGGAAGACATTTCTCATCATCTCATCCTCACTCATCAACTCTCCTCTTCTAATTGGTTCAAGCTCCTGGAGGCAGATTCGATTCACACGTGGGAAAGAAGGATGAAGAGGAAAACTGTTGCAGCTAGGGTTTCCACGCAAGTTTGACCAGCATTGACTTTGGTCAACACATGGTCCAAAGAGGCTGAATTTTGTGGAGACTTCGATTTTGGAAGGCCGTACATATTGGCACAAGAACCGAGGTCAAAAAGTTGACCGAAGACCAAGCTGCGTTGACTTTCTTGATGTTATTCTGCGTTGACTTTTATGGGCAGCATTGACTTTTCTGAGATTGGCTTTGAGTTGACCGTGTGGCTGTTTTGAAGGTTGTTGTGAGTCTGTGACACATGCTGGGTTGGCTGACCAAGGAGACTCTGCTAGTTGAAGCATCTTGTTGACCGTCGCAATGCACCACACCATTTTTCTGTTTCTAGTTTGTCTTCTATAGATCCACTGATATGTTCTATCAGCATTTTACTTGATTGTTTATGTGATTGCTGTAGTGAAAAGTAAAGTTGCATCAAGCATAAAACATCTACATAAATTTACACTGTCTTAGTGGTGGGTGTTATCACAACCTAAGTCACCAGGTTCGTGTTCGTGTTCGAGTTCGACGACGTTGAAATTCGAATAAAGTTCGGCAACTAAAATTTTGCCGATAAAGTTCGACATAAAATTCGACATATAGAAATTTGAAAAAAATATGTATATATATAAAAAAATAAATCAAATAGAATTATTGCTCAAACATTCTAAATGCTATGCATATACTCTGTAACCTTTTCTCGATTAAAAAAAAGGTTCGATTTTTTCTGCGGAAATTAAATAATATAAACCAAAAAAAAAACACACACACACAACATTTACATCATTTCCACATATAAACCACAAAATAATTTCTTAAAGAAATTATTAAGATCTCTTGAGTCTTCATTTTGTATATATGTGCGCTCTTCTTTCTTATTCTTAGTAGAATTTTCAATATATTTAATGAATCAAATAAAATTAAGCTTTAATATTATTTCAATTTATTTAGTTTAATAATATTATCATGAGTTATTTTATGCACAAGATATAAGTGCATTAAAGGTTATATGATTAGTTTTCATATCTATATGTATAAAATAGAAGTATTTTATAACCGTTTACTCATATTCATAAAATTATTAATTTTGGAATTGATGTAATGTTATTTTTTTAATATCAGGACATTTAAAAATTTATAATAACTATGAAATAAGATACGTCCAAACATAGAAATCTTAAAAATTCTCATCGTTTATTTAAAAATTAAAATATATACTTTATTATATCAAAATCAGTGGCTAAATATATGCATTGAATCTTTTAAATGATTTTCTGGATGGTTTTTTTGTTATCCCAAAGATGTAGAACTCGGGAAAAACTAAATGTCTTCTGACAAGATGCTTCATCGATACTACATATCAGAGTGATCTATACAGGCGAAGGAATGGGTGATTTGACACCCATTCCAACCCTTTTCTTCGGTGGCCAGCGATCCCTCTCTGACCCTCGCGTCAAGCCCAATTGTGAGTAGCACCCATAAGAATATTTTTTTAGTTTTAAACAAAGTTACCGACAAAACGAAACCCTTCTGCTGAACCTACTCAAATTTTTACGTTTTTCAAACGATTTTTTTTTTTTTAATTCGTTGGAGTTCGCCATTTTGTTTGGGTTCGAGTTCGGCAAACAAGTTTGAGTTTGAGTTCGGGATTAAGTTCGGCGAACTTGTTCGAATTTGTTCAGCATTGTTTCAAGTTCGGCGAATTTCGAACTTCAACGATAAAATTCGCCGAACCCGATGACTAAGATCGCAACCACCTCTCCCACATGATCTAAGTCGGTGTGACTCATGTTGTTTGCTTTCTCAATGTTTGTTTTCCTTTGGCATGGACTTGCTCCTCCTCACGCAACCACCCCTGACCAGTTGCACGCTCTGTTGGTCTATCGCACCTTTGTTTGTGCCCCCTATCAACCTGTTGTTGCTACAACAACTAGGCTTCGACCTTTTCCATGTCCATCTTCGCCTGATACTTCCTCTATCGGTGGCAACAAAGTCTCCCTTGACATCCTCCTAAACGAAAACTCGTCGACGACCACCTTATGCAACATCACTTCTCAATCAAGCGGCTAGGCAGCCCTATCTGCACTCCTTGTCGACCTCCAACGATGTAGTCTGATCCTCTCTTTGCCCAACTTTGTCATTGCAACACTTTGTGCGCGGGCCACTCAACAGTGCCTGAGAGCCCTGTCAAGGTTGCCGGCCACAGTGGTAACAATATTTGCATTCTTCCTTTTATTTCAAATTTGAACTCAACCTCCTTTAGCACAGATGCTTCATGTGTCATACGGATTTTTCCTCAACCCGTATGACAAGGTTTTTATGGCTCTCCATAACATTTTTTTTAACTTCCACCTTGTACATGTTGATTTTCTAGTTGCAAGGAGACTATCACACTTTTCTTTATGATAACCACCATCAATGATACATTTTAACTTATTAGAGCATTCAAATCATCAAGCAGTTACACATAGGAAATTTCAACCATTAACTTCAGTAGAGCAGTAGAGATCATAATAAAACAATGAAATAAGAGACACCAAAATTTCTTGGGACAAAACCCCACAAGGAGGAAAACCCAGTAAGCTTTCCTTATGAGAGAGTATTCAATTCATCCAAATTGTACAACAGAATTTTCCAGTCAAAGGTCAACCATTGACCACATTAATTTGACAAGTCAAGTCAAAAGAGAGAAAAGTCAATGATCTGCTCACTAGCCACAGTCTCATAAAGGGGCCAAATTTCTGCCTGTAGCTACTAGTCAAAGGGCCGAAATTCAATCCTGATATTCCACAGATAGGGTTCGGTCAAAACCTCAGTCAATGCCCAAAATAGATCCAAGAACTCGATTAACAATTGATCCAAGATTCCAGGAATATTCAGCCTCCAACCTCAATCAAAAGCTCGGGCAATTAGCAGAGAAAAGAGCCAAGTCAACGCTAGTCAACGCAGAGGACAAAAGTCAAACTTCGTTGCTCATATTCTTCTTCTCCTTCTTTGCATGTTTGAGCAGATGTCTTTGCTAGAACAGTGTGATGTCCAAAAGATCTGCAACAAATGCCAATATATAGTAGACCAATCAAGTGGATTTTGACCTTAGGTCAAACCCCTTCAAATGGTGGGGTCGACCTGTTAAGTTGAGGCCAATTTGGACAGCTAGAGAACATTATATTTCCCCGTTGACTTTGACAATGAAAATATCGACCGCAGCTACAATTTTCAACACTCCCTCTTAGCCAAGGAGGTACTTTTCATTCTCTTTCAACAAATGTACAAATTTCATCATAAGGAAAGACACGTAGCATCAAGCACATCCCACAAGCCAAAACCAATGGCATCAAGGTCAGAACCCAATTGACTATGGGATCAATCAAAATCGTTCACGAAGCTAAACTCTCCAACCATAGGAAATGGTTTCTCTATCAAGCACAATGACTCAAGGAAGTAATCAGGATCAAACTCTTCGACCATACCAATGGTCTCCTAGTCAAACTCAATGACCTAGGAGAGTACACAAGGTTTGTCTCCCTGACCATAAACAAAGGTCTCACAGTCAAGCCCAATGACCTAAGGGAGGAATCCCTATCTCAATATCAAACTCCCCGACTATATAGTCTCTCAGTCCACAACATAAGGGAGGAATCTTGATCTCCATATTAAAAGAGTCAATCTCCCCAACCATATGGTCTCCTAGTCAAATACAATGACCCAAGGGAGAGTACTCAAAATCAGTGTTTGTGACCAAGCCTACTGATCTCTTGGTCAAACACCATACCTAAGGGAGCACTCCAAGCCTCAAAACCAACCCCCCTCCCCCCCAACCATAAGGTTTCTCGGTCAAACTCAATGACCCAAGGGGGTAATCAAGACAATCTTCCCAACCATAAATCATGGTTTCTCAACCAAGCTCAAGGAATATTGTCATTCTCATGATGATATACAATTAATGCTCTCTCTCTCGATGAGGAATTCTCATCCACTTCATTCGGGATAGTGACTTTGTCAGAACATCAGCACCCTGCACAATAGTAGAAATGTATACGTGTCTCACGACTCTTCTTTGGTAAACATCTCGAATATATTTATACTTGATCTCAATGTGCTTCAACCTGTTATGAAAAATTGGATTCTCATAAAACTTCACACAACTTTGATTGTCACAATATATCACAATTGATTCCAACGACTGATCAAAAAATCCAACAAATAACAATAGGCTGATCAATCAACTATATACTCAGCTTCAATCGTGCAATAGAGGGTTGCATCTGAAATATCATAGTACAACTCACGTTATCCAGAAGTGTTTTTCTATCTTTAGTGCATCCAACCCAATCAAAATTCATAAATCCATACAGATGCAATCCAGTACACACGTCGAGGCTAAATCATGAATTGATTTAAGGTGTTGACAACATAGCAAATATCAGGTCGGATAGTTCAACGAGCCAATCAGTTGACGACACATAGTCAGAGTCTCACAACTTCTTCAATTATGTCACCATAGGAGTGTCCATGGACTTGTGGTCTGTCATGCCAAATTTTCTAAAGGCTCTTAATAAAGACTTCATCAAGCTTCTCATAATGCATTAGACCCATATCCTTCATTTCAAATTCAAAAATAAACTCTCTTACAGTGAACAAAGAGATCCTCAACCCTAGTCAAAAATAGATCATCAAAATCATGGGCTCATATTCAACAATGAATCAGAATCGCTCTTTGTAGAAACAAATAGCCATTAATTTGAGAGTATCATGCACAAGGTGCCTGACTTCATAGTCTTCTCCCTCTTATTGATGTAATCCTTCGCTTTGTATTTCTAGCCATCTTCAAGGATCAGAACTTGCTATGTGGATCTTACTTTCTTCGATCAAAGCAAAGAACAAGTAGTCATAGGAATTTGGGCAAAACGAAATTTGAACCAGCTTCCTTTCCATGTCTGAGATATTCTCGAATCTTTTGTGGTACTGAGATCTCTTGTTCAAAACAAGAACACCTTCCAGACTTATAAGAACACCTTCGTCCTTCATGCAATCATGCAATTTCTTTTTATTCCTTACAAACAAATTTCGAAGGAATAATAGTCCAAGACTTGATTTATGAGAACCTCAACCCTAAGGTTAATTCTAAGATTTTTGACCTTATATTGTTACAGGTACCCTCCTGAGATTTTCGACCATCTGAGACTCCTTCATCCTAAACGGTTTAGGCTCCTTCAAGGTCTAAAGTATTTCGGATTTTAATACGAGGACTGACGCATCAAAACTTCAACCTTCTCAGCATAATTTTCTTCCACCAACAAAATGAAACTTCGACCCTTCAGAGATCGGGATTAGGCTTTCTAGGATTCCCTTCATTTCTATGATAAAATTCATCCATTTTCCATACTTGGCACAAGGTCAAAGCTTCTACTTCTTTTCATGTGTAGGACAGGGTACTGATTTCATGGTCTTGCATCTTCAAGACTGCTCTTCAACCACAACTCTAATAACATGTTGATTTTCTAGTTACAAGGAGACGAGAACAATTTTGTTTTCGATAACCACTTCCAATGATACATTTTAACTTCTTAGAGCATTCAAATCATCAAGCAGTTACACTTAGAAAATTGCAACCATTAGCTTCAGTAAAGCAATAGAGATCATAGTAAAACAATGAAACAAGAGACACCAAAATTTCTTAGGACAAAACCCCACAAGGGGGAAAACCTGGTAAGCTTTTCATGTGAGAGAGAGTTCAATTCATCCATATTGTACAACAAAATTTTCCAGTCAAAGGTCAACCATTGACCGCATTAATTAGCCAAGTCAAAATCAATCTGCTCTAAGATAAAGAAAAGTCAACGATCTACTCACTGGTCACAGTCTGGTCAAGGGGCCTAATTTCATCTTGTAGCCGCTAGTCAAAGGGCTGAAATTCAATCTTTCAATTCCACAGATAGGGTTCGATCAAACCACAAAGTTTGACCTGTGGTCAAACCCCAATCAACGCCCAAAACAGATTCATGAACTCAATCAACAGTTGATCCAACATACCAAGAATATTCGACCACCAACCTCATTCAAAAGCTCGGCCAACCAACAAAGAAAAGAGCCAAGTCAACGCTAGTCAACGTAGAGGACAGAAGTCAAACTTCAGTTGTCAGATTCTTCTTCTCCTTTGCACATGTGAGTAGATGTCTTTGTTAGAATAGATCAAATGAGTGAGCAATGTGATGTCCAAATATATAGTAGACCTATCAAGTAGGTTTTGACCTTGGGTCAAAGCCCTTCAAATGGTGGGGTTGAGTTGTCAAGTTGAGGCCGACTTGGACAGCTATAGAAAAATATATTTGTCCTTTGACTCTGACAATGAAAATACTAACCGCAGCTACAATTTTCAACAAAAGGATTGTGCTCAAACGCTCCAATGATCCTTGTACAAACCCGTCTTCCCGCGTGATTCAAAGATCGGTTTTCAGCGTTTTAGCTTTGATGTCCTGTTAAATTTCCATTGAACATAACACTCAACACTTTATTAAGCAACCAAATTACAATTCTAATGAATAAATGCACTACTAGAATCTTAACATAATTAGAGAGAAAAAATTACACCAATCACAATCACAAGTGACATACAGATTCTTCCCAATCAACAGTTCATTAATAACTCAAAACCTACTTGGGCTTTCGTCCTAGGATAATGGCCCAAGAGAAGAAACTTACAATTAAGCCATACCCTAGAGCTAATCTAGCAAATCAGGCACTAGATGTGCCCTCCATTTCCTTGGTTGATCTAGATTTCCAATGTTACACTTCTACACTTAATCGAGCCCAGCACACTCGAGTATCACACTACTCACCTGAGAAAGTCCATCTCTCAATGGCTAGTGTCGTTGTATGGGTGTGTCTTTCTTCTGTCCTTAACCTTACTTTTATCACTTTACATAGAGCTAAATCCCTAAACCCTAATCGCCAAAGTGATTAATGATCGAGATTAAATCTCACCTCACTTGAGATCAACAATTGAAATTAAAACATAATCACTTAAGTTATTTCTTTGCTTTTCCTTCGCCAACATAATTAACTATGTACTTTTCATAAGTTAGACTTACGCTAAGTTACAATAGCAACTTGCTCACACTTGAGCAAGTGCCCTAATGAGACTTTGGGCGACTTTTGCATACCTAGACACTTAGGCATGTCCAAAAATACCTACCCAAGATACAAATATCAACAAGGAATACACCCATCAAGAGAAATGATGTTTGGGACATAGTGCCAAACACTGGAGAGGAAGTTTAGCTATGAGTTCCAAGCGGCTCTACATGAGTAAGCATACTACATATGGCAGCATTTAGGATTTCAAAGTCGAGTTTGTCACAATAGGGTTCTCCTAGAGAGAGCGAGTGGACTATGAGGAGACATTTTCTCTAGTCGCTAAACACACTTCTATTAGAGTTATTATGTCCTTGGTTTCATTTGTGGGATGGATGATACATCTGATGGATTTAAATACAATTTTCCATAATGGGATCATTGAGGAAAAAGTGGTCATAGAGCAACCTACGAGATTTGATATAAATGGGAAGGAGTCCCATGTGTGTAGGCTTAACAAAGGCTTGTATCGACTCAGGCAAGCATCAAGAACATAGTATTCCATGATAGATGTATATTTGCAGAGTACGAGGTTCACCAAAAGTTAAGTAGACTCTAACTTATATCACATATTTGTAGTTGTGGTAGTTGACATGTTTTTGGCAGGTGCAAAGTTCATTATATTGTGGGCATTGGCTTGATGCATTACTTCTTGGGGTTGGAGGTTTGGAGGCTTGATGTAGTTCAAATCAAAGAGGTTTAGGATGGAGGATTGCAAACCTATGGCCACACCGATGATCACTAATCTGAAGAAGGTGACAGCTTCAGATTAAGAAGAAAGTGACATCGTAAAATTAAGAAGAACATGACAACTTTAGATTTAGAAGAAGGTGACAACTCCAGATTCAAAGTTGGTCGATCCCACAGTGTACAAGCAGCTAATAGGTTTCTTGATATATTTGGTCAATACCATTTCACATATATGTTTTGCAATGAACGCCTTGAGTCAATTCATGGTGGAGCCAGGGCCAAGCATATTAGATAGCAACAAAACATGTGCTCAAGTATTTGAGGGGCACAATAGAATATGATCTAAGATATCTTTGATATGGTGAAACACACAGCAACTATCACTGCTAGTTATAAGACCATCTGGCTTTGCAAATTACTTGAAGAGTTGTTTGATCAAAAGTTTGAGACTACAACCATTTATTGTGATAATTAGAGTTGTATCAAAGTCTCTAAAAATTAAGCAGTTCATGATAAGTCCAAGCATATTGAGATCACATATCACCTCATACAAGCTAGGGTTCAAAACCAAGCAATGATGCTCTAGCATTTTGCCACAGATCAGCAAGAAGTTGATATTCTAACCAAGCCCTTGATATAAGGGAAGTTTGAAGCATTCAAAGACAAACATGGATTGGCGCAAAATGCCATCCTCGTCAAGAGAGAGTGTTGAGAATAATAACTCGGTCAAGAACTTTTGCATATGTTCAGAGTGAATGTGCGAGTAGTAGTTCAAGATATTTTCAAAAAAAAGTACTACTATTTTTGAAAAAGTAATCTATTTTGTCATTCACTTTAGTAAAAAAAGTGAAAAAATTTATTTAGCACTCAAGTTCAAAACTTTTCTCATGCATGCCTTGAGTCTATCTCATACATGACTTAGACAACAGTCCATACAGATCCACACAGTCATTCAGACAACTCCATAGTCATCAGAATCCGTTCAACTACATTGTACAATAGTCACACAACCTATACAACAGAGAACTGTTGCTCCAATTTTTTCCAGCAGTTGTACTTCTTAAACAGCTTGTAGAAGCTGAAATTCATGGTAATTTGGTATCTGTGCAGTGTTGCATTCTGCACACCATGAGGGGGTGTTAATTTTGGGGCAACTAGGTCCAAACTCTATGTTGCACTGCTCATATGACGATGGTCATATTTTTGTTGGATTCCTCTCTCAGAGAGGTGCAAGATTGATGTAAAGATCATCTTGATCGGATGAGCAGAACATTGATTTTGAATTTATTTTCCACATGTGCAAGGTCGGCTAGATTTATCCCACATGCCTAAGAGATGTGTCACACACCCTCATTGATGAACATTAATTAGAGAGACTTGGAGGTCATTTTCTCATCATCTCATCACACATTCTCTCATTGTCATCTGATGGGTTCGATAGCTTTGGAGGCCTTTTTCCCCTCACACGTGTGGAGCGAAGCTGTTGTTTTATGTGCTAATCTGTTTAGGGTTTTATGTTTTCTGCGCTGATTTGTTTAGGGCTTTTCTGCTGCAGCGTTGACTAGTGTTGATCGTGGTCAACCCTTGGTTGTTTGACCTCAATCTTTTGCAGAAATTCCGATTTTAGGAGACCATAGAGCAGGGCACTAAAATGGAGTAATTATAGACTGTTTGATCGAAGCCCTAGTTTGTTGCGTTGACTTTTCTGCTGGTGCTTGTGTTGACTTGTGATGAGTTGTGTTGTGGGTGTGACACATGAAGTGATGGCTGACCGAGAAAGACTTTGTTGGTTGAAGCATCCTGTTGACCGTCGTAACGCAACAATATCTGATACCTTTGTTGGACAAAAGGAATTGAAAATCTAATCTATATTTGGCTTGTCTTCTATTGATCTATTATTGTCTTCTATCACCATTTTACTTTCATGTTCATGTGATTGCTATTTTGTATCGGGCCTAAGAAAGATTGAAGTAAAAGTGCATCAAGCATAGAACACCATTGTTATCTAAATATAACATGGTATCAGAGCTGAGGTGAAGACAAAGTCCAAGAGTCCAAGTTAGTGTTAGAAGCTATCTCTGAAGGAAGAAATCCTATCAAGGACAAATGGCCTCCTCAACCTACAAGGGTTTCAAGGTTGACGATAAATTGACTGATAAGTCCGATTATCATGCATGGAAGATGTCCTTGGATTTGGCGCTAGAAGATCAAAATGTCATGGAATATGTACAAGGGAATATTCAAGAGCCTCCATCAAATGCAGTTTTTGCCACGAAGACGAAGTATAGAAAAGGGGAAATCAAAGCAAAGATGATTATCCAGGATTCTCTTCATAAGCACTTTGTTGCTTACATTTCTGCGCTGAAAACATCTAAGGAGATGTATGATAAGCTGGTGAGCATGTTCAGGGCTAGCAATTCTAATCAAATCCTCTTCTTCAAGAATCAATTGAACAATATCAAGAAGGGTATGGATGAATCTATTCAATCCTATTTTATGAGGGTCACTGAAATCAAGAATAAGCTCTTAGCTATTGGGGAAGCAATATATGAACGAGAGATGGTTCTTATTGCACTTGGAGGTCTCCCCCGTGATTGGCAAGTATTCAATACCATTATTCTCAATAATAATGTGACTCCTGATTTTGATGAAATATTGACGAGATGCACCCAAGAGGAAATGCCTTTAATGGTAATGGAAGTGACGCTACTGCCTTCGCTGCTCATGCAAAGAAGAAGAACCATGGTGACCCGAGAAATCAAAACCATGGTAGAACGGGGCCCAAAGGAAGGAAGGGAAGATGTTACACTTGTAACAAGACTGATCACTATGCAAGAGAGTGCCCTAATAAAAGGGACTCTCACAAGGATGTTGACAACAACAACTCAAGAAGGAATGGCAGGAAACACAGGTTCCAAGGAAAAAGGAAGGCTCCCTCTAATCGTAATGGAAATGGGCAACCTTTCAAGAGGTCAAGAAATTCCAAGTACGATGAGTCTAATGTTGTTGACAATAAGAGAAATGATTTTATTCTTGTATCTTCCCTCTCTGCTGCATCTCCACCCAACACACTGGATGTCTTAGTGGTGCTTCAAGGCACCTCACTGGTTATAAAGAAGCCCTTTCTGATTTGGTTGTGAAGGATAATCTAGAAATTATCCCTAGAGATAATGCCACCTATCCCATGAAAGGGGCAGGGACTATGACCCTCCATTTATCTCAAGGTCAAGTCATCTAATTACAAGATGTGTTGTACGTACCTGATTTGAATAAGAACATTGTGTCCATTTCGGCAATGGAAGACAAATCGTTCAAGGAGGCATTCGTTGATGGAAAGGTACTTATCTGGAAGAAGAACTTCTAGGAAGCTCTTTCTATTGGTTTTAGAGTTGATACACTCTACCAAGTTGCAGGAAGTCCATTGGGGGCTATGACATGTGATACAACTCTTCAAACAGAGTTATGGCACTGGAGGTTTACACACCTTCATTACAAAGCCCTTACTGAAGCAAGGAAGGTGGTGATAGGGATGCCCGAATTGGGAGATGATCACGAAGGTATATGTCAGGGTTGTGCCGAAGGGAAGCATACAAGGGGACCATTCCCCTCAAGTGTCACAAAGACAACTGATATCTTGCAGTTGATACATTCTGACTTATCTGGTATGTTGCCTGTGACATCCTTGGGAGGATGTTCCTATTACATGACTTTTTCATATGACTTCTCCCGCAAGACCTGGATATATTTTTTGAAGAAGGATGAAGCATTCAAAGGGTTCCATACCTTCAAGGCCTTGGTGGAAAATCAAACCAAGAAGAAAATCAAAGTTTTGAGGACCGACAATGGGACCGAGTATGAGTCAAATGAGTTTAATGACTTTTGTAGAGAAGCTGGCATTAAGAGGGGGACCACAACTGCGTACACTCCTGAGCAAAATGGTGTTGCTGAAAGAAAGAACAGGACCATTGTGGAAGTTGTCTGCGCCATGCTATGTGGCCAAGGTCTTCCAAAGTTTCTATGGGGAGAAGCTATGAACACTGCTGTGTATGTTCAAAATAGATGCCCGCATTCCGCTCTGGACTCCAAAACCCCTGAAGAAGTCTTCTCTGGCAAGAAACCTAATGTTTCTCATTTTAGAGTTTTGGTTGTCCTGTTTACTTTCATGTGCCGAAAGAAAAGTGAAGCAAGTTGGATGCTTTTGGAAAGAAGGAAATGTTTGTGGGCTACAGTGAAACTTCAAAGGCATATAGAATATATGTGCTTGGTCAAAGAGAAGTGGAGGTATGCCACGATGTCACCTTCGATGAAGATGTTGCCCTGAAGAAAGTGAGAAATCTTCCTAGCTCCAAGGAAGACAAAGAATATGAAGAAGCAGGGAAGTTGGAAGAGCCGAAGGATGACCTGATGCCCAATGTTGAAGGACCTATGGATCCCATTGATCCACCTCCTTCAAATAAGAGAAGACCCTCATGGCTTAGGGATACTCTCGAAGATGCCGAGAGACATATTGCCCCAAAGGGGGCATTCCGTGAAAGCAAGAAGCCAAAGAGATACCAAGGGTATCTAGCAGCCATGAGTACGATAGTACATTCTGAGCCTGAAACATTTGAAGAAGCCATAAACTATCAAGTTTGGAAGGATGTTATGCACGAAGAATATGAGTCCATTATGAAGAATGATGTCTGGGAAGTGGTCCCAAGACTAGAGGACAAATATGTTGTCAACTCGAAATGGCTCTATAAGATCAAGCATGGATCTGATGGAAGCGTTGAAAAGTACAAGGCAAGATTCGTTGCTCGAGGCTTCTCTCAAAAATATGGCATAGATTATGATGATATATTTGCACCTGTAGCCCGTTATACCACCAATCTGATCTATTATTGCCCTTGCTGCTACACAAATATGGAGTCTACATCAGATGGATGTGAAGACTGCTTTTTTGCATGGATCTATAAAGGAAGAGGTGTATGTGGAGCAACCTCTGGGGTTCGAAGTCTGAGATAGAGATACCCATGTATGCAGGTTGAAGAAAGCCCTCTATGGGTTGAGGCAAGCCCCCAGGACTTGGTACGAGAGGATAGATAGCTACTTGATGAAGCTAGGCTTCACTCGAAGTAATGATGATCTGAAACTTTATTTTAAAGTTGAAAGAGAAAGGCCTCTCATTTTGGTTCTCTATGTGGACGATCTCTTCCTGACAGGTGTTGACCCTCTCATTCATCGGTATAAGAGGGAGCTAGCTTCTGAGTTTGAGATGAAAGACCTAGGGCTGATGCACTACTTCCTAGGCTTGGAGGTTTGGGAGAGGCCAGGCGAGATTTTCCTTTCTCAACGAAAATATGTCGTGAAGTTGTTGGAGAGATTTGGTATGGTGGACTGTAAGTCTGTGTCGACACCGATGGAACTCAACTTAAAGAAGTTGAGTGGAAACACTATTGGGCCCGTGATAGCAAATCCTACAGAGTATCAACAACTCGTGAGGGCCCTGATGTTCTTAATGAACTCTTGTCCGGACGTATGTTTTGTAGTGAACACTTTGAGTCACCATATGGTTGATCCTCATCACATTCACTAGATTGGTGCCAAGAATCTGTTGAGATACCTTTGGGGCACAATCAACCATGGGCTGAGATACACTGTTGGGAGTTTGAGACTCCATGGATACACTGATGTCGATTGGGCTGGCAGTGTGGTGGATCGCAAGAGCACATCTGGATGTTGCTTCACCTTGGGTTCTGCTTCGATATCTTGGATGAGCAAGAACCAGAAGTCGATGGCTTTGAGCACTGTTGAGGCCGAATACATCGCAAGCGAGTATGGCCTATTGTGAAGTTGTTTGGTTGCGAAATCTCTTCAGTGAGTTGTTCGGGCATGTGTTGGATACCACCGTTATCCTTTGTGATAACCATAGTGGGATTCGTCTTTTTGAGAACCCCATGTTCCACGATCGATCCGGTACCACTTTATCTGGGATATGGTACAGTGAGGCGTCGTAAGGCTCGATCATATAGGAATTGATGAACAGGTCACGGATATTCTCACGAAGCCCCTGGGGAACGTCAAGTTCCTAACCTTTTATGAGAATCTTGGAATTGTGGAAAGACCCTATTCTGAGAGTCCTGCTTGAGTTGGACTATGAGCTCTGGGAGCTCTAGGGGGCTTGGGGATAGCTTCTTGGAGCTATAAGCACATACGAGGCTAGGCTTGTCGAACCTTGTTGTGCTTCTGCCCCACCATTTGATATTGAGTTCTCTGATCTGTGCCCCGCACGCATCCTACCCATAGAGTTTCAGACTGTTAAACACCATGTTGAAGCACACATGGTGTATGAGGAAGATGAACACACACACACAAGAGACTCAACTCACAATGAATGATAAGCGTGTAGCTCTCTTATTTTTCCATTATACATGATGTACATTTATAGTACAATGGTGTGACTCTTGGTTTCATATTCCAAAGTCACTTGGACTCCATTGTGACTTTTCGCATTCCACACCTACCCAAGTAGGATTAGGTGTTCCAACATCCCCCCTTAATCCGAAGGGGTATGTGTGAGTCCAAGAAGAGAATAGTAATACAAATCTGCAAAGTATACATGGCAGCACTTGGGCTGAATCAACTCTCTAAAATGTTGGAAAAAAGGGGTGGTTTAAGGATGACCACCAACACTGGAATGCAATACTTGTTGCAGTTCCCGGAACTCTTCCAAAACTGGCAAGACGCTGAAAGTTTCTGCTAGAGGAATTGTCCCTCATAAAAAAAGGGAGACCTTCAACCTAAAATAAGGGAGGTCTACTACCTGTGACGGTTTTAGAATATCCACCAACCAAAGATGATGGTTTAAGGTTGTCCACCAACCGAAGGCATGCTCATGGGCATCCGTGTCTCTAGCTACATCTCTGAATCTGGAATGACGAATTGTGGCTCAGGCTCGCTTGAACTGTTGTGTCTCTGGCTACAAATATGAACATGGAATGAGAGATTGTGGCTCAGGCTCGCTTGATTTGTCGTCGAAGCTTGTACATGACCACCATTTTCCCCCCTGTCAGGGACAAGGTGAGATGATGGCGAAAACTCCACTGCAAGTTTGCTCAATATCCGTGAACAAGTTCTAACATGTGTAGTAAACATCTTCTTGGCTGCTGATGCCCATTGCCAAGAAGCGATCCATCCAAGATGAATCTTGGTTCTTGCAGGAGGCTTGTGTCTGAAGCATCTGTCTGAAAAATGGTTTTGTCGACCACAGTGCTTGCATGGATGAAGATCAAAACAATGATCTTTCATATGGCCAACTCGATCACAGTGTTGGCATTTCTCAATCTGTTGTTTTTGTTGTGGAGCAGGATCTGGAACAGCTGCAGGTGAACTGTCATACATGAATCCGGCACTCTAAAATATGATGGGCTTGGTGTAGTCTGGAATATGAAAGGACACATCCTTGTCATGTCCAAGACCAGTTTTGTGCTTGTTGTGGACAAGCTCTTCCCAAGGTCTGATGATGGGCTTGAGAAGTGCAGGTTGAACTGCTACATCTGCATGTACATCTGCTCTAGTACAAGGAACTGAATGTGGATCAACTGCATCTTTATCTTCTTTCTTCTGATGAAAGTCCTTTACAATCTTCTAAACAAAAACAGGTTCAGAATGGTGACTCTTTTGCTGAAGTTCATCTTGTTGGAGTTGACATTCGAACTGCAAAAACTCAATCTTCTCTTGTGCATCTTGTAAACAAATCTGAATATTACAAAGAGCATCCTTGCTCATTTTTATCATGTCACCAACATTGGAATGAATGAGGTTATTCAACAACACTAATGCCTCACTGATTTTAGCCATTTCAACAACTTAAGCTCAAAAAATGAAAGGTGTCGGCTTCAACCGAAAATGCACCCGTTTACAATGTGATGCAACTTCTTTCAAACAATTACAAATGACTCCAAGGAATTCTCAAAGTACAAAGTGTGCTCCTCAAATGATGGAGGGCAATCAATAATTTTTCAACAACTCAAGTACTGATTGCAACTATGAAGAAGCAATATCTACTCACAATACAATGTCAATGCAATACAATATCTCTGCAAAATGTGCAGCTGAAAACACTATGCAATAAGCCTTTAAAGCAGCTGAATTTTCCTTCAAAGAGTTGTTTTGCAATGATGGCAAACTTGTCTTCAAATGTAAATTTCTTCAAAAAATCACCCTCTTGCATATGCCACAAATCATAAAATATAAATCTGCAATTTTCTCTATATATTCAGTGCATCTGCTCACATGTCATTTTCTTCATTTCTGCTGTTCATATCTCTCTCCTTCCTCTCTCTCTCTACAGTTTTTTTTCTTTTTTTAATTGAAATTGGAAAACTTATTAGGGGGAGGGAGAACTATGAAAATTTTAAAAAATGTGTGGGGAGAGGAATTAAAAGGGAGGGGGAATTAAAGGGGTGGGAGAGTGGGGAGTTTAAAAATTAAGGAATTTTTTTTATTTTTTTTTTTTAAGATGTGGGGGAGAGGGGGAAAATTAAAGGGATTTTTATTAAGAAATGAATTAATTAAAAGGATTCTTGTTAAGGCCACGGTAGGGGAGTTCAACAATCAATACCACCAACATCAACAAAGTTCAACAATCAATGCCACCAACATCAAGGTTCTTAAAGGACTTCATACTCTTGATCAAATGCCAATCTCATACCCTTACACATAATAGAATCAAATGGAAACAATGCAAATCCCCAAACCATGAAACCTTGAAAACCATTAAGTCTGCTGAATTTTGAGTGAAATCTAAAATTCTAGTTTCTTAATGTTAAAAATTTAAGTAAAAGGATGAAAATGAAAAATAAAGGAAATATCTGACTGCCAATAGGGTCTGTCAACAAAAATGACAAAAAAAAAATCGATTTTTGAACTTACAGGGTTGCTATTTTAGGGGCCCACGATTTTTACCAAAAAATCGCGATCGCGATTTTTTCCCAATTAGCGATTTTTTCAAAAAATCGTGCAAAACATCGCCAATTTAATCGTTTTGCTGAAAAAAAAAATCGTGATTTAATCGCGATGTTCAAAACCATGGTGAAAAGTAAAGTTGCATCAAGCATAGAACATCTACATAAATTTATAGTATGAGACTCTTTTGAGTCCGAGAGAGGTTTTTACCTCTAAGCTGACTTCGAGTCAGTTGTGTATGATGTCTTTGTGACTCACCTTTTGTTCTAAAATAAAGAGCTAGCAAAGCAAGTTACAGCGAGATGACGCACGATGTTTGGCTTGGTACATGATGGATGGCACTTATGGACAGATGGAGTTCTCCCTAGTTGAGAGGGAGTGTTAATTTTTGGGCAACTAGGTCCAAACTCCATGTTGCACTGCTCATATGACGATGGTCATATTTTTGTTGGATTCCTCTTTCAGAGAGGTGCAAGATTGATCTAAAGATCATCTTGATCGGATGAGCAAAACATTGATTTTGAATTTATTTTCCACATTTGCAAGGTCGGCCAAATTTATCCCACATGCCTAAGAGATGTGTCACACACCCTCATTGATGAATATAAATTGGAGAGACTTGGAGGTCATTTTCTCATCATCTCATTACACATTCTGTCATTGTGATCTGATTGGTTCGATAGCCTTTGGAGGCCTTTTTCCCCTCACACATGTGGAGCAAAGCTACTTTTTTCTGCATTGATCTGTTTAGGGCTTTCTGTTTACTCCGTTGATTTGTTTAGGGCTTTTCTGTTGCAGCGTTGACCAGCGTTGGCAGTGGTCAACCATTGGTCGTTTGACCTCAATCTTTTGCAAAAATTCTGATTTTAGGAGGCCATACAGTTGGGCACTAAAATCAAGGAATTCTGGGCTATTTGACCGAAGCCCTAGTTTGTTGCGTTGACTTTTCTGTTGTTGTTTGCGTTGACTTTTTTGCATTATCCCTCGTTTGACTTGCATTGACTTGTGATGAGCTGTCTTTGAGGGTTGTGGGTGTGACACATGAAGAGTTGGCTGACTGAGAAAGACTTTGTTGGTTGAAGCATCCTGCTGACTGTCGTAACCCAACAATATCTCATATCTTTGTTGGACAAAAGGAATTGTAAATCTGATCTATATTTGGCTTTGTCTTCTATTGATCTATTATTGTGTTCTTTCAGCATTTTACTTTCATGTTTATGTGATTGCTATTTTGTATAGGCCTAAGAAAGATTGAATAAAAGTGCATCAAGCATAGAACACAATTGTTATCTAAATTTAACAAGGGGTTTCCTTGTCATATTTTCTATGAGGAAATAAGAGCTGATTTGAAGGAGTATTATATATATGTGAGAGACTGATTTTTACTCTTACGTTGTTCAATTTCTAGTTTGTGTTGTTCATGCTATTGTTTGAAAGTTAATTCCATCATTAAATAATTCAGCAATCTACTTGTTTGATTGAAGTTTGAAGGACACTAGTCACCCAGGATTTGAAATTCTCTCATCACTAACTGGTTCAACTTAATCTCAGGGAATGCAAGAACTCAACTGCAAGAAGATGGATTAGAAGTAGTGACACAATTATCAAGATTAACATATTTGGATGATGGTAAGTCTGCAGGTGCAAAATTATACAAGCCAGATTCAACGATTCGTCGGAGCAAAGCTAAATATTTTTAAAATAGTCCATAGACAATTAATATGCAGAAAATGTGCCCACAGGGCGTAGAATAGACGGTGATGTGGTGCACTGTTAAGGCACTCTGTGATGTGAAGGTAACTAGTTCGAAACTCCGTGTCAATAATCCAGTCATGTTAAGGACTGGTGTGGCCCAGGCCAGGTGCGATCATTTGGTGATTTTGATGGCTTAGACACCCCTGGGTCATGGTTTCTCAAGCCAAAGGTTAACCATGCAGTCATCTTAGGACTCATACAACATAGCAAACAAAAAAAATGCAATTATTAGTAAATCCTAAATTGAAAATAAATATTGTAACAAATTGCTAATGTGATTGCTTAAAATTTTCAAAAGACTCATCAATCAAAGAGAGTTTTAATTTTTAATGCATTATTGTCAAGTTTTGATATCCTAATAACATTTTATGGCTTACAATATAAATTATAGACCAAAATAAAGCTACTTCAATTCTCATTATATGCCAGGTCTCTATGGACAAAATTAGAGTCCATACTGAAAACTAAAATACTAAAATTACAACGAATTTATAAAAGAATGAAATGAGATACAAATCTGTGAAACATGCTAAATTCTTCAAGAAGAATGAATGTCTGTAGCTCACCATTCAAAATCAAAGTTGAAGTCTTCCAAAATTCAGACTACCAGAAGAAACCACATGTATGACATTGTCCTTTTTCTACAACTAAGTCAGCAAAGGCAATATAAAGATGGATCTAAAAGCATAGACATCCAAACACCATGAAAACACAACCTACAATAAAATCAATGACATCAAGCAAGATCTGTTGAATAACTGAGTAACATTGACACATGTCTGACACAAATTTGACTCTTATCGTGTTCACAGAACACAAGTTTGACTTGACTAGTGTCGGACACCAGCCCTACTGGTGTCCCAAAAATTGGACACATGTCCACTGAAAAAACATATTAAAATCGAATTATTTCCTCAATCTCATGCAATTCAGTCACAGGTTTGGCTCCCAAAGGTTTTAAAGAGCAACTAAGGGCAATTAAGCAACGTTAGAAGGGATTTCAAGTGTTGGGAAGTGGATTTGCCCAGGCCCTACTAATGTCATGAAATTAATGGTAAGTAGAATTAAATTTACTTAAATTCACTATTACTTAAATTGTTAACATTACCATTAATTGACTCAGGGTGTTTGAGAGCGGTTCCAACCTTATTGCATTTTATATGGAGAAAATAGAATTTTAAATCCCACAAAATCCAGCATATTTAACAGTGTTTAGGATTTCAGGATTTGGGGGGGGAGGGAAGAGTCTGTCATGTATGAGCGTATGGAACTAGCATTTAATTAAGAGGACCAAGCCCTCCATGTACCTCGATGTTGGTGCCATTGATTATTAAACTCTTTTGTCATGACCCTAGTAAAAATGTACCCATCATTCAAACAGAATCTCGATTTGGCATGTTAAGCATTTTCTATCTTACAGAATCTCGATTTGGCATGTTAAGCTTTTTCTATCTTATTTTTTATGCTTACAGGGTGATATTGATGACGAGGATCCCAATATAAGCAATGATTTTTATGATATGTAGTATTAGCAATTTGTTGTAGAATGATTTTTTTTGGACTCTACAGGCCATTTAGGGCTTTTTTGTTGATGTATTTTTGGTTCATAGATAGACTGCACTCAGTACTATTTTGGTTATATGCATTAGTTGTATTATTGAATTTGTATCATCGTGATGTAAATGTTATATATATTTCATATCTTATGTGTAATTCACTAATTTGTTAATTTTTTTATATATAATATATAACATCTCCTCTGTGTCATGTTCTAGGGGTTGTCGTGTCACATGTCGGATACTTGTATTCCATTTCCTCTATGTCCCGTGTCCTCGTGTAATGTGACTTAGTCGAATAAGAACAAACTGCTTAACATGGCAGTTAAAAAGTACAACCATAAAATCAATTTTGGGGGAAAGGCTTCAGAATCATGTTTTCCTTGATCCAATTCATTTTGGATGTTCGGATATGCATCAAATAGTTTAAAAGATGTTTCCAAAAATAAATAGGTAATCACACATTGGAAAGAGGCTAGATTGTGTTTCAGCCAATAGCCCTCTTCTGCCAAAACAACGTAGCAGAATTCTGAGACTAGCAAGCCAGTCATATTTTCTGGCCACAATCGCTTCTTACAGCATAGGAACATATTGCAACTTTCAACTCAAATGCACTCATTACTGAATTTAAACTTTCAGTCATTCCAAAGCAACTTGTCAAATAAAATTGTAATATAGATTTGTAAAAAAAAATTGCAAAAGAATAAACAGAGAACTGCAAATGAAACAAGAAAAATAACAATAACTGGACATGAACCACGAACTATTGTTAATAAAACAATGGAACTGCAAAATCAATTTAAGCTGCAAACGGACACAGTAAAAGTTTTACTCATTTTCACACTTGTAGTCCTCAAATAAAATAGGAACACAGATACAGGGAAAAGAGTAGAGGGTTCCTTAATCCAAAAAAAAAATGAAAACTTCATTTAAGTGACTGTACTAGAATCTACAATAATAAGAAATATGATAACCTTCACTGCCGTAAGATTAATGTCAACCATTTAAATGTAACCTTCATTTTAAAAAAGAGGCATGCAAGCAAATTAGTATAATTGTTTACTACGCAAGGTTCTGGCACAATAATAACCAATATAGCTAAAGCTTAATTCTAAATATCAATGCTGGTTTAAGCAGAAAAAGAAGAAACATCATCACACCCTTCCATGCTAGTGGACTTTTCCAAAAGTATTTAACCATGTGATCTGACTTGACAAACTAAAGGATGTACTCAGATCCAAAAAAAATGAAAGAGGGCAAAAAAAATGAAAAGAAGATAATAACAAAATATTCAGATATTCAAACTTTACTAACCTTTCACTGGCACTACAACCAGGCCCTGAATTTATTGGTTCAACTAAAAGAACACCATTTTCTACAAGAACTTCTATGACCTGCAGTAAAGCAAAGATATTAGCCTTTACTAGTCACATGCTCTGAATTCATAGTCTAGACATCAGAAATTGTTAACAATGCAAAAAAGTAATGGCATTTGTTCATATTATACCCACATGAAGCATAGAAGCATTACATTATATCATCATAAGGTTACAACCAGTAGTCACAACCATTCATTAAAGGGCATAATAATAATACCTATATTATCCCTACTAACTAGGCTTAGTCACCAATAATTCAACTATATGATTCTACTATCACTTGAATATGTATTAACGTACCTACCTTGTAGAACACTACCAGACATAAATAAAGGTTGTTAATTTTGTCTCTATGATTCCTTTTTATGGCCTCAGGAGTGTCCACTTTCTCTTTAACTCAGTGAATTTTAGCAGAAAAGGTAAAATTATTATATAATTTAATGAAACACACACACACAGAAGGAAAACGAGAAAATAATAAGGGAAAAAAAAAACCAAAAAGAAAGGAACAAGAAGAAACGAAAGGACCGAAAAAAAAAATATGGAAAATAAAGGTTAGCAGAATTATATATTTTAAACAAATATAAAACTATATACTATAAGACAATTTTAATGGTATCCAACAAACAACCACAATGAATATAGATCACTGCCTGCAACACATTGCTCTAACTCTATTATTATCGGTGAAAAAGAAAATTTGACCAGCCAATCATTCCACTATCTACACATTCTGTCCTGCTTGCTCACTAGCCATGCCGCAAAGTGTTTTCAACTCTCTTGTACTATTTTCCCAGTGATTATTTTCTACTTCTGTCATGTGTTACAGAATCCACCATCATATTTTGGATCTGTATAGATCCATACCCAGGAAGGACACAACCCAGATGAATCAGTGGATAATATGGTTTGCATATGATCTGGATACAACCAGACCTGTATCCATTAAAGCTCAAATACAAGGAATGAAAGAAAGGAAAGTTAAGAACATAAAAAATCCCAAATATAAGGAAAAAACCCTAGCTACAAGCAAGTTATTTCCTAGTTAATCACTGTTAATTAATTAACTACAGATTACTGATTAAATGCACCAAAGGGGTTTTAACAGATATATAAATAAAACAGCAGACGCAAAAATCAGAAAACATCATGCACATGCACACAGAAAATTTTGTATCCTTCAAATCTGCTGTCCATTAACTTTAATTTTACAACATAGAAGGGCCCTAATAGAAACACAGGAAAAACTACAGCAATAAGAGCATGCTCATTGCTTATCAGTCCTCTGAGAAAACCTGATCTGTGCTTTTTATGGCTGTATGGACTGCTCCTGTATGTACCGCCTGCTGCTGGCATCCCCTGTCTGCCTGTTTACGTCACTCCATACCTCAGCCATCACCTGTAACATCTCCTGTGACTTTGTGCAGCACTGCCATCACCCTGTACAGCACTGCTGTTCCTGTACTGCGCTGCACACTGGTAGAAACTGCTGCAGTCACACTCGAGACAAGTGCATATAGCCTTCTTAACAAAAAGCAACCATGGCTCATGTGATTTCTCTGCACAACAAAATAGTACAGCCCACTGTAGTAAGGCCCCCACTAATTTTGAGTAAGGTTTCCTCCTTGCTGTCTCAGGATTTCCTGATTCCCTCAGCCTAAACACTGGATGAAGATCCTTTATCACCCTTGTTGTGTTCTTTTTGAATCACTGTCCTTTGTGACTCAAACTCTCAATGTCTCTTGTGTGCCTTTTCCCTTCACCTAGCCTTGCTTTTATAAGTTTTTGTTATTGACCAAATCAACAGCCCTATTCTTCAAAGTGATTGACAGTTGAGATTAGATCTCAACATCACTTGAGATCAACGGTTGTACTTCATCTAATTCACTAATGCAAATAACCTTTGCATTTCACTAGATTAACTCACTTTTTCTTATAAAAAGCAGTTACTTTAAAAAATATTTTGATTAAAGTAATTTGCCAAGGTTTAAGGTCCTTGAACGACTTCCACACATCTAGACACTTAGACTGTGCCAGACTGTGCCAGAGGACATGTCTGAAGCTACCATCATCAACAGGTTTGGGAGGGCTTTTCGACCATGTGCCTATTTTGTTAGAATTTGAAGAGATGGATCAAAAACCCCTTCTCCCTTCCAATTTAATCGTGCTTGGCATCTAGATGAGAGTTTCATATCTCTTGTTGAAACGAATTGGAGAAAGTTTAACTACAATGCCAATTCCTATGTGATGTATTCTCCAACAATTTGATAAGGATAAAAAAAATGACAATCTCGCCAGCTAAAGACGAATGGTTATCCAATCAAAAGGAGCTGATGGATGTGGAGGAAACCATAAAGGTTCTCTTTTATCAGAAATCTAGTGTGTTTTTTCAGAAGAGTTACACCAGCTACAGGACTTTGAGAAGAAAAAAAGGTTTTGCTGTACTTATAGGAGATCAAGTGGAGGTTTGATGGTCGAGCCATTTGGGTTTTAGTGGATGACAACAGTACTAAGTTCTTCCACAAATATGCTGTGTTTCGGAAAAATTTCAGTATGATTTGGGAATTGGAAATGGATGATGGTATTAGGGTTTGTTCATTGCAGCGTTTTGCATTGGCAGCTAAGAGACAGTTTCAAAAATTGTTTGAAGATAATGGGGCCTCTAATATTGGTGAGATGATGAACATGATCAGGCTCGTCCTTAGACTCTTTGATGAAGAAGAAAATGTTGGATTGAGAGCAGGTGTTTCAAAGGAGGAACTAAAAGCTAATTTATCTTCTTTTAAAAAGGCCAAAAGCCCAGGGGCTGATGGTTGGACCATCAATTTTTATTTGGGCTTCCACAATTTTTTGGAAGACGATCTTCGTAGGGTTATTGAAAGGTCAAAGCAGTCCAAAAAAATGTTGGGGGCCTTGAATGCAACGTATATAGCTTTGATACCCAAGAAGAACAAACCAATCACACCTTCAAGGACTTTAGGTTGATTTCTCCTTGCAATTTAGTGTATGAGATTGTTTCAAAGATCATTGCTAATAGACTTAAACAAGCCCTGCCTGAGGTAAATTTCATATGAACAATTTGGATTTCTTTTAAATGGACAGATTCATGATGCAATTGAAACAGCACAGAAGGTTTCCATTCAATCAAAGGAGGGAAGCAGGCAGGGGTGGTAATGAATCTTGATCTCCCAAAGGCATATAAAGTCAACTGGTTCCTCTTGAGATTGGTGCTTATACAAACCTGCCTGAATCTACAATCTATTAAATGAATTATGGTGTATAATGAATCAGCAAATTTTTTTATGTTGATATGGTTCACATTCTGAAATTATCATGGCAACTCGGCGCCTCGAGCAGGGATGTCCATTGGCACCCTTTATGTTCCTTATAATTGTAGAAGCTTTAAGCATACTGATCTTGGATGCAAGTCGAAATAGATTCTTAAGAACAATCAACAAAACAGATACAACTGTTATTAGACACTGCTTGTCGATGGCATTCTTCGCTTTGGGAGAAATCTGTTAGGGAATTAAAATACCTTAAATTGTTCCTGATTCCTTTTGTAAGTCGACAGAGATGGAACATACTTGAATAACCATTGTATCTTGTATAACAATCTGAGTAATAATTTGAAGAGACAGATGGCATAGATTTTTCCAATGAGAATGGAACCCCTTGATATCAGATTGAAGTACTTGAGCTTCTTTTAAAAACCCAATAACCATAAAAAAAGTGGATTGGCTACGGCTGATCAAAAAAAGATAAGATCAAATTAATTGTCGGTGCTATAGATGGTTGTCAAGGGGAGGAAGGTTGATATTGGCTAAGTCTGTACTTGAGTATACTAGTCTATTGGTTATGCATTGCTGACGCTCCAAAGAGTATTATCGAAAGGATACTGAAGAAGTGCTCTAGCTTTCTTTGGTCAGGCAGCAAGGAAAAGGAGGCTATACCCTTTGTCAAGTGGTCAAGAGTTGTCACTTTGGACAGGGTTTAGCAGTCAAGAGTTTTTGGCAGTTGTTGCATAAGAAACTATAGTGGAAGAAGGTACTGACAGCCAAGTACCTAGAGCATGGTTCCGACGAATGCATGGTATGTGGACAGTGGAGTATCTCGTCATGTGACATCAGCCCGACAATTGTTTTCTGGTCTAACAAAGAAAGACTCAAGAGAAGAAGTTGAGCTTGGAAGTGATGCATAGTGTTCAGTAGCAGGAATTGGTATTATTCCCTTCCAGCTTGGTTCAGATAACTCTTTAGACTTTGATGATGTTTTGTTTGTTTTAGGTCTCAAGAAAAATCTGCTTTCAGTTTTGGTTATGGATGATAACGGATGTGAAGTAGAATTCATGAATCGACTAGACATTATCAGGCCAAAGAAATCTATCCCAGAAACATCACAGGTTATAGGGATCAAGGAAGGGAATTTGTACAGGCAGGTTACTGGGTAAACCAGTTCAGGGGCTAGTTCATAACAGTAATACCTTGCCTGAGTTACGGCAAAAGAGGATGGGGAATCTGTATTATAGAGTGTTGCCCATACAGATTTAGATCGACACAGCTCTTCCAGAGTTCAGCATTGAGCAACAAGGAGTATGCAAATGGTGTATGCTTGGAAAGCATCCCAAGGCTGCTCACAGGATGCTTTCCTAAGTGGCGAGCATAGGTCTAAAGGGATTCTAGACCTTGTACACTCAAATATTTGCAGACAGATGTCAATAGCGTCAATTACAAAAAGCAGGTATTATGTATCTTTTATGTAGAAAGATCACTGTAGGCCCAACCTGGTTTCAAATTCATGAAATCATATCAAGTTTAATGCCCAACCCAACATGTTTTATGCTGCTGTGAAAAACATGAATATTTTCAAACTTAAAACACATGAACCTATTCTACTCTTTCACTTTTGCTGAGAATAACACAAGCAAGCCACAAATTTAACACACAAGATTTTTGGTCCAAAGACCCTGGAAAATCCCCGGAAGGAAAACCAGTTCACAAGAGAGAAATTTTATTGAGCTCACAGAAAAATACACAGGAAAATTTCCAGCAATTAATACCCAACTTATCTCACTGAGTCAGGCCTCAATTTCTGTGCCAAGCACCTAGGAAAACATGTGAGAAATCCCTCCTCGATTTCTGTGCCAAATCTGTCCCAGTTTGACAGCATACAGCTTCCTAGAAAATCACGCCCAGCTATTGTACCACTGCTGTACGGACTCTATCAGCATAGCAGAAAATTGTTGCCTCAATTTCTGTGCCCTCTGCCTCAAAAAATGTGCCCAGATTTCACTATACAGAGCCAGGATTAGATGTGTTGTACAGATTGCTAAATTTCTGCTGAAAGTGCCTTGGGAACTATGCCAATCTCTCCTAGATATGTGTGCCCAGATCTCCTTTCCCTGCTGCTCCTTACAAAAACTTTCTTCAGCTGTCCCTTTCTCTCTCTCTTCAAGTCTCATGAAGAATGGTGTGCCTCTTCACTCTCCCTCTCCTTTTATTTCTCATTAATGAATAAAATCCCTAACCCTAGATCTCAATGCCTGAGATTCAATCTGGCCATTCCAAAATCAATGGTCATGACTTAATCTCAAATTGGGTCCACTTAAATCATTTAAATGACCCAACTTTATAAAGTCACACTCACTTTATAAAAAATCACTTTTTAGTGATTAACTAAAAAGTCACACTTCTCAACTTTATAAAATCATTTTATAGAGTAAAGTGTCTAGGGAGTGAAATGTGCTTGGTCACTTCAACATGCTAGGCACCGCCAATGCAGAAGTACCTCCGAGCTACCAAAAACTAACACTCTATTGATGATTTCTTTCGCAAAACGTGGATTTATTTCTTAAAGACCAAGGATGAGGTCTTCAGTAGGTTTCAAGAGCTTAGAGCTCTCATTGAGAATCAGAAAAGAAGATCAAGGTTTTGAGATCAGACAATGGGTGTAAGTAAACCTCCCATGAGTTTAAGAATTTCTGCAAGGAGGCAGGAATTAAGAGGGAGCTAACAATTTTATATGGCCCACAACAGAATGGGGTGGCCATGAGGAAGAATTGATCCATCATAGGGGCTGCTACGGCCATGATCCATGACGACAACTTCCTCGTGTTTCCTTGGGCAAAGGCATGCAACATCGCAATCTACATCTAGAATAGGTGTCTTCAAAAATCTTGGTTGATAAGACACCAGAGAAGGCATTCACTGGTGTGAAGCCAAAGGTAAGTCAATTTCATATCTTTGGTAGTCCAGTTTATATCATGTATTACAAGTAAGTTATTTTCATATCTTTGGTAGTCTAGTGTATATCCATATATATATATAGAGAAAAGACAACCAAGTTAAAGCCCTCTAGCAGGAAGAATTTATTTGTGGGTTACAACGACACTTCAAAGGCCTCTGGGATCTATATTGCAAAGCAGAGCAAGAAAACAGTAAGCAAGGATGTAAAGTATATTCTATAAAGAAGACTCTGCATATAGGAAGTCAAACGAGCTTGTTCCAATGACAGAAGCTCCAAAGGTTGAGTTGAATCACCAAAGACACCAACAATTTCTAGTTCAAGATGACAACCTTCATGTGAGGAGGAGACATTAGCCCCTTCCAGTTCTATCAGAAGACCTCAATGATTCACATAGACATTGAGGGATGCTCAATAGCATGTTCAAGCTTCTAGGAGTGCATTTAGACAAAGGAGGCCTCTAAAGAGGTTTCTTATTTACATATAATTGAAGAGCAGCATCATTGATTCTGAGCTTTCAAGTTTTCAACAATCAATACACCAACGTGTATGCCGAGATGCTATAATGGAGGGGCACACCTCCTTCAAGAAGAATGATGCTTGGGAGTTGAGACATAGTGCCAAGACCTAGGGGGAAATCAATTGTGAGTTCTAGGTGATTGTACAAGTTTGAGCATGTTGTAGTTGGTAGCATTGAGAAGTTCAAAGCAAGGTTGGTAGTAAGATGGTTCTCCCAGAAAGAGGGAGTGTTGTTAATTTTTAGTTAACGATGGTATGTTCTATGCTCAGAGCAGTGTACTTCAATCTTTCTTATTGGCCCAATTCAATTTCATGTTTAGCAATCACATTAAAATTTAACATAGACAGTAAATGCTGATAGAACATAAACAAATAACCAGAATACAAGCCAAGACAAGAGTACACAATAATTTGGCGGATGCCAAGGAAAAACCCCAATGTGGGGAAACCCTTTGATCAAAACTTCTTATTATTCTTCAAATTCAGCAGAGGGAGAAAGTACAATTTATAGAAGTGAACAGGATGCCCTAGCCAGCAAATTCAACGTTTGTCAAACCAGCAATATTCCTCCCCAATGGAGCTCGATCAAACCCAGTCAAGCTCGGCCTCAAAGAACAGTCAAAGTCAGCCCAAAATAGTCCTAAAAGTCTAGGTCAAACCTTGTCAACGCATTGGTCAGATATACGGTCAACGTTGCAGTCAACGCACTGGTCATCATTGGTCAACGTTGATGCAGAAGCCCTAACACAGTCCGAAAATTGCAACTACCCTTTCACACGTGCGAAGGAGAGAATGTCTTCTTGAGGCTGTACGAACCAATGAAAAGGAGAGATAATGTGTGATGAGATGATGTCCGGATGACGAATGGGGCTCTCCAATTTATATCCATCAATGAGGGGTGGAGACACAACTTTTGGGGCTTATGGGCCTACATTACATTTTTGGCCGACCTTGACAATTTGCACGTGTGAGAGAATAAATTCAAAATCCAACTTCTGCTCATCCAAACAAGATGATCTTTCGATCAATCTTGCACCTCTCGGAAAGAGGAATCCAACAAAAATATCATCTTCGTCATATGAGTTGTCCAAAGTGGAGTTTGGCCCTAGTTTCCAATTTTAGCACTCCCTCTCAACTAGGGAGAACTCAACCCGTCAATCCATCTATCAACCTGTGCAAATCTTGTCATATTGTACCATCTGGTACCATCTTGTATTATCATGTCATCCTGTGTCATCTTGTTGCCCCTGTACTTTGTCAGCTCTTCTCTGTTGAATCATGAAGAAATAATGAAGATGATTTGATCGAGAGTGAGTCACAGACCTTGCCACTCTCCACTAGCCCAAAGTCAGTTTAGTGGTAAAAACCTCAACCAGACTTGATCCCAGATCAAGGTGTTGGACACAACCCATCCTAGACATAGAGAGTACAGCAATACGCAATGCGTCCATCGGTAATGCTATGGTCTCTATCCTCATTTCCCAACTCATTGGCCAGATGAGAGGTATTTCCCATGAGTCCCGAACTGATCAAGAGAGGGTGAATCAGCTCAATATCATAATGGTGGGGAAATAACACACCAACAAGGTAAGGAGAACCTAGCCATGTGGTTGCTTATAGCTCGAAGAAGATATCCCCAAGCCCTTGGAGCTCCCAGAACTCAAAGCCCAACTCAAGCGAGACATCCAGAACATGCCCAAACAGCTCATTGAAGAGCTTCCTCAACCAAACAGCTTCACAACAAGCCATACTTGCAGCAATGTATTCAGCCTCGACAGTGCTCAAAGCAACCGATTTCTGCTTCCTGCTCATCCAAGATATCGAAACAGAACCTAGAGTGAAGCAACCTCCAGATGTGCTTTAAAGATCCACCACACTGCTTGATCAGTCAGCATCGATATATCCATGGAGCCTCATATTCCCGGCAGTGTATCTAAGTCCATGGTTGATTGTGCCCCGGAGATATCTCAAGAGATTCTTGGCACCAATCCAGTGTATGTGATGAGGCTCGACCATATATTGACTCAACCTGCTCACTGCAAAACATATGTCCGGATAGGATTTCACTAAGAACTTCAGGGCCCCTACGAGTTGACAATACTCGGTAGGATTTCCCAAATCGGACCAAGGAGCACTTCCACACAACTTCTTAAAGTTGAGTTCCATCGGAGTAGTCACGGACTTGCAGTCCACCATCCCAAATCTTTCCAGTAGCTTCACAATATATTTTCCTTGAGAAAGGAAAATCTCACCTCGCTTTTGCCAGACCTTCAAGCCTAGGAAGTAGTGCATCAGTCCTAGGTCCTTCATCTCGAACTCAAAAACCAACTCCCTCTTACATTGATGAATAAGAGGGTCAACACTTATCAGGAAGAAATCGTCCACATAGAGAACCAGAATGAGAGACTTCTCATTATCAACCTTGAAGTAAAGTTTTGCATCAACATCACTTCAAGTAAAGCCCAGCTTCATCAAGTAGCTATCAATCCTCTCATACCAAGCCCTGGGAGCTTGCTTCAACCAAAAGAGGGCATTCTTCAACCTACATACTTGTGTATCTCTATCTCGAACTTCGAACCCCAAAGGTTGTTCCACATAGACCTCTTCCTTGATCGATCCATGTAAGAAAGCAGTCTTGACATCCATCCTTACAATGCAGCAAGGGCAACAATCGAAAGGATGGTGGTGTAGCAAGCAACAGGGGCAAATATTTCATCATAATATATACCTTCTTTCTGCGAGAAGCCTTGGGCAACAAATCATGCCTTGAATTTCTCAACACTTCCATCGACTCCATGCTTGATCTTGTACAGCCATTTCAAGGTGACAATGGATTTGTCCTACGGTCTAGGAACCACATCCCAAACATCATTTTTCATGATAGACTCATATTATTCATTCATTGCATCCTTCCAAACTTGGTGCTTCATGGCTTCTTCAAACGTTCCAAGCTCATATTGAACAATGGTGATCCTGAATACTAAGTACCCTTTGTACCTACTCAACTTCTTACTTTCACGGAATGTCCCCCTTGGAGCAATATGTCTCTCAGCATCTTCGAGAGTGTCTCTAAGCCATGAGGGTCTTCTTTTATTTGAAGAAGGTGGATCTATAGCATCCATCTGACCTTCAACATCGGGCATTGGTTCATCCTTCGGTTCTTCCTGCTTTCCTGTTTCTTCTTCTTTGTCTTCCTTTGAGATAAGAAGATCTCCAACCTTCCTAAGAGCAACACCTTCGTCGAAGGTGACATCATGACATATCTCCATTTCTCTTTGACCAGGCACATAGATTCTATATGCCTTCGAGGTTTCACTGTAGCTGCAAACGTTCCCTTCTTTCTAGAAGCATCCGATTTGATTTTCTTTTCTTTCGGCACATGAAAATATACGAGACTTCCAAAAATTCTAAAATGAGAAACATCAAGCTTCTTACCAGTGAAGACTTCTTCGAGAGTTTTGGAGTCCAATGCTTGATGTGGGCATCTATTCTGAACATACACAGCAATGTTGGCAGCTTCTCCCCATAGGAACTTCGAAATATCTTGGTCATGAAGCATAGCACGAGCAGCTTCAAGAATGGTTCGCTTCTTTCTTTCGACAACCCCATTTTGTTCGGAAGTATACGCAATAGTTGTCTCCCTCTTAATGCCAACTTCCCTGCAATAGTCATTAAACTCATTCGACTCATATTCGGTTCCATTATCGGTCCTCAAAATTTTGATCTTCTTCCATGTTTGATTTTCAACCAAGGCCTTGAAGTTGCGGAACCATTTGAATGCTTCGTCCTTTTTCTTCAAGAAGTATATCCAAGTTTTGTGGGAGAAGTCATCTATGAAAGTGACATAATATAAGCATCCTCCCAAGGATGTTATGGGCAACATACAAGATAGATTAGAATGAATCAATTGTAGAACATCAGTAGTCTTGGAGTTACTCAAGGGGAATTCTTCCCTTGTATGTTTCCCTTCGGCACAACTCTGACATACACCTTCATGATCAACTTTGAAATCGGGCATACTTGTGACCACCTTCCTTCCTTCAGGAAGAGCCTTATAATGAAGATGAGCAAACCTCTGGTGCCATAGCTCGAATTGGAGATTTGTGTTGCATGTCATGGCTCCCAACAGACTTCCTCCGACCTGATAAAGTGTATCAACCATGAAACCAAGAGTGAATGTTTCTTTGAAATTCCTCTTCCAAATGTGTACCTTTCCATCAATGAATGCCACCTTGAATTCTTTATATTCCATCGCCGAAATAGACACCAAATTCTTCTTCAAGTCAGGTACATATAACACATACTGTAAATGAAGGATTTGACTTTGATTTAGATGAAGAGTCACAATCCCTGTCCCTTTCATAGGATAGGTGGCATTGTTTCTGAGCATGATCTCCAAATTAGTTTCCTTTTCAAGCAAATGTAAGAGGGCCTCTTTATATCCAGTGAAGTGCCTTGAGGCACCACTATCAATCAACCAATTATCCAGTATGTCGGGAGGAGATGCAGCAGAGAGGGCAGATATAAGAATATATTCATTTTTCTTGTTATCAACAACATTAGATTCATCATACCTGGAGTTCCTTGACCTCTTGAAAGATTGACCATTTCCATTTCCATTTCGAACAGAGGGAGCCTTTCTCTTTCCTTTGTTGTTGAACCTGTCGGGTGTGGAGCTTGATTTTCATCCTGATTCAGAGGTCCTTGTTTCAGTTGAATGTATACCCCAGGAAGACTGTACACCCCTCCATGCGGGGGGTGCGAGGTCCAGCGAGGGCAGCACCCCCGAAGCTAAAAACACATGTAAAATTGCCTTATAAAATATTGTAATTTCGTAGTCAATCTAGGTCGTTCATTAGGAGGATCATCTAACAGTAGAAGTTATGTTTAATGTAGGGTATTTTGCCCTAGAAGACAACCCCTATTTTTGTATGAGGGTATTGTATTGTGGTTGTATATTGTATGTGTATTATGAGCGAGAAACAGAAAGGGACACTGTGAGAGAGAGTAGAGGATATTACAGTGGATCTGTTGTAGGTTGTGCCTCTTCATCTTGCATGATAATATAAAGGAAGGACTGGTTGTTCGGGGTGGACATAGCCCAAATTGGGTGAACCAAGTATATGTGTGTCTCTCTTGTTTTATATGTTTTCTGTGTGTGTTTCCACATTTTGTATGTAATCCATTGCTCTATCATGTATAATTTTTCTAACAGAACCTGTTGTTCCTTTGATTTCCATTTCCCCTTAAGTTGTTATTGTTGGGACACTCTCTAGCATAGTGATCAAACTTGTTACAATTGTAACATCTACCCTTCCTTCCTTTGAATCCTGATCTTCCTTGTCCTTGATTTCTTGGACCAGCATTATTCTTTTTCTTTGCATGAGCGGAGAAAGCAGTAGGTTCATTTCCATTTGTGAGCTTGTCTCTCTCCATCATCTTCGTCTCCTCTTGAGTGCATCTAGTCAACAATTCATCAAAATCAGGAATGATGTTATTATTGAGAATAGTGGTATTGAATACATACCATGCTCGGGGAAGACCTCCAAGAGCAATGAGAGTGAGCTCTCGATCAGTTATAATGACTTCTCCAATAGATAAGAGATCATTTTTTATTACGATAATCCTCATAAATTAGGATTGGATGGATTCTCCCTTATCCATCTGAATGTCCTCCAGCCTGTTCTTCAAAAAGAGAACTTGGTTTGCATTGCTAGCCCTGAACATACCAACCAACTTGTCATACATCTCCTTAGATGTGCCCAACTCAAAGATATAAGCAACCAAATGCTTGTGAATAGAATCCCTGATGATCTTCTTCGCTTTGACTTCTCCTTTCTTGTACTTTGTCTTAGTGGCAATTGGTGCATTAGAAGGAGGCTCAGTAATCTTTCCTTGCACATAGTCCATAACTTCTTGTTCCTCCAAATTCAAGTCCAAGGACATTTTCCAAGCATGATAATTAGACTTATCATTGAGCTTGCCATCAGATTTGAAGTATGATGAGGAAGCCATTAACCCTTGTCCTTGTCCAAAAAATTTCATTGATTGCTCTTCTCACCCTTGCTTGGGCTTTGTCTTCACCTGAGTTTTGATACCATGTTAACTTTTAGTTAACGATGGTATGTTCTATGCTTAGAGCAGTTTACTTCAAGCTTTATTATTAGCCCAATTCAATTTCCTGTTTAGCAATCACATTAACATAGAGAGTACATGTTGATAGAACATAAACAAATAACCAGAAGACAAGCCAAGACAAGAGGACACAATAATTTGGTGGATGTTAGGGAAAAGCCCCAATGTGGGGAAAACCCTTTGATCAAATCTTCTTATTATTCTTCAAATTCAACAGAGAGAGAAAGTACAATTTACAGCAGTCAACAGGATGCCCTAGCCAGCAAAGTCAACATTGGTCAAACCAGCAATATCCCTCCTCAATCAATGGAGCTCGGTCAAACCCAGTCAAACTCAGCCTCAAAGAACAGTCAAAGCTGGCCCAAAACAGTCCTGAAATTCTCGGTCAAACCTAGTCAACGCACTAGTCAAATCTGCAGTCAAAGCTACAGTCAATGCTGCAATCAAACACAGTCCAAATTTCATCGGATTTCGTACCACCAAACTCGGCCTCCAAAAGTCAAAGAGTGAGAGTTTATCGAAGGTCAACGCTGGTCAATGTTGTTGCAGAAGCCCTAACACAGTCCGAAATTGCAGCTGCCCTTTCACACGTGCAGAGGAGAGAGAATGTCTTCTTGAGGTTGTACGAACCAATGAGAAGGAGAGATAATGTGTGATGAGATGATGTCCAAATGAGGAATGAGTCTCTCCAATTTATATCCATTAATGAGGGGTGGAGACACATCTTTTGGGTCTTACGAGCCTACATTACATTTCTGGGCAACCTTGACAATTTGCACATCTATGAGAGAATAAATTTAAAATCTAACTTCTGCTCATCCAAACAAGATGATCTTTAGATCAATATTGCACCTCTCAGAAAGAGGAATCCAACAAAAATATCCTCTCCATCATATGAGGAGTCCAAAGGGGAGTTTGGCCCTAGTTGCCAATTTTAACAAGTGCACTACAAGGAGACATTACTCCAGTTGCTAGGTACACTTCCATTAGAGTAGTTATGTCTATAGCTTCAACCATGGGATGGAAGATATATCAGATGGATGTGAAAATAGCTTTCCAAAATGGGATTATCAAGGAAGAAGTGTACATAGAGAAACCCTAGGGATATTAAGTAAATGGGAAGGAGTCTCGTGTTTGTAGGCTTAAGAAAGGCTTGTTTGGACTCATGCAGGCACTGAAAGCATGCTATTCCAACACCAATGGATATTTTCTTAGTATCAGCTTCACCAAAAGTGATGCAGATCCTAAGTTATATTATATATTTGCTAAGAGTGATCTACCTATTTTGTTGCTATATATAGATAACTTGTTTGATGGGTGTAGAGAAGCTCGTTACAAGGTGCAAAATAGATACAGAAGTTGAATTCGAGATGATGGAAAACGAGCACGATGCATTACTTATGGGATCTGGTGATTTGGTAGAAACCAAGGGAAATATTCCTTGGGAAGGGTAAGTACGCAACTAAGATTTTGAAGAGATTTCAAATAGGACTATAAACCTATGGCCACAGCCATGATCACGAATCTAAAGAAGATGACAGTTTCAAATTCAGAGTTGGCGGATCCCAAATTGCAAAAGAAATTGATAGGCACATTCACGAGACAAGATATATGTTTTGTGAATGCCCTAATTCAATTCATGGAAAAGCATAGGTAGAAGCATTGGTTGGAAGAAAATCATGTGCTCAGGTATTCAAGGGGCACAATGAAGTATGGTCTAAGATATCTTGTAGATGGTGAGGAGAAATTGCAGGGGTATACAAACTTAAATATAGCATGCAATGCATTAAACAGGAAGAGCACCTCAAGGTGTTGCTTTAGTTTGGGATCAATGATAATATTTTGGCTTAGCAAGAATCAAACATTTGTGGCACTTGGCTTAGCAGAGGCAAAGTACAAGCTAGCTAGTAAAGTGAGTTGTAAGGCCTTTAGGCTTCACAAGTTTCTTGCGAGATTATTTCATCAACAATTTGATCCCATTTTTTGTTATTGTAAGAATCAAAGTTGAATCAAACTCTCTAGTACTCCAATTTTTCATGACTAGTCAATTAACAAAGAGATCAAATACCACTTCATACGAGATAGGATTCAAAAAGAAGCAGTGAAGCTCTAGTATATATACACAAATCAACGTGTTGCTAACATTATAAACAAGCTATTAACAAAAGGGACATTTGAAACAATCAAAGATAGAATTGGATTGGTAAAGAACTCCTCCCATGCTAAGAGGAAGTACTGAGAAATATAGCTCGAGCAGCAGCTTCTTCCAGAGGTTAGGTGTGAACTATTGAGAAATCAATGCTTTGGTCAATTTGTCAGTCGTCTGCTATGTTGTAGGAATGTACTAAAGTCTGATCTTGCCTCTTTGAACACAATCTTTGATATGGTGGTACTGGATCTCGATGTGCTTGGAGTGGTCATGGACCATTGGATTGTCAGAGAGCGTAATGCGGCTCTGATTATCACGGTGTATGATTGTAGGCTCCAACTCTAACTAAAAATCCCAACAAGCAGCTTCTTCAACCAGATAGCCTCACAAGTTGCCAGGCAGGCAAACATGTATGCAACCTCTGTTGAGCTCAATGCCACTGATCTAATGCTTCCTGCTGAATCGGGAAACAGTTGTTGACCCAACATTGAAGGTGCAACCTGAAGTACTCTTCCTATCAATGGAACTATTGGATGAAAGTTGTCATTGATGTTAAAGGATGAATGGGTCATTGTTGAGTCATGTTGTCATTGATATCAAAGCCCTAATCTTAGGGATGATGCCCTAGCTTTGGGATGATCAAAGCATATGATAATAGTTCAAGAAGTCCTAAAGAACAAAAGGGTTTAAGCCCTAATATTAGGGATGATGGCCTAGCTTTGGGATGATCAAAGCGTGTGATAATAGTTCAAGAACCCCTAAAGAGCAAAAGGGTTTAAGACCTCAAATGTAAAATTGGCAGTCAAAAGAAAATCAAGGAAAAAGTGGTCAAAGCCAAAGCAAACTCAAGGAAGGACTATATCATCACGTAGCCCTCATCAAGACCTTTCCAATGGTATATGGCACTACCTCTAACTCCTCACAGTTGAAGAGAAATGATTTTTGAATTTTTCATGCTCCATTTGGATATCATATAATTGTATTTTTACTCCATTTACCTAGCTCAAATGGAAGTATAACACACATGATTGGAAAGCTTATTACAAGACCTTTCCAACGGTATATGGAACTCCCTCTAACTCCTCACGATTGAGGAGAAATAATTTTTTGAAAATACTCTATACATTCTACCAGTTGCACAAGCCAGTCTGGTCGGTAGACAAGTCGGCCCAGTCTAGACCCTAAATGCAATATATATAGGCGTGAAGAGGAGGCGTTTTAGTAATTCGCTCTAGAAAAATTCGAATCTATTGAAACAAGCAAAGAAAATAAGTGTTTATGGGGTTCATATCTCACAAACCATAAGTGAGGAGAGGTCAGATTGAGGAGACTATATATGGAAGGACTTTTGGCAAATTTTTAAAAGATTTTGGCACAAATTTTGAATTACTTTTTGGCATCATTCTTGTGGAAGTTTGGAGCAAATCTTGAAGTTATTCTTGTAGAAGTTTGGAGTAGATCATGAAGTTATTCTTGTAGAAGTTTGGAGTAGATCTTGAAGTCATTCTTGTAGAAGTTTGGAGCAAACCCTAATGTCATTCGTGTAGAAGTATAGAAGCAGATCTGAGTTACCTTTTCAGGCAGATGAATAGTGTTTCTAATGCGGAGTTTTTGAGGGAGACTTGAGCTACTAAAAGCGCAATCTGAAGTATGTTCTAAGGCATATCTAAAGCAATTGATTGAAGGTATGAATTAGAATCTATTTCGTTGCATTGGAGGTCAAAGTTACAATGGCATACTTATTGGAGTAGATTTGAAGTTGAAATGTTTAGGGAGAGAGAGCAATGATTGTATATTGTTATATTTGGGTAATTATCCCGAGTGTCGGAGCCCAAGAGTTTAGTTCTTTCTTTTATTGTTGAGGGTGGCAGGGTGGTGCTATGGAAGGAAGTTGTAGCTTCCTTCAAGAGGTCGTTGCCTCCTTCCAGTGGGAGCTAGTAAATCTTGGGGTTGTAGTCGTTCCAGTTGTACCTAGTAAACTGAAATTTGTAGCTTCCCTTGTAATATAAATAGATTGTTCATATATTTCTTATGTACTCTTCATATGATCTAATCGGTCAATGCTTGTGATACTTAAATTGTAAGAAAAAATGAAATATCAATTCACCCCCTCTCAGTATTTCCAACAGGAACCTCCTCCGCAATCTACATTTGTGAAGCCTTCCAGCTTCACTCCATCAACCTGTCTGTACAACAACCCATAATCCATTATGCCTCTGAGGTACCTAAGGATATGTTTGGCAACAATCCAGTGCACTCTAGTAGGTTCAACCATGAATTGGCTCAATTGGTTCACTACATAACAAATGTTAGGTTGTTTGTTCACAAGATACATCAACGACCCAATCAATTGTCTATAAAGTGTGGCATCAACTCACTCTGCTCTACTAGCATCCAACTTACACTGTCCCAAGAAAATAATGCAGAAGCCATATATCCTTCATGTCAAACTCTACTGCAAGATCCTTCTTGCAGTCACTAATGAGCTTCTTGTCCCCCGTCAGTATGAGATCATCAACATACAATACAATAATGAGAGGTTGCCTCCCAACGATGATGTAGTAAACATTAGGGTCGACTTCACTCTTGGGAAGCCCGGTCCCAGAAGATAAATGTCAATGCGAGAGTACCACGCTTGCGGGGCCTACTTGAGCCCATATAGAGCCCTCTTGAGCCTACACACATGCGTCTCCCTGCTATGTGCCTGAAACCCCTTTGGCTGCTCAATGTAAATCTCTTCCTCAACAACTTCGTTAAGGAAGGTGTTCCTCACATCCATTTGGTGCATAGTCCACCCCATCTACATTGCTCGTGCCAATATGCTCCTAATGGACGAATAGTGGGCCATGGTTGCAAAAGTCTTATCATAGTCAATGCCCTCCACCTGAGAGAACCATTCGAATATGAACCTAGCCTTATACTTCTCCACACTCCCATCAACTTCATGCTTAATCTTGTAGACCCACTGGGATCCAATCATAGATCTGCCCTCCAACCTTGGCATAATCTCCCAGACATCATTTTGCATGATAGAACAATACTCCAACATAGCATCACACCAAACTTGTTGAGAGGTTGCCTCCTTGTAGCAAGAAGGCTCTAAGTTTGAGGACTCGGTCATCAAAGCCATAAAACTTGTGTATCTCTATGGTTGTTTGCCCTTCCTGAATGTTGAGTTGGGCACCCCAACCCTGTCCAAAGCCAACTGAATCAACTGATCAGCCCACCTTGGCTTTCTTCTGCTTATGTTAGGTGTCCCTACTCTTGTGGGCCCTGCTCGATCATCTCTCCTCTCCTACTCTTGCATTGCCTCCTCACTTGATTGTTGTACGACCTGCCCAAAAATTGGATGTGACGTGGTCTTAGGAGCAAGCCGAGCCTACAACTCCTGCACCTGTCTTGTAGCCTACTCATGCTCTAAGGACTTCCTGAGAGCCTTATCCTCAAACTTGACATCACGCCTGATAATTGTCTTCCTCAATGCTGGTACACACACCCTGTATGCCTTGTACGTCTCAATGTAGCCCATGAAAATACCTTTTTCTATTGTAGGCTTTGACTTCTTTCGACTCTCTAAAGGTGTGGCAGTAAACCAAACTGCCAAAAATCTGAAAGTGAAAAACGTTCGGCTTCTTGCCAGTGAATGTCTGCTTTGGCGTAACTCGTCCAAGCACCTTATGTGGACTCTTGTTCTGTAGAAAGACTACAGTGTTGCATGCCTCTGGCCAAAAAAATAATGGTAATCCATGGTCATGCAACATGGCCTTGGTTGGTCCTACAATGCTCCTATTCTTGCACTCTGTCACCTCGTTCTGCTGAGGGCTATAGGTTGTGGTGAGCTCCCTCAAGGTGCCCTCCTTGGCACACAAATCCTTGAAGGCATTGGAGATGTATTCCCCACTGTTATCTAATCTCAGTGCTTTAACCTTCATTCTTGTATGGTTTTCCACCAAGGCTCTGAACTCCAAGAATATCGAAAACACTTTGTCTTTCTTCTTCATGAAGAAAATCGACGTCTTCCCCGAACGGTCATCAATGAAGGTGACATAGTACCTGTATCCCATGACGGATGGAGAAGAGAATGGACCACAAATGTCTGAATGAACCAAGTCCAAGATTCCCTTGGCTCGATTTTCATTGTTGGGAAAGGACGTCTTGGCATACTTTCCAAGTGTGCAGCCCTTGCTCACGTCATGCTAGTCAATGTTGCATTGTGGCAACCTTCTGGCTATCTCCTTGTGGATTTTCAACACTCCATGATGTAAATGGCTTATACGCATGTGCAATAGCTCCACAAGGTCTCGACCCTACTCATAGCCCTCTTTGCTACTCAAGGTCACGGTTGTCTCAAATTGTAGCCTATATAGGTTGTTCATCCTCACTCCGATCTAATTCGTTGCTCCAGAATTTGAGGCCTTGATGGAGGCCTTTCCTCCACATAAAATAACCTCATAACCCTTGAACTCTAGTGTTGAAACTGAAACAAGGTTCTTCTTAAGCCCTGGAACATAGAGGACATCCTTGAGATGAATAGGGTTATTAGACTCTCCCTCTCAAACTTGACATTACCCAGTTGGAATCACGATTGTTGTTAGACCAAAGCCCGTAGGCCTTAGACTCCGCTACAATCACCAGAGTTAGGATCCACGAGAGGTGGTTAGTCAATGTCACGAAACACACGGGGAGCATTGAACCCAATGTCCAACAATCTCCCCCCAACGCAAGCGGGGCGAGTTTCGAACTCGAGACATGTCGCTCTGATACCACTTGTTGGAATCACGATTGTCGTTAGACCAAAACCCGTAGGCCTTAGTCTCCGCTACAATCACCGGAGTTAAGATCCACGAGAGGTGCTTAGTCCATGTCGCGAAACGGACAGGGAGCGTTTAATCGAATGTCCAACATACCCATGCCCTTCGTCAAATACCTGACATCATCTCCTAGCTCAATGTGAAACCGCGTGTCCTTTTCCATAATTGGCTAAAATATCCTTCTTCCCATTCATATGGTGAGATGCTCCACTATCAATGTACCATATGTTGTTGGTTACCAAGCTTTCCATGCAAGCTATGAGCGAGAACTCCTTCTCAAACTTGGACCTGAACTCGTCGACCTCTGTCGAAGTTGCCACTTGGTCCTTCTTGGACCCTTTCTTCCTCTAAGGACACTTGGTAGTGTAGTGTTCGAACTGATGGCATTGGAAGCATTTTATCTCGCTGAGATCATTTTTTTTTCTTTCTTTCCTTTGGAGTTGGACTCAACCCCTCCTGCACTCTTCTTGTGTTTGACCTTGCCCCATTTGCTAGCTAGGAAAAAGTTCTCCTTATCCTAAATCTAGCCTGCATTTGAATCTCCTCTTGGACACAATCACCCTACAACCGCTCCCAGTCTAGAAGCTTTTTTCTGTCACACACTATGTCCTCAAAGTTATCCCATGATTTGTGAAGCCCTAATAGTGGAAGACTCACGAAGTCTGCTTCAGGTATTGTCTCCCTCACACCGACCAACCTATCCTTCACCTGGCTGAACCTAATGAGATAAGAGGTTATGGGCTCAAACTTGCCCATCCGGATACTTTTGAGTTTGTCCTTGAGAACAAGTTTTCTAGCCTCACTTGAGCATTGGTATGGGTTCAAAATGGTTGTCCACATTTCTTTGGCAGTGTTCTTACTAAAAAGATGTGATACAATGTGGTCTTTGACTCCTTCCAGAATAATCCTCCTTGCTCTAGCATGGTTCTTGTTATGTTGAGCCAACTGTTGTGGGTCAGCTAGTGTGGCTGGTGGGTTCTCCACAAACTTCGTCGCACCCTACTCCTCTAGCACCACAATAATTCTCTCCTTCCATGAGCAGAAATTTGTTGCTCCCTCCAAATTGTGCTCTGGTCTCAAACCTTGGTAGGACATTTTGTTAGTCGAATTCTTCAAAAACCATAGCACGATGGTTTGATTGGAAAATTTGCACTCTGTGGGTCAAAACCCTAGGTTGCATTGCTAGAAACCCTAGTGTAACCCTTCAATTGTACTACGCTTCTCCTCTACACCTTAATCTTATTCCTGAGGTCGAAACAAGGGTGTTGGTCTTCACTCAAAGACATGCCTTTGATACCATGTGAATTATGCTAAACAAAGAGCTAAAAATTGAACATTAACTTCAATCCATAAATACACTGAGTTTACTAAATAGAATGTAGCAAAAAATAAGGAACAAATAAAGACAAATACATCATAAAACTGAACATAACAAATTCTACCCGAGAAACCCCAGCTGGGGAAAACCTACAAACTTGGTGGCTTTTCGTAGGCTGCTTCAGCAAAAGTATTGTTCAAAAAAATATTATGAAGAAGAGAAAACTTCCCTTTGCCTCTACAAATTCGTCAACACGTTGAGACATTCATGATTTGTCAACACGTTGAGACACCATCGCTCAACCTGACAACCTAGTCAACCTGCACACTATAAGGATCTGTAGTCCTCTTTTGTGCCTTGAATATGACCTAGCTGAAGTGTAATGGATGTTGGATAAGATGTGAGGCTTGTTTTCCTCTCTTTCTCCCTCAATTTGCGCTAATCTGAAGCACTAGTTCGCAGAAACCCTAGCCTCATGTGTTCTCTTCTTTCTACCTTTTGCCACCAAGTCTCTAGTGCATGAATGAACCAAGTGAGTGCCCTTTTTCCCTCTTCGAAATCGACCTGGCCCACCAATCCCAGGAAGGGCTAAGATGAAGTATCCCTGTACGACTGAGACCGCTCCAATTATTGACTATATGAAAATTTAAATTTTCTTAAGTCAAGGAATAATAAAAATGGTATGACTGTGTCATGGCCCATCTATGGGTCCCTCTGCCAAACTTAGTGCACCTCTAACTTTGGTTGAACCCTTCCTCCTAACTCTATTTACCACTTATGTCATGGAGGAAATTATGATGATGCCACATGTATCAAATTCTCCATGGAATATACACGTGATAATTTAATATTATTAATGCATTTTAATCGGTATAAACTTATCTTGCACAGGACCCGTCTGCCCGCCCCCCCCAAAACCACAAAAAAAAAACCCCATATACCATGTGTCCCCGCGTTCCGAAGATTTTTGAAGCCTTAGGAAACTATTGGGGACTTTGGGACTTGTTAGACGTTTTGGACAATTTCAACAGTGTTCCACAAAGACGTGTTCCCCATGTTAGGGTGCACGCACCTCGCGCTTCCTACGCACCTGAAGGCTGAGACGAGGGGAAACTTGGGGAAACGTTTCCCCGACACAAGGAGACACGGGGAGGAACATTTCCCCGGTGTGGGGGGCGCATTAACCCAAAAATTGTGCTTGTGGGTGTCCCCCTTATTTTGCTTGAAAATAATAATTTGAGTGGAAAAGCTTGATATTCAACCCTAGGGCTTTACTAATGCTATGCAATTAATGGTAATGTTCTCCTTTATCTTTCATTTTCATCCTTTTACATAAATTTTTAACAATATCGTTAATTGACTGAAGATGTTTGAGAGTGGTTCTAACCTCACTGGATTTCATAAGGAGAAACTAAAATTTTAGATCCCACTCAAAATTCATCAGACAACAGTTTTCAAGATTCCAGGATTGGGGGGATTGCAAAGTTTCCATTGGATTCTATCATGTATGAGGGTTTACAACTAGCATTAATCATGAGCAACAAGCCCAGAATCACCCCTATAGAGGGGGGCGTGTCCCCCTCAATTTTATCTAATAACCCTTTGAAATTAAAAAAATATATATATATTTAAAAAAAAAATAAAAAATAAATAAAACTAAAACTAAAAAGAGAAATACATAACAAATATCAAAACCTAAACTAATTTGCAATACCTAATCACTCATTTGACTTGCCAAACTTACCTCTACTCGTCTTACCCCACGGCACTATCTAACTTACCATTTAGCTATTGCCTCTCCTCTCCCAGAGTGCTCCTTAAATTCTCATTGTCCATTTTTAAGTTTTAGTTTTAACTTTACAGTCCTAACTCTTGATAACGATGACCTTATATGGATCCTTTGGCTCGTCACTCTTTACAATTCTTGAATTATATCAATTTACTATTTTAGTCTTCATATTTCAATATCTACTATAGTCTATTTTGCTTAGTACTAATTTTAGATTCTAAAATGATGAATGATGAATTTAAATTTTAAATCAATTTAGAATTAAGAAAGATAAATAATGAATTTTAATTTTTAAATCAATGTAGATTCTGGAGTGAGGAACATGGATAAATATATTTCATTACTAAATCTCGTGGTGTATGGATGAATGATGTGTGTATCAGTACAAATGATGAGTATGGATTAGTGTATTTTATTATTTAATTCAATTACGTATGGATCAATGCATTTTTTCTTTCCTTGTTGAATATGAATTTGAATTTTATATATATATATATGTTACACCGGAATCGCTCCCAAGAGGTGGTAAACCCGTTTGAATAGTTCTCGCGCTCTCAGGAGCTTTGGAACTATATGGGAAAGTTACCTTTTCAACAAGAGTTGGGGACAATTCCAAGAGCTTTGAAGACTATTTTTTTTTAGTCCCGGCGTTCCCGCAACAGAATTGGCGCCATAAAAACTCCAGTTCCCGCCAAACCTTCATATGGTTTGGCATGTTAATTTGTCTATGTAGCTTTTGGGTGCCCATGAAACTTCAAAATTAGCTTTAGTATGGTAGAGAATTTTGTGTCTGTTTTGCATTCAGGGTCCATATTCCCTTAAATGGGGTTATCTGAACAAGGTTTTGCTCCCACAAAGATTAAATTATTCATTTGTATGAGTTGGAGGTATTTAGTCCTCCTTTACTTCAAATAGAATCACAATGATTTCAAATAGATTGGGTAACCGAGGATTTGTTTTTACCATAGTTATGCATTGTGTGAAACGAGCTCAGACCCATCTAAACTAGGTATGATATCCATTTCGATGTTCTGATAAACTCGACTTATTCATCTGCGACCTTCTTAACTTGCGATACATATCATACCGGGGTTTAGATAGGACTAGTATCCAAATTCAACCCACCCAATACACTGCCTAGATTCAATGCATTGTTACGTACACAACCACCCACACACAAAGTTGATAGATAACCCCCCCTCTCTGCACTGGCCGCAGAAGACACCTCACTTCTTGGTGCAATTATCATCTCGATCTGGTGTTTATATGTTGCTATTATATTTGCAGCGAATTATAATGATATTATAATATTTTTTTATTTTTATTTTTTTATTATATAATATTACCGCTCTCGATTAGTCGTTTCCTGTAAATTTTGGGGAAACCTCTAGCCGTTCTAGACACTCGTACCCCAAGTTCCCAACGTTCCCACGTTCCAAAAACTCATACAACATATATATATACCTCAATGTCTCCATCCCCTTAAATTTCCCTAAAATTTAAGGGTACTCCCACACATCCCTTCTATGCATCTCCCTGCACTCGCGTCCCCCCATCTCGAAGTCCTAGTGGAACATCGGATTTCGGGGATAGTTTTGGCAGATTTCAAGGATATTTTGGGGATAATTTAGGTATAATCCAAGCATATAGCTTCAATTTTAACAATCAAGGACATTGATGATCAAACAATGTGATCATTTTTCCCATCCTTTATTTTTGTAATGCAATGAATCTAAATTTTTTGTACACATTGTAGCTCAAAACATGGGCTTTGTACAATGTATTTCGATTTGAATTATGGTGATTTAGCAATTGTATTTTCAATGGTTAAATTATAAGACATGAGTGTTAGCTTTAGGAGACTTAATTGTAACTACTTTCAATTTGTAATAAGATACATCTATCAGATAGAGGATTGTCTTTATTGTAGTTTTTTGTTCTCATATTTCTTGTTAATAATGACTGTGTTAAACATAAAGCATTCCTTCTCAATAGGTTTTGCATATTTTTACGCCTATTTTGAAAACCACTATAAAACACTTTGGTTTTGTAAAGAGATTATATTCATATTTCAGATTAACAACAGGGCTGAATAAGAATTTATTTAAACATTTAGTACCCAATCCAAGTCACTACTCGCTGATTGTTTTCACAATGATCGAAGTTGGGATCGTGGAAGCACTGAAATTGAATGACTCCTAGAAATCCGCGTACAATATGTATAAGCTTGGATGATCGAAAAATGAAAAAGAACAAGAGCAATAAGCATAAGGATTGGCCTTTCAAAATGTTGCATTTTTTATTTTCTTGACTGGAGACTGCTTCTTGTAATTTTACCATTCAAAATATAATATCTAATATCACCAAAAATCCAAATTGAAACCCATTATACAAAAAAATGTTTTGAGATGCAACTTTTACAAAAAATTCAGATTCAATGCATTACAAAAATAATGGATGGGAAAAATAATCATATTGTTCAAAAATCAATGTCCATGATTGTCAAAACTGAATCTATATACTTGGATTATCCCTAAAATCTGCCCAAAACATCCTATAAATCTGCCTAGAAATTCCTTGAAATCTTCCAAAAGCATCCCTAGAGTTTGTCTGGAACGTCTTGAAGATGGCTAGCAAGTCCCCATGTCCATAATGAAGTCTCCAGCAGTTTTGGGACATTTCCCAAGGGTCCAAAAGTCCTCGGAATACAGGTACATGTGGCACAACCTATCGTCCCCTATCGTCCCCATTCTAGAGACATGTCCCCCACCCCCACCATTCCCCTTTCCACCAAACCAATGCAACATAGGTATAAACTATAACAAGTAAACAACATATCCAAGAGGAGGCAAGTAAACAGCATATCCAAGAGAAGGCAGCAATATCTAGACACAACGTTATAGCATAGAGTTCAATAATGCATGTCATCACACTTTTAATCATTTCACACAACACAACTTTAGGCTACTTTCACACGATCCGGTTACTTTTCCTAACCCTCACAATGCCCAATCCATTGTCATGTCAGTCAATGGCCCACCCCAAATACACCTCACTACAGTCACCAACTGACCTTAATTTAATCACAAATCCCAACACGTTTTCCAGGGTTGCAGTCATTATACTTTTGTTAGATACTTAAAATCTAAGTCACACGAATTGAGTTTGATCACAATTAGGATCAACTGGAATTTGAATTTTCTTTGAGGAAGTTCGGCATTAGCTATTAGCTTTGTGTGAAGCAAATTAGTAAGGAAGCAACATTGATAAATATAACAAAATATTATGATTGGAAACCGTAAGGATAGAACGAAAGGATAATATACCAACTTGAGGTTACGAGACTAAGCTATGAACTCAATCAATAGGCATGAGATTCAAAGGAACCTCAACGAATTTCGAATATTCTTTGCTGAATTTCAAACCTCATGATTGAAGCTATTTGAAGTTGAACCAACCTTGTGAGATAGCTAACAGTGAAGTTCGTAGAACCAAGTGAGATAGCTAACAGGGGATTTAACCTTTGAGTAATTTTTGAATTTAGAAATCAGTGTTTAAAAGTAGCTGACAAGTATTGATTAAATGCTTAGCTATAACATTTGTGATAAAGGAAAGTTATATATTACAATATATGAATTTGCTATTATTAATTGTTATAAATAACATGCCTGCTTCTAAATCTAAACCGCTAATCTGAATTATTTAAGACTCCATATATATATATCCAAAATTTTGGAAAACTTACAGTTTATTTTCCCAAAGATATCTTATCCAACTTTTCTGAAAACATACAGTATCTGTTTACCCTATATCCATATCAGTAGTATCCATATCAATTTTTGTATCCGTTTCAGTGCAACTTAGAGATTTTATTAAGTATCCACGAGACCAAAGCGGTCTCAAGAGGTGAGGTGTTACATCTTTGTGGCACAGACCTTCGAATAGCCAAAAAAAAACGGAGCAATACTGTAAATGTAAAAGATACCAACTAAAACGACATCGAAAGGCCACTTTGGAGATATTCGTATGGTCTATCAAAGTTTTCGGGCACAAGTCATATTATTCTCATAATAGCATCACAATATTCGTTGCAGCATTAACCATTGTGCACTCGTCTGCCAAGAATATAGGCGCTACAATATCTGTTTCTTTTGCAGGAAGAGCATACAATTTCATTGTAGACGCGTCAAAACCTCCACTGAGTGGCTTACAAACGACAGCCAATGACCTTATCTCTGGATTTACTTAGTAAGTTGAGTACAGATGGGACTACATTTTGACTAACGAAGATTTTCACAAAAAAGGGCACATGTATCCAAAAAAATGACCCAAGAAAATTACAAAGATACTTCACGAAAGGCTGTGCAAATTACAGAGATAAATCAGATTGAATCTGGGCGCGTAAATTTCCAGTGTATATGTTTATTTGCTGCAGAATATTCCAGCATGTCGTCGAAACAATTCATCCGATACGAGGACTCACTTAAGGTTACGAGGTTTGGGGATAGACCCGCGTTCGCACGTCAGTCTTTTTGCACTGAGAGACGGCCGGTCTAACTTCTTGTGCCGTGAGAGAATTCAAACTCTCCTAGCCGGGGTTCATGCTGGCTACATCGTTGTGGGGCACCATCTTTAACAGGCGGTGTAACACAACCCAATCGATGGATTTTATAAAGTGTGTCAACTAGCGGTGCGGAGATGTATCGCCGACCTATGACGGAAAGTGAAGATACACGAAAGAGGGAAAAAGGAGAAGGAATGAGAAAAATAAAACGCCAAAGTCAATTTGTTCACGAACTCATCTGTTATTCGATTAGAACCCAAGTTGATGAGATAAAAAAAACTACTGTTATTAAATGTCTCTAGAATAGTAAGTTTAATTAGGCCATTTGTGTGGTTCTGATAACGCAATTAGTTAAGTGATTTTCCTCTATTTTTTGTGGTTCAGGTAGCACGCTAGGGTATTTGATTTTTCCGTATTTTTTATTAATTAAAGGTCGTGGATTTTCCCGTCACTAAAACTTCGAGGGAAAAGAATCAAAATTTAAACTTCGAGGGAAAAGAATCAAAATTTGTGCATCGACGTTTGTTCGGCCAGGTGTGATAAAGAAAGTGAAATTGTTTTTTAATATTTAAAATTTAGACCATGGGAATGGTTTGACCTCTTAAAGTGAAATAAGATTGGAAAGTTAATGAAAAGAAAAAGAAATAAGTTGAAACATCGCTGTCCCTACCAGCAACCGACCGTCAGCCAAACGGGAAAGTTGAACATAGACGTGTGTAGACTATTTGCAGGTCGTGAAAAAAGCCTTTATCCCATCGAACAGACAGCATAGATGAATTGAAACGGCGGGAGAAAAAAAAACCCTATTCTTTACCCACGTTACTCTTGACGGCCACAAAAGAAAACCGCGCCTAGCATCATACGATACACGGAAAAAAGACACCAATTTTCAGAGTGCGTGCCCTGGGAGGCAGAATTTCTCGAGCCCCACAAAACCAAGTAAATACAAATACAGAGAATAGCGATAGAGATTGATTTATCAACTCTAGCAGCTTAACTGTATTTATTTTCTCTCTGAAATTTCGGATATTTTTCCTTTCCACATATATATATACACGTATAGTTGGTTAATTACTATTATTTATTCCCTTTCCATTTACATAGAGAGTTAGTTGATTATTATTTTTTTCTTCATTTCAATTTATAAATAGAGTTGGATAACTATTATTATTTATTATAAGAAAGTTTAGTTAATTATTATTATTGGTTATAAATATCATAATTTGAAGTGTAAATAATAACTTATAAATATCTTTTATTTTATCCATATATATTATTATTTTTATCATTTTCATATTAAATAAATATAAACATAATTGAGCTAATTTTTATTATTTATTAAAAATATATAATTTAATTAATTATCATTAATTATTATAAATAATATTTTTAAATATGTAAATAATATGTCTATACTAATTAGGGTTATGTTATTATGTTTTTACATAGATTCAACTCAAACATACTTCTCTCTTGCCCTCAAACATAGCAACCTCACTCTGGTACTCAAACTTGGAAGCTAATATATTTTCCTTAGAAAAAATAATTCTAGTAATAATAAATAAATAATAACATTTATTCTATTACTATTTCAATTTAAAATTAAATTTTTATTTTTATCCCAACCCCAGATATATATAGATATGAATTATAATATATTTTCAACTTTATGTGTGTGCGTATATATATATATATATATATATATATATATATATATATATATTGAATTATGTGAATTGGAATGCTGTGAAACCCACAACGATTCGCCGAGAGCAAAGGGGCTGGTATTTGAGAGATATTACTGTTGGCGACCACAATAAGAGAAACAGCACCTAGCATCACACTACCGACAGGGAAGAGACCCGATTTTGCAAAATGCGTGCCCTAGAAATAAGAACCAAGCAAATGCGTGGCGCAACACAACCAAGCAAAATACAGAGAAGAGCGATAGCGATTAATTTATAAAATCTACCGGGTTGAGCATCTGTATTTTGTCTTTGAGCGTCTGAATTTTGACTTTGAAATCTGAAATCTCTAATGTATAAGATATATAATATTATTTTTATAAATATGAGAAGATATTTAAAAAAAAAAAAAAAAAATCATATCATGCCAAATTTAAATCTGTTTTTGCTGAGGAAAATTTCAAATTTACATAAATCATAATTGCAGATCATTATTTCGTAACATTCCTAGCCTAAATTTAAATTTCAATTAAAATTTAAAATTGCAATTGCAATTAGTCAATCTATAATATATTAATATAATCGACAATTTTACATGAGAATTATAAAGAAAAACTTTCCCTTTTTTTAAATTTTGTTTGGAAGTATCACAATTTATTAGATCTCAGCCGTTAACGATGATGAATCTAACAACCACTCACTGCTAATCGGAAATATGAATGTGAATGGAGAGGGCCTCATCTATGTTAGATATTTAAAGAAAAACATAACCTCACTAATAATCTATGGAGACATAGAAGTGAATTTTTTTGAGCTTCAGCGATAACCTAGATCTGTTCCAGACCTTGCGCTGCTGCCCCTGCAGCTGCGCCTGCTCTTGTAGGGCCCTTTGTTCCTTGCCGCTTCACGCTTTGTGGAATCCTTCCCCTGGCGTTTGATCCTGCCTCGGGCTAGCCGTTCTGACCGAGCTTCCAATCGCTGCGTGCTCTCTCTCTGATAGGCTCCGGCTTTTTTGCTTTTTGCTCTATGACTGCTTTCGTAATTCTTTTGGCTAGCCTTTGAGGCTGTTCAAGGGCCCTTTCAGGCATGGAGGACCTTGACTCCCACCATCCTCCTCCGCCTCCTCCTCCGGCCTCTGCCGCCAAAGCCTTCAACGTTCTTCTGGCCTCGCTTCCAAAGAAGAGGACTTATGAAGCTGCGAAGTTTGTTAAAAAATTGGATGACATTCCTGAGATCTTGCTGCCTGGTGAGGGTCCTATTCAGGTGGCCCTCTCTCTGGCCGATCGTGCTCTCGTTGGCCAGTTCACTGGCCTCTGGCCCTCGCCCAAATCCACTGAGATCTGGGTTGCTAAGAACTGGGCTCCCCTCATTAAGAACAGCGTGTCCTCCTATTTCCTGGGTCGAGGGTATTTCCTGTTCGAATTTGTCGATAAGGAGGATAAATAGCTCATCTTCAGGAATGGCCCCTATTTCATGGGACCCCAAGGGCTCTATCTCAATAAATGGACCCCTGATTTTGATCCTGCAGTAGATGTTCCAACCGCAGTCCCAGTCTGGGTCAGACTCCCGAATCTACCCATGCATTGCTAGAATTGGGATTCGCTAAAGCATATTGGAAACACCCTGGGAAAATTCATAGATCGCGCAAATAACAAAGATCAGTACGATTGTGCTCGTATCTGCGTTGAAGTCGACCTGGAAGTGGGCCTCCCGGAGGCCATTAAAATCAAGGTTGGGAGCTAGTCTCATATTCAAAAGCTCGACTATGAGCAGCTTCCATTCAAGTGTCGCAAATGTCACGTCTATGGACACTTCGCTAGAGGGTGCCCGAGTAATGCCGAAGCAGCCAAAGGAAAAGATGAGGGTTGGAACCAAGTCAAAAGGACAAAGACCAACAAAACAAATGTTGGAGCCCAGACAAGCAAAGGACCTCAACACTCCGCTGGTCAGAAAACCTAGACTTCTAAAGGGCAAGGTAATAAATTCGAACCTCTCAGTCTTAATTCAATAGAGATGCATGAGGTTGAAACACAGAATGACTCCTTGGGCAAAGGAACTACTCCAGAACCAAAGCAAGGTGTTAATACACCAAGCGGATTCAAAGGGAAAAATGCAAATACAGAGGACATGGTACAGGCCTCAGAGGAATCTGAGGAGGAAGGAGAAATAGGAGAATCACAAGTCTCTATCAGAAGATCAACAAGAGGACGAATCCCTGAGCGGGAAAAAAGAGAGCAGGAAACATACAAAGAAAAACTCCAAGGCACCCAGCCAACTCTTGAGAAACTATTGGAAAAGTCGGCCAAGAATACAAGAAACCAGATCGGCTCCAAGGGAGGCCAACACTCCCAAAAAAGTAAGTAATGAAAATCATCTCCTGGAACTGTAGAGGTTTGGGCAATAAAGCGAAAGAAGAAGGCACAATCCGAATAGAAACCCCAGATTTCCTTTTAATCTAGGAGACAAAGATGGAGGATGCAGCTTTCCTCCAAACAAGTCAGAGTTTTTGGAATAAAGGCAGTGGGCAGGCTGTCTCTTCTAGAGGAGCATCTGGCGGCCTGGGTACGTTATGGAATGCAAACAAATATTTGCTGCACAAAGCAATCCCAAACACTCATTGGTTGTTCCTGAAACTTCAGCACATAGAGTCTAAGGATGAAATCAGCCTTCTTAATGTCTATGTTCTAACTAATGCAGGAGAGAAGAAGTCTTGTTGGGACTCCATCAGAAATCTCGCTGACACTGAGAATCTTGAAAACATCATTATAGCCGGAGACCTCAATATCACCCTGGCACTGTCTGAAAAGCGTGGTGGCAGCATCGTGAGAGATCCAGCCAGGGAATGGGTGGAGGATCTCATGCAAGAGTGGGATCTTATCGTAAACGGTAAGTTTACTTGGTCCAATAAAAGAATTGGCCCTGGTCACATAGCTGCTAAATTAGACAGATTTCTAGTCCAAAGCTCCTTCCTGCTTCTTGGGCTAGAATCTAGATCGCGCATTCTCTCTTACAGTGCCTCTGACCATAGACCTATTATGCTTGAGCTTTTGCCGCAAAAGGACCTGGGACCTATACCGATTAGATTTAGCCTGCTTTGGATCCAGCGTCCAGGGTTTAAGGAACGAGTCAAGGAAGTCTGGGATCATCCGGTAAATGGCTCGCCTTTCTTTGTGTGGGAAGAAAAGCTCATAAGGCTAAAAACTGAGCTAAAATGTTGGGCCAAATCTATCCCAAATCCGACTTCAGAGCGGAAATCCGTTCAAGTCTCTGTAGAGGCTCATCATATTCATATGGAGGACGCAGTCATTACTCCTGAAGTTATTAATCTGGAAGCGGACCTCCAACAAAAGTTTCACAGGGCCTGCATGGCGGAAGAAGAACTTTGGAGGCAAAAATCCCGTAGCCTTTGGCTCAAGGCTGGGGATAGAAACACCTCTTTTTTCCACAAGCAAGCTAATGCAAGAAGAAATTTCAACACAATCTCCGAAATCAAAGATGGGAATGTTGTTCACAAGGACTTCGTGAGCATTAAAAAGGCTACCTACAACCACTTCAAGAATCTGTATGGCGAGGAAGAAGCTGGGATCCACTCTGACACCTTCTTAGAAGTGATTCCCAATGAGATAACTTCCAATATGAACAATTCTTTGGAAGCGAAAGTATCCAAGGAAGAAATTAAGACAGCGCTTTTTGAGATGAATCCAGACAAATCCCCCAGACCTGATGGATTTACTACCAGATTTCTTCAAGACTGTTGGCAAATAGTTGAAAAAGATTTATGCAAAATGGTTAGGAAATCTCAATCCTGTCATAAAATCGGGGGTAGTACCAACTCTGCTTTCCTAGCCCTCATTCCGAAGGAAAAGGGAGCTAATGTCTTTAATAGATTCAGACCTATTTCGCTATGCAATATTGGATACAAAATCATAACCAAGGTTATTGCAAACAGGTTGAAAGGCATTCTTCCCAAAATTAATCCGGAAAACCAAGGAGGATTTGTGCAAGGAAGACAAATAGTGGACAATTTCATTCTTGTGCAGGAGGCGATCCATTCTAGCATTCAGCGCAAAGAGAAAGGAATGGTAAAAAAGCTAGATCTTGCAAATGCATTTGACCGAGTAAAACATAGTTTCCTCATTAGAGTCTTACGAAAGTTTGGTTTCGGGGAGAATTTCATAAACTGGATCAGTGCATGCATCTCTGAGCCTTGGATCGCTCCTTTAGTGAACGGGAGGGCCGCTGGCTTCTTCAAAGCCTCGCGTGGGCTTCGCCAGGGATGTCCTCTTTCCCCTCTTCTTTTTGTCCTTCAAGCTTCTGTCCTAAGGTTCTATTTGAATAAGGAAATCACAGAGCAGGAAATCCTGGGTCTAAGCATTGCTAGAGGAGTAAGAAACATCAATCACGCTTTGTTTGTTGATGACACCTTATTGATGGGCGCAGCTTCGCTGCACTCTGCCTCTAAATTCAAAGATGTCCTCAACAAGTTCTGCGATGCTTCTGGCAGCATGCTCAACAAAGGGAGGTGCCATGTTTACAGCTGGAATATATCTTCCAGTCTGCTCATAGCCATCTCCAGGTGCCTTGGCTTTGCAGGCTCGGCTTCTTGGTCATCTTTTAAATACTTAGGACTGCTAGTCTTTTTCAAATCTGTCTTTTGCAGAGACTGGGCTCCTCTCATCGATAAGTTCAAATCTCGAATTCAGGCTTGGGGTCTTTCTTGGCTGAACTTGGCAGGCAAAACTATTTTGGTAAAATCGGTGCTCAGCAGTTTACCCATTTTCAAATTCTCAGTTCTATTAGCGCCCTCCGGTGTTCTCAAGAAATTGGATGATCTCATCCGGCGCTTCTTCTGGAAAGGGGGCAAAAGTAATGAAAAACGCACTCCCTTGGTGAGCTGGGAGAAGATCTCCAAACCTGTGTTGGAAGGAGGATTAAATATGAAATCGCTTCGTGCGCAAAACTCTGCTATGGGTGCCAAAATCGTCTGGCGTATTGTTGACACCAATCCGGGATGGGCGCAGAAAGCTTTGTGGCGAAAATACTTCAAGAGTCCAAGAAAGCGCTGCCTGGACAATCCCCGATCTATTTCCTGCACGCAACTAGCAAAACTCTGTTTTAACTCTACTCCGCTCATCCAAAAGCATGCATTCTCGATGCCCGAGAATGGCAAAACAATTGATTTATGGCAAGACAGGATTATGATGAATCAACCGCTCGCTGAGGTGACCTCCCTACGGCCTCTTCGTTTCTGGATGTCAAATGCAGGTTTAATTTCGCTCTGGGACCTTTCGAGACGGTCGGAGAACAGATGGATTGGCTGGATCGATATTCTAGTGCCACCAAATTTGAAAAATCTGTGGGAAGTTTTGTTGTCACTCCTACACGGTCGAGCGCCGATTCTCTGCAACCAATCTGACAAGCGAGGTTGGGGTCCTTCAGGCTCCTACTCCGTCGCTATGGGTTATGTTAAGCTGTTGGAAATACCTCACGTCCCCCCGAACCCTACTGTCTGGAAAGGCCTGTGGAAATTAAAAACAATCCCAAAAGTCGATTATTTCTGTTGGCTCATGTGCCATAACAGAAATCTCACTGATGACAGGCTTAAAAAAAGAGGATTTCAAGGCCCATCTAGGTGCCGGATGTGCTGGGCGGATGAAGAAAGTATCAGTCATATAATGCTGAGTTGCAATTTTGCTGTTGAGGTTTGGCACGAGATTTTTCCACCTTGCGGTGACAGCTTCCTTTTTCCAAGCTCTATCCCTGAGCTCTTTGCCTCTTGGCCATTTAAATATCCTGGAGGTTCCCCTAAGAACAGCAGCTTTGAAGCCATTTGGCTTTCGCTCCCAAAATTTCCCTGTTCGCAAATTTGGCTTGAAAGGAACCGCAGAACTTTCAGGGATAAGGATCAGAAAATAAAAACCGTTATAGCTAAAATCAAAGCTCAGCTTAAAGAAAGTTTGGATAGCTACCTAGAAGCTTCTAATCTCAGCCAGAGCGATAAGGATTGGAGTAACTCGATGGGCTTCACCATCTCGGCAAATCCAAGGCAAAATAAGATTAAAGAAAGCTGGCAGATTAGACTCAATGAGAATGACTTCTCCGTTTGGCTCCTTAAGCATTCCTCTCCCCTCTTGTTCTTTGATGGAGCTGCTAAAGGTAACCCCGGGAAAGCTGGGGCGGGTGGCGTGATTAAGAACAATGAAAGCATTGTTGTTCACAGGTTCGCCTAGGGCTTGGATCACTCTACCAGCATTCAAGCTGAGGCACTTGCTCTCCTTCAAGGCCTCATGCAAGCTAAAAATTTTGGCATCAAAGATCTTGTAGTGGTTGGTGACTCTCAACCAATCATCAAATGCTTGGTGAATGGCGCTGAACCGAAGGATATCAACTTTGCTAGATTGATAAAGTGAATTGCTGCTATCTCCAAAACCCTCCAAAAGGTCACTTTTTTTCATGTGCTCCGAGAAAATAACAAAGATGCTGATCTTGAAGCAAACAAAGCAGCCCTTCTCCCCACTGGCTCTTTGTTAAAAAATGGACATGAGGATTGGGCCCCCATTCCTTAGCTTTTTTGTCAAAGTTTTCATGTTTTAGCTTAATTAGTCATGTTTTTCTGCATTTTATTACAGCAATTTGTCTGCATTCATAAAGCTGGGAAAATTGTGAAACTCTCAGCAAGGAATATCTGTAAGAAACAACGGTATAGTCACAGTAATATTCTAGATACTGTGGCAATTGAGAAAGACAATGAAGCAGGGCTTCAGTTTGTAACCTGTTTGGAGGCTTCTTTGCCCAAGTCCTAATATAAAATCATAACCGTTCTTGTTAATAGAAAAAAAAAGAAGTCTATGCAGACAGACTTTTTATCCTACCGCACTTATTTCATATATAAAACTAGATCTTTTCCTTTTTAGTAATTTCTAACCTTAATCTCATACTTCAGATTACAATTCAACCTCTTATTACATATTACTTCAGATTACAATTCAACCTTTTGTCTAAAATAGACCTATTTTCTTTTTCTAATAATTATTTTATTATTTTATTATAAAATGTATATAAAGTGGCAGGGGCAGGGGCAGCTCAATTGGTTAATTCCAAGTTTGTGAAATCTTTTTCTAATAATTATTTAATTTTTTAATTATAAATGTGTATAAAGTCCCTGGGGCAGGGGCAGCTCAATTGGTTAATTCGAAGTTTGTGAAATTGTGGAAACAAGGCAACCCAAATTCAAATCCCCTTCAGCATAGTGGCGGCTAGCGGCTGGGTTCCTCAGGGATTTTTTAAAAAATTAAAATGTGTGTAAAAGTTATTTTATTTTTTCTAAGTAAAAATTTATATATACATGTGCACAATTATTTTATAAAAAGATAAATGTTTTGTTAGCGTAGTTCGTTTGCATTAAAAAACAATCTATTTATTTATAAAAGGATTTTTTATATTTTCCCAAATCTGACAATAGCATTATTGACGAAATCGTAATTTTCCATCATTAAATCACTTTTTTAAACATATAAATTAATTCAGCCTCCTTAAAAAGCCTCAGAACACTCAGATCAACAACCCAACTACTAAAATCTGCAGTTTCAAATTTTCCAACCAAAATTTGCAAAAAAATAACAGATCAAAAACCTACCAAAAAGCTTAAAACGTTTACACTACGGTTTTATTTACCCTTACAAGTTACAACCTGTTTTTAACCCAATGACAGCTAAGGGTAAATATAGTCTATCTGGTCCTGGAGCAGGAGGGAAAATAGTCCTGATACGGCCGATATCCAGAAAATGGTTATAACACCAGAATCACAGGTATGACATGCTTGACATGTTGATGCCAGTCATACTACCACACTGGCATTATAGCATCCGTTATACTGCTCTTCCCGGAAGGATCCCTCTATGCAGATATCCTCCTCTGCTGCTTTACAGCCACATAAACTATATTTATCCATGTCCGATATATATATATTATAGCATTTGCTATAAACTATTTGATTGTCTATTGGAGATGTATCATATAGGTAAACGACTGGATTGTCTATTGAAAATGCACGCCAAAGAGAAGCTGAGATACTCGTGCCTTAATGATATGCTAGCCTCTGCTTCACGTCTGATCATTTTCTGATGTATCAAGTAGATATGTCATTGTGAGACACAAGACTCACCCAAGGTCCACCCTTGACGATAAGTAAGCCGTTCTAACTCAGAAAACTGTTAACCCCAATCTGAATTGGTTTTCCCAAACATTCTCTCGGCCCAAAGCGATGACATTGATTGGACTCAACCATTGACTCATTGAACGACCTGACCAATTAAATAATACATAATATATTCATATTTTAATAAGAATATATATATATTCATGCATATCAACATCAATGTAAACCATTAGACACCATATCTGCAAAGACTGTTGATTTCTACTGCATCAAATGGTGCAATTAAGAAAAACTTCACAGACTTCAAGTTATGAGATACCGATAATTTAAGTCCCGAGACAAAATACATGAATTTTGAGGCTCTAAACGGCCTCTATTGTCCAAATATCATTAGACTCTAACCGAATGAGTAAATTTTGGCATCCCTGGAAATTATATTGGGTCCAAAGTCCAACTCACTAGGTCAAAATGACCAAGCCCCAGAATATGAAGTTTGCTGTCTTTGCTGAATGGCTTCCATTTTGCACAGCCTATAACAATCCCATAAAGATGTCTTCAGTAGAATTTCACCCTATGTATCATTTCAATTATTGATAATTATACTCATAACAATTACATCCAACTTTCCTTGTGAACACGGTCGCAAAATGGTTCCATTTCGGGCCCTCATTTACATTGTCCAGTAGCCAGCACAGGCAATGCAATTGTCAGACTGAAACATGCGTAGTGACCAGGCAGCTCAGCTCATTAATACTGTACATTTTCCTATGAATTTTTTTATTCTTGTATACGAAAGCTTAGTTTCTAGTTTCAATCTTGGAATCCAACAATTCCAAATCAAGCCCTAAAGGACGAAGGAGTACAAAGTTGTTTCCCATATATGGTGAAATGCTGAAAAAGCTATTAAAATGAGCTGAAAGTCGAAAAACACGTCAATTCATATCTTCTCCATGTCAGACACAATGGACTTGATAGTATCTCCAAATTTCCCAAAATGGGTGTCCCACTCTAACTTCTCTTGTTATAATTTAGGTTAATGTACACAACAGCTCAGCTGAGTCATAGCAAATCAAGGGTTCAAAGAGGCCACTTATCAAGTTCATCACCAATTTCGACCAGCTTTATTTCAAAACCAGTCAGAGTTGCCCAATTCTAATAACACAAACTTTTTAGTGATATATGTAGCACTCTCAATCAAGAAAATATATACAATTAAACCAAAAAAGAATCCAAGAGTGTATGGAAAACTACATTGCTGACCTCGAGCAGTTTGCATACTAGTGGAGTCTTGATGTAGTTCTTACAATTCTGCTTCAGCATATTATGCAGCATTTGCAAACCTACACAACCAACTGTAAGGCTTAAGCTAATTCTTGAAACAGAACATCAGTCACAGAACCCTGCGTACTACAAATTGGATAAGTCAAAATGTAAAGAAGTACTCACAACAGGGCAACATAATCTTACCATTTTTCTTCATTATGTCAATTAAAACCGTCTTTGACCTTGTCTTTAGAACAGCGTCCAGTACCATGGAAACATCTCTTATGCTGGAGACAACGACCAGCTTTGTAAAGTTTCACTTGTGAATTAATGATACAAAACCTTTATCTTGGAGTAATGTGAAGCATTTGAAAGCTACCTACACGAATAAAAGGACAAAAAGACGTAGCAGTTACTAACCTGTGAGAAACATCCCCATGCTCTATATCCCCAGATGCTGATGTTACAAGTAATAGCTTCAAATAATCTTTTGCAACATCCTGTTTGACAATAACCTCACTTTAGATAATTTATTTCAATCATCAGATGCTATATATCTGAATGTTGTTCAGACTCCAGGATAAAGACAAGTGCATGCAAAGACCTTTGAAATACGACCTTTCCATAAAAAAATCTCAAAAGGTTCAACAGCCACAAGCACAGTCAATAGATCTTAAAAAATAGAAAATATATATTGACTCCACTTTTATAGCAGTGGAAGACTAAATACAGGCATAAATTATAATATAGACTCTAGAGTAGACATAGATTATGGCTTCCATGATTTCAATGAAGAAGAGGATACAAACGACCAGTTTTTCAAATATTGCCAACATGGCGATATATCAGGAACTTTCCAGACCAGTGATAATATCGCCATTTTTTCAAATTTTATATATATATATATATATATATATATATATATATTGGGAGAAAATGGAAAATATTAGCTGAGTCAAGATTTTTGGTTGTTTCATGAATTTCCTTGCTCAATTTGAAGAGGAAAATCAAGGGATTGAAAACGAAGGGGTTACTCACTGTTACATTTGCTCGTAGAAAGGCTAAATGGAGGTGGTTGATATAGATGTTATTAAAAATTCAAAAAATAAAAAGTATATTTTCTAAAATTTTTAGTATTCTGATATTTGTTGATATTCTCTCCGATATTGCCAATAAGTTTCTATCCAGACCATCGGTGATATATTTTCCCACATTATATTTGCATCATTGCATCAGGCCACTTGTTTTCATCCAATGCCCAGTCTAACAAACAATTTAAACTAGAAACAAAAAAACAGAGAAGTTTAAAAGACTAGCTTACCACATGAATTAAATAAATAAATAAAACCACCCGAAAAAGTACCTTGTTTCTTTGTAAGGACATTATCCATTCTCTCTATTGATTTGATGACATTATAGACCAAATGTATTGCAAAATGCACTTCAAATGAAAACCAATATTTCTACACTACGTTTGGGAACCTTATTGCAAAACGTTACAAGCTACATTAGCATTCTAATCATTTTTGTTACGCACTGCAGCACTGCAACTATTTCAAACATTATTCAAATTTTATATTCATCTGACACTATGAATCATAAAGCATGTGGACGTTAATCAAATCAACACATACATCCACATCAAGTGATATATTACTTGCTAAGTTATCGGTTGATGGTAATCTGTATTTGTGTTCAAAAAATCAGATTTTCTATAAAAAATAGCTATATCACAAATTTTCCATTTGAAAATTTGCCATGCTTTAAATATGCATTGTGCACTCTCAGTTTCCCAAAGAAATGTAAATACAATTTGTGTAGTTGGTTTGGCTGTGAGAGATATAGATCTCATGAAACTTCTGTTCCCCACAGAACTTTGTTCTCTCTATCTAAAAATCTACAGCTCTGCACTACACCTTACCCAATAACCATGGAATGTTGCAAAAAGTTGAAAAGATTATTACATAGATGGATTTACTGCAAATTCCAGTAAAAACATACCTTGTCCCCACAAATTCCACCCTTGCTATCTAACAATTCATTGAGCTTCTCTTCCACTACACACATATTTGAACCAAACAGCATATCCACACCTGTTAAAAACCCCAAAAATAAGAGCAAAACTGATGAACGATAAGTAACATCGAGAATGCAGCATACCTGCTTCAAAGCATTCTATCTTTGTTGGAACCCTAGACTTATTCAGGTTCAAAGCATTTCCTACATTACAAACTGTATTTTCTTTCTTCATTATACAAAAGTTATTTGAGACCTCAGCCTGCTTCTCAGATAAAGCTGATGACTGTTCACGTTTTCTTTCAGAAGGCTGGGATGAAAGTTCCCCTTCTGCAACATTTGCCAAGGCACTGCACTCTCTGGTTGATAACACTTTATTATCTAGAGAACCCTCATTTTCACTATCTTCCTGAAGCATCCCAGATACTCCACAGTTTTCTTCTAGCTCACTTCTAGGTACCACTGCTCGAGCAAATGGATCACTACCAATAAAACCTCGACAATCAGCAGAACCACATTCACACTTCTCTGCTGCAGTACCAATTGCTTGCAAACAGTTGTAATCAAATGTGAGCTCCTCACCCTGAAAATCAGCTTAACAGTACCAAGAAGAAACAAGTCAAGTAAAAAGGAGGAAAGAATAAGTTCAATTCTTTATGAACTGGAAATAATAACTTATTTAGTTTCAGCTCAAAATTCTATGTTGAAACAAGTATGGAAAAAGCAGCATGCAACAGAAATGAATTAACTCTACTCTGGAAAACACAATGTTAATAAAACCAGGCTGCCCAACATAAGAAGCAGCAGCTACGCTACCAGCAAGCAGACACAGTAAGAGATACAGAACTGTACATAAATTGAAATCAAAGGAAATTTCTATTATCGTCCTTGGAAGGCGCAAACAAGATGTCTAAAGATATGTCAGATGTTAAAAATATTTGGATTATACATATATATAGTTCCACAGGACGCATCCCCTAGGGTGGGGTGCACACACCCCATGCTTCCCACAGACCTGTGATGCGAAAATGCTTCCCCACGTCCCCCTTTTGGGGAGACACAGGGAGAAACATTTCCACAGGGTGGGGGACATGTCTCCCCAAAAAGGGTGCTTCTGGGTGCACCCTCTCAAAAAAGGAACACACAGAAGCACCCTTTTTGAGTTTCAAGAACTTTTGTGGGGAGAGTATGGCCCTATTATTGATATGCAATTCATGATAAAAGTGGCATTCTCCTTTATCTTTCATTTTCATCCCTTTACTTAAATTTTTAAAATTACCATGAAATGACTAAGGATGTTTGAGAGTGGTTCCAACCTCATTGGATTTCATATGGAGAAAGGAGAATTTTAGATCTCCCACAAAATCAGCAGAATTAACAGTTTTTCAGGGTTTCAAGATCGGGGGAACTGCATTGTTTCCATTGGATTTGTCATGTACTAGGGTATCGAACTAGTATTTAATCAAGAGCACCAAGCCCTCTATGTACCTTGATGTTAGTGGCATTGGTTGACGAACTCCTCTATCATGACCCTAATAAAAATATACCCATCACTCAAACAAAATCTTGACTTGACATGCTACATTTTTTTAATCTTATTTTAATGCTTGGACAGTGATATTGATGACGAAGATCCCAATATAGGTAATGATTTTGATGATATGTAGGTATTTGTTGTAGCATGACCTTTTTTTGATGCTAGAGGCCATCTACCGCCTATTTGTTGATGTATTTTCGGTTCAGAGATGGATTGCACTCGGTGCTATTTTGGTTATGTGCACACTTACATGCAATATAAATGAGAACATTTTCTTAATTGTGTATAAATGGTTTGGATTCATATGGATGCACATGAATATATATGTTTTTCTTTAAAATTTGAATATTTTAGGTGTTTTTGTGTTGATTTTCTAAGTGCAATAGAGACTTGAACACTATTTCTGAAATTTTGATCATTACTTTTGATGTATTCTTTTAAATTATTCCAATATATCTTTCAGCGATTATACTTCCGAAATTCAACCATAAAGAACAGTGGAACAATAGAGATCACAATGCACAAAAGAAGACAAGATTTACCCTGGGAAAACCCAGCAACCTTTTCAAAAGAGAAATATTTCTTGTTCAACGAGACACACACCTAGACCTATGGTCAAACCTAGTCTTCCCCTCCATGTCAAGCCTCCCAATCTGATCCAACAATTCCCTGTCTGTCCTAACCCAAAATTTCGGCCCTTCTACAATTGCCAGTCACCCCATAAATTTTAGCCCTATAGTTGCCTAGAATTTCAGCCCCCTGCAACAAATTGCCCAAAAAAACCGCGAACCAGTGAGAGAGAAGAGTCTATCCACACGTGTGAGTTGCAAGAGAGAAGAGAGAGTCAATTCGTCCTTCTATTCATCCAATTTGTCCTTCTTGTCCTTCACTTGCTTGCCTAGAACTTGTCTTGAGTGAGAGAATATGAATGCCCAACTGGAGGAGGTCAAACTACCTAGTTTATATAGTAGTTTGTTTTGGTCGAATGAGTGTCTTGAGCCAGGGCTGGCTTGACTTGGAGGGAGACTAACTCGACAACTTTTGGAGCCAAAAATTACATTTCAAAAATTCAAATTTTCTTCTTTAAAAAGTCGTAATGGGAAATTTCAATTTGACTTGAAATAACTTTTTATTTTGACTCTAGCATTTAAAATATGTTTTACAATGATAAATACAAATACATCAAGTGACCAAATATACATTATGAAGACCACCCATAGTTACAAATTCAACACTCCCTCTTAACTATGGAGGTATTCATAATCATTGTCATAGATATTCTCAAATTGAAAATTTTTCTCTAAAGAAAAGGTTATACATCATCACCAGCATCATCATCAATCGTCAGCATTTGTTAGTGGTCATATCCAGGTCGATACCAAACCCATGGTAATGTCATCATCATATCAGGACTCACTCTTCTAGAGTAATCGGTCCTCAAATCTCATGGCCTCTCCCTAGGCCAAAATGTTAAGACCCTCAACTAGCAAGCACGCACTCACCCTTCCTAGTGAGTGCTCTCAGCCAAGACCTCACTCAACCCCTCCCTAGATGGTGATCGAGTCTAGATGTTGAAAGGACCTCACTCCACCCTACCTGGTGTGTGATCATGGTCCAGTCCAGGATCTCACTACACCCTTCCCTGGTGTGTGATTGGATCCAGATGCTAAAGGACTTCACTCCACCCTTCCTAGTGTGTGACCAAGGTACAGGACCTCACTCCACCCTTTGTGGTGTGTGATCAAGGTCTCCTCTAAGAGGCACACATTCAACCTGCCTAATGAACACTTTGGACCTCTCGGACCCATTCTCCCTACCAAGAGAATGTCCATCCGTGTTGCAGACATATCATCACTCCCTCTCAATAAGAGGGGTAATCTCCACGAGCCCCAGATTGCCTCTGAAGTACGCGAACTTGTCCCTGAGCAACAACTTCATCAAAACATCAATTGTCTGCTCATCGATGGAGATTACTCGAGCCTTATCACTCTCCTCTGCACCATGTCATGGATGTAGTGGTACTTGATCTCAATATGCTTCGACTTGTCATGGAACACATGATTCTCTGAAAGCTTTACACAACTTTGATTATCGTAGTGTATCACCGTCAATTCCAACTCTTGGTCAAACAATCCTGCAAACAATTTCTGAAGCCATACTACTTCAATTGCGATGTATTCAGATTTTGCAATTCTGAGTGCAACTGACTTATGCTTCCTGCTCATGCAAGATATCATACGGACTCCAAGTTGAAGCATACTCCCGACGTACTTTTCCTATCCTCAACACTTCCAGCCCAATCTGCATCTGTATATTCTAGAAGTTGTACATCATTGCTTGCTACATATCTCAAGCCATATTCACAATACCACGAAGATATCTCTAAATGTGCTTTGCAATAATCCAATGCTCATGCCTTAGTTCAACCTGGAACTATCTCAATGTGTTCACAACAAAGCATATGTTCGAACTGTTGTTAACCAAATACATCAATGAGCCAATCAACCATCGATACATAGATGGATCTATCAATTTGAAGTCGAAGCCTCTCAACTTCTTCAAATTAGTCATCATGGGTGTCGCCATGGATCTGTAGTCCATCATACCAAATCTCTGAAGGATTTCTAACACCTACGTTCCTTGACCAAGGAAGACTTCAACAAGTTTCTACCATACTTCCAGTCCCAAGTAACAATGCATCAACCCAATATCCTTTGTATTGAACTCATAAGCCAACTGCTTCTTGTACTGAATGATAAGAGGCTCAGCACCTGTTAGAAACAAGTCATCAACACATAACAATAATATCGCAGGTGCATTCTTCACAACCTTAAAATAATGGTTTGGATCAGTATCTCTCCTGGTAAATCTCAATCTCATCAAATTGTTTTCAATACGTGCATACCAAACTCTAGGAGCTTGCTTGAGTCCATTCAAGGCCTTCTTCAAATTGTAAACATGAGATTCCTTTCCATGTAGCTCAAAGCCTTAAGGTTGCTCTATGTACGCTTCTTCCTCAATCACACCATTGAGGAAATCAATCTTCACATCCATCTGGTGCTATTTCCATCTCAACAAAGCAGCAAGACAAATGATGCATCTTATAGAGGTGTACATGACAACTAGAGCAAAGGTCTCACCATAGACTTCTCCCTCTTTTTGGGAGAACCCTCTAGCCATGAACTGTGCCTTGTATTTGTCAATACTCCCATTTGCAACATACTTGGTCTTCTGTATCCATTTTGAAGTCACCACTGACTTCCCTTCTGGCCTTGGCACAATCTCCCACATATCATTCTTTGTAATAGATTTGTATTCTTCATTCATCGCTTCCTTCCACACTTGTTGGCTAGCTGCTTCTTCATAACTGGAAGGTTCTGCATCAATAAGATTTGTCATGAGAGTTGCATAGCTAGAAAACCTCTTGGGTTTCTTAACTTCTCTGGATGTGCCATTAGGAGTCATGTCCTACACTCTTCTAATGTAGATCTCAACCATGTTGGTCTCTTCTTGATCTCTGGGACAATAACCAGTTCCACAAGATCACAAGACCCTTATGCCCTTCTAGGGCATTCTATAGAACTCAAATGTTCTTCCTTTGAAGCCTCCTAATTCACTTCATTAAAGGAATCCATGGAGACTTCCTTAGATGTAATGTCCCGTTTTCAGAAAAATCACAAGTCTGTGCCAGAGATGGACTGCTGAGGCATTTACTGGTTATGTCTCCTTCCAAAGAAGGGAGAGAACCAGAGGCTACCTGGCCTTTTGCAGTCTCTGTCTACAGATATGTAATTATTCCTATTCAGGAATTGCTGCAGCAAGCTCCTTAGGGACGCTGTATAAGGAAGCAGATGTAAAAGTAAGGCCACCCACTGCTGGAATGCCTTAGAACATATATATTTCGACCTCCTTGCAGAATGTAAGCTCAAAGAAGTAACCTTAATCAGGTTATTCAGATCTCCCACAGTGAACTAGCTGAAAATGGCAGCAACATGTAAGCACAAAATAGCTGTCTACAGAAAATAACGCTATATAAGTGAGAAATGCGACTGAAGTCCCTTATATGACTCAATATATGACTCACTTCCAGAATCAAAGGTAAAACAAATGAATCTACCTCATATAAATAGATCTCCCAAAACAATATGCCTCAATCTAGCTCAAAACCCCATAGTCTAACTCATGCAGAAAAGACTGAAACAAGAACAGCATTATTCCTACTAGGGTTTCTGCAATAAATAAGTGACATATCATATCTGAAATGAACAAGCATCCAATGGCTAAGAAAATGTGATTCCTTTCCTCTTTATACACAATGAAGATCACCCACAAGGGGTTTCATGGAAATACAAGTGTACAAGTGCAGATCTGCAAATATATGTAGATGGAAAACGCAGTCACTGCAACACTGAACATAAATATGACTGAGAATATGAAAATACAGAAGAGGAATGGAATATAGAGCTTTCCGGGAGAAGGGTTGGCCCTTTCTCCAAAGAATAAGCCCTCAAGGCAAGGGATCAAACCCCGCAGCTGCTGCTCTCACAAGAATAACGCAGTTTATCCAGTGAACTGCGTTGTAATGGATGGAACATGAGTTGGCCACATGCCAAGATCTGAAATCAGCTCTGAAATCTCCTATACAACTCCCTCAATGCAAGAGAAACTCCCTCCATTGAATAGAAATGCACAAGAGTAGATGAAACAACCCTCCCACTGCACTGCCCAGCAACACAGCGTCCTCTGCTATAGAAATAACGCTATAACTGTGCGAATGCTTGGCCTACAATCCAGATGTGGGAGAGAGGAAGCACAACCCCTTCAAGAGATCACTCAATGAAGGAGAAGGAATTCCTAAACAGGAATTCCTCCAAACTCTACTGAGCAGCAGGAGTTTGCAGACAATGTCCAAGTAGACATGAAATCGAAATACACAAGCTAACCCCACAATGTTGCCCTTCTCATCCTTATGAAGTTGTGAGCTCCTTCACCTTGGGTCCCACCTCTTAGGGTTTCCATCTTCATTTGAATCTCTTCCCTCCAAAACTGCGTTGTCTTCTTAGGCAAGCTACTCCTCCTTAGGCTGCGCTGGTTGACATGGTCAACCTGACCTTGTCCTCATACACTTGGCCCTTTTCACACTAGGAGGTGTAAAATAAGCTGCTCAAAAGGTCCCTTTTTACATTAGGAAGGGTTTTATTCATATTAAAAAAGCTTCCTCTTCCTTTTTATTCACCTACTATACAATATGAGCAAAAATTAATGTTCCAATTTATTCATGAAAAATTTGGAACATTACAGTCCTCCCCTCCCAAATGTTGCTTGTCCTCAAGCAACTACAAGGTTAGAACTGAGTGAATCTCTTCACCTCCTCCGGTAGCATCAGCATATGATGGAATCCTCCAAAGAGTATGATGCCATCTCATCCATGAAATTCCATAGTGCCTCTCCCAAGCATATAGACTAGCATTTGGTGAAGCACCCCAAATGACTAAGATCATGAGAAGGAAAGTGCTCAAAGGGACAACCATGTGTGGTCTAGAGGTCTTCTCAAGGCATGGAGTGCATGATGCATGGGAAGTCCTCTCCCCCAATGTGAAACCTCCACCCTAAGCTATCATCCATATGGAATGAGCCACCCTCCTGCATGGTAACTCATGAAAAGTTTCCTCCACCTTTGGCTCCAGAAGTGTAGGTGCGCTGAATAACTGAACGTGATAGGCAAGGAATCCTATCCCATGTTGTCCTCCTCTCCACTTATGAATAGTGCAGAGTATGTGTTGTTCATGGGCTGCAAATGTATTGCCCTCAAGTGGCAAAATGTAGAGCAATCCATCAAAGATTTCTCCTCCAACATTGAAGAACAAGCTGCCCCAAAACATTTCTTCCATGATGAAGAGGACATGATCATCACAAAATGTCCAAATGAGATGTTTGATGTAGGCTTTAAATGTTGTTGTATGATACAAACAAGGTCTCAAAAGGACAAAGCGTAATCTCATCCATTGCTCCTTCAGAAAATGGCATGGCAAGTAGTATGTTGCTAAATGACTAGTGGTGAGAATTCTCACACCCACTAGTAGAAAGTAAATGGCTGAATGGATCAGCTAAACATACAAGTCATATTTGGTCACTTGCCCATGATTATACAATGAATTTTCATCATACTTATGGCCCACATCAAAAGAAAACAAATACTTAGCTGTAGTGGCCATAGTTTTTCTCATGTTCCCTTTAGAACATGGAATGCAGAAAATGTGGGAACCCTTCCCCTTTAAGGACACTCCCCACTCATGTATCATCCTTCCAATCATGCACCCAATGTAAATCAGATCCACATCAGCAAGGGGAGTCATGATCAGCAACAAAATGAGGAAAATTCTGAAGGTTTCATGTGATGCAAGGAAGTAACAACAATTTCCCCAATAGTGGCAACGTCGTTTTCCATGTCGTTGCTTCAAAAATTTACATGGCAAAATGCTTTGTGACTCATAGCTGATAACGTAAATTAGTTGAACATGTATGCAATGCAAAAACCTCTGCCATAGGCCATGTGAAAGATGGCTGCCCCATCATATAATTTGGCCCAACTTTGTCCGGGGAGCAATCTGGTCAGCTTGCCCTCTGGTAGAGCCATGCACTGCAAGATAATGGTAGGAGTATACAAATCAGCTAATGTAAAAACAGAATTCTTACCATATGCCGAGAGTAAAATGATGTATGGATCCATGAATGAACCCTCCATAGTTGTTTGGCATGCTCCCATGAAGAGGAATGAGCTAGGTGCTACAAGAAGATCCTTCTTCTCATACTTGGGAATCCAAGTCAAGAAGAATGTAGCATAGTAATAGATGACTCCATCTTCTACCTCATCCATCTCACCTCCTCTCTCTTCATCAAGTGCAACCAATGTGAAATGATCCTAGAACCTATGGGTTATGGATCCACCACACTTCCGCTAGGCACACTTCATCCATCGGTTACTGCTCCAAAGAGATAATGTTGTTGGCCTATACACATAGGCTCTCATCCATATCAAGCTCCTTTCTTTGACATGTAGCTTGTCAAAGACATTCTCCATAATGCTGCCATATATGAGGGATCCCCTCCATGAAGAAAACACCTCTTGCACCATGATAGTGCCATACTTCACCCTTGCAACACTATGCCAAGTGGGAGAGCAATTTTTCCCTTGCACTCTCCCAATCCTCCGAAGCAACAAATGTCCTTGCTGCCTCTCCATACCTCCATCACTCACCACATGTGGTGGAAACAAAATGACCCTACCATCACAATGCATCCACACTCCTTGATGTCCCATGATGAAAGTATCCTGCCAAGCTCCTTCCATCCACATACCCTTGAGGAAAGGACATGTCTCATGATGGCCAAACTCTATCCTTAGTAGCCAGCGCAACTTTGCCTCTTGTTGCCCTGTGTCATAGATATGCAAGTGGCTCACAAGCCTCTTGCTCTCCACCCACTCTCCTCCATCAAGGTATGGTTGTCCCCAATCCTTCTCTCCTGTAGCAACAGAAATCGTAGATTTGGTTTCTGTAGCAACAAGACTTGTAGATTTGTTGACTTAATAGCAAAATGGCTTTAATTATAAAAATACAGAAGAGGTATTTATAATAATAAATATTTATTGATATGATATGAATAAGACGATTGAAAGTTACAATGAGGTCTTGCTTATATACCCATGCAGGTGACCTTTCACGAACAAGCATGTCTTTTAGACATGCCTTTTCAGCTAACTTAATCACTAATTTACATAATTACTATTTAACTATTTAATGACTATATTTATTACATTAGTTATGAATTAGGTTCATAACATTGCCTCCTTCTCGAAAAGCTTTGTCCTCAAAGCTTAACTTTTCGACTTATGTAATTTGACATCTTATCTTAACCCTGAACAATTTTCTTCACTTTGCTGACGTCAATTTTTATTTTTTTATATCACTATCACTGGTCACTAGTACCTCACATGTATAATCCGCTAGTGATATTATTTTGGGAAATTTTTTTTATTTATTTATAATAATAATAATAATATAAATTATTATTATATAGATTTTATATATATATAAATATAAATTATATAATTGTTATATAAATTATATAATATATAATTATAATTTATATAATATATAATTATAGTTTATATATGTTTTAATTATGATTGTAGTTGAGGTCGATTTATCCGCACGAATGATCATAAACCATCCAAATGAAACATCAACATATACAACCCGTCCATTTTTAAACCGTCACACCGTTTGTTGAACATGTTCATTCAAACGCTCGGTGTGTAGAGTAAATTTGCAGATCTCTCCTCAATTCGATTTTATATATAATCCCAGTCAATCTCAATCTCAGCATCCATGGGGGAATTTCATTATGCAGTTTCAGCCAAAAGGGGAGTACGTGTTGGAAAATTTTATCGAGGATACCCACAAGGCCTTCACAACGACTATCAAGCTTGAAGGGGCGGGGAATCGAACCGAGGATGTCTCATTTTTTGATGTATTTGATGGGCACGCTGGTGGCCAAGTTGCAGATTTTGCTGCTGAAAATATTGGCAACAATATTTTGGAAGCCCTGAGAACAGATGAAGAATTTCTGAAACTGGGTCTTCGCAACGATACTACCAGTGTGACTGCTTTCATTATTGATGGCAAATTGGTGGTTATTTGATCTGCTGAAGCGTCTGCGTGCGTCTTCAAACAGTCCTGAATTCTTATTTTCTACTCAGTACTGACAATAAAGATGGAGCAAATTAAATTTTTGCCATAAATATTTGCAGACCAACTATATAACCTAAAGACGTCTGCATGTAATGGAGTCCAAGTCCCTTTTGGGCCCATATATACAAAGCGATAATTTGAGCACGAAACATCACATTCACAACCTTCATCAACACCTTGATCTGCTTCATAGTTATAAAGTTTTTTGGTTCAGAAAAACTTTGGATCTGTTGCGGGCAATCAAAACGAGTTTAGGCGCCTGCGATTTGAGTAGCGGATATTGGAAAATGGATCTCTTTTTATTGCCATCTTCCTCAAAAGCCCTGCTAAGCATTTTTTGGAAATCCACTATTGTGTGTTTATATGGAGTGAGCGCGGAATTTACCCAGAGATCCTTGTGAAAGCGCAGGCCTATAATGGCCTCCGGGAAGCAATGGGTTTCGGGAGTTATCTCTTATGTGAAGTCGAGGATATCGTGAAACGAGAGCTGCCTTATGATGTCCCCGAATTTTGCAGTCCGTGCCTTCAAGAGAAGAGCTTGTAATTGTCTCACTGCTTTCGTTGTTTTACAAAATGTGCTGAAATTATGCCTATTTTTTTTCTGCCGAGTAGCTGCAACCAAGACTTTATAACACTTTGTAAAAATGAAATGGCTGCTTTACTTTTCCGAAACTGCCTTCTTGCAGTCAGACCCCTGTAATGAGATTGAATAACAGTGGAAGCCTTTTCTTGCCTCACATCTTCAAATTCAGGAACTTCTTCGATCACAATGCCATCATCGTCAACGTCAACGTGATCATCATCATAGTGTGCTCCTAATTCATATGGCCAGTCAGCGTCATCATGATCGTGTTCTCCTTGCCATCTATTTCGCCATTGCCCCAAGGAGATAGCATTTACATGAGGTGGCCCCAAGGCGTGAGTAAAGCCTTCTTCGATCACAGGTCCATCATAATCGTCAACCTAAGCTCGTCCCGCGCGTCTTCCTGGGCCATCGTGTTTCTTCAATTTTCATATTCACGACCCCATCGGTGTATTCGAATTTATCACAACCGCTGTTCGTCCACCTCTTCTATCCAACTTTTTAAGGGAGTTCGTTGCGAAGTTTTACGTCCTTATTTTGTTGAGATGTATAATCTCCCAGCAACTCCTTCTGGATCTTGGATTCTGGCGGAATTATGTTTCTGTCTTTTATAATAGTCTCAAGATTACTCTCCATGAATTCAAGGACAATATGTAAATTTTGTTTGTGTGGATATGCATCTATTAGCTGAATTATATTTGGATGCAAAAACTCCTTCAATAATTTGATTCCTCTTAAAGCAGTTACATTAACACCTTCTTTAGTTTTACCCCGATGGATTTTCTTTCCTGCCACAGTTTTGTTTGTTACAGTATCGAAGGCTTTGTAGACGGTCCCATACGTACCCTACCCAAGGGTGATACCTTTGCAGTGCCGTTGAGAAGGATCGAGTGGCTTTAGAGGAGGATGGAGAGGAGAAACACTCGAGCCTTTGTTGTTATCAGAATTATCTTTATCTTTAACACCTACATCCTTGTCATAATGTGCCATTGACATAACATGTTCTTTTACAGAAATTAGTGATTTTTCATATATAAATTCTAGAGATTCATTTTTTCCTTCCTTGATTTCATCTACAGTTGTCACGTATCCACTTTGATTTTCGGTTTCATCCATGTTATTCTCACGAGTTCTTATTTCATCATCATCTTTTATTTGAACCATGGAAATTTCATTTCTTGTATAAAAGGCACATATATGTCCTGCCAAATATTTGTCTCCACACTTCCAACATTTCTCTTCCTTTTTTCCTTCAATACTTGTTGGTTGTTTTCCTTTTTTACGCATTGGTAAGGGAATGTATTTGCTTGAATTTTCCTTGGATGTTCTACTTGATTTTCCCTTGGCATAACTAACTGCCTTCTCATTATTCCAACATTTTTCATCCTTCTGTTTCTCATGATTTTCTTCTCTATTATGGATTACTGCAGAAATTTTTTTAACATGTACAGAAATTTTTTTTAAATGTGTAGAATTTTTTTTAAAACGTGTTGTAACTTCTGCACATGAATTCTCTAATTGCTGAAGCTTTTCTAGAATTTTTTTAGTCTTCTCAATTTCATCAGGGTCTTCACGTAATGGCACATTGTATGGTAAACAATGTTCACGAGCTTGTATACTACGTTCATAAGCTTGTAAGACGATGTTGTGTGCCATAGCTTCAATTTGGCTTGATATGGATCTGATATGGCTCTGATACCACTGTAGCAGCGGAAATCGTAGATTTGGTTTCCGTAGCAACAAGACTTGTAGATTTGTTGACTTAATAGCAAAATGGCTTTAATTATAAAAATACACAAGAGGTATTTATAATAATAAATATTTATTGATATGATATGAATCAGACAATTGAAAGTTACAATGAGGTCCTGCTTATATACCCATGCAGGTGACCTTTCACGAACAGGCATGTCTTTTAGACATGCCTTTTCAGCTAACTTAATCACTAATTTACATAATTACTATTTAACTATTTAATGACTAGATTTATTACATTAGTTATGAATTAGGTTCATAACACTCACAAGCCTCTTGCTCTCCATCCACTCTCCTCCATCAAGGTATGGCTGTCCCCAATCCTTCTCTCCTTTGGCATCTCCCCAATGAAGACTGCCATTATCCCAAAGCAAGTGTCCCTCCTTACACCTCATGGGATGTTGAGATGTAACCTCTTGAATAATTTCCAGGGAAGGCCTCTCATCAATCAAACCCTTGAATCCACCATAATCCAAGAGTGCTAAGGACAAGACATCCTTAGGAGATGGCACATCATGCATGATGCTCTCCAAATCCTTGCACCGTAACTCCTCATGCTGCATGCAACTCAATAAGGGTGCAAAGGAATGAGTGTTGATCCCTTCTTGGATCAAAACCTTATTGTACAGCGCTGTATAAACTGGCTTCTCTTCATCAGCATGAAGTTTCGATCCTGGGCCATGTGAATGCAAATTTCCCAAACCTCCTATGACCTTTTCTAAAATATCACTGCATGGAAAATTTTGCATACCTTTATGGATCTTTTAGACATCTTGTATGGCTGCAAGAGTCTCTCTCTTTGATTTGTTGGCTGATCCAACTGCTGATATGGTGGGTTGCTCCTCTATGAACTGGACAGCGCTGATAGAAGCCTCCTCAAGTGGAGAAGAAAGCTCCTCCTCCCCTGGCCATCTATCCACTTCCTCTTGTGGCCCTCCATGCTCTTCACTTCCTCCATGAGGATAGGAAGTTCTTTCATCTTCTCCTCCCTCATGAAACCCTCTAAAGGTTTCACTGCAGCTGTTCTCATCTTGAAACCCTCTTGGAGTTTCACTGCACCTTTCTTTCCCATTGGTTGAACCCCTTTGGAGAGGCTCCTTCCTGATCTGAAAAATTGATGAGAGTAACCTCATCCTCTCCATCTTTGTTCTCCTCTTCTTGGTATTCTCTGGGTGGATCTGAAATCCACTAGTTGAGCCAAGATGGTTGCTCCTTGCTCTTCTCTTTAGTTTTCTGAAGCTCGATCTCACAGGCAGTGCCAGAGATCATGCTCTGAAAACGCTGTAACGTCTCGTTTTCAGAAAAATCACAAGTCTGTGCCAGAGATGGACTGCTGAGGCATTTACTGGCTATGTCTTGTTCCAAAGAAGGGAGAGAACCAGAGGCTACCTGGCCTTCTGCAGTCTCTGTCTACAGATATGTAATTATTCCTATTCAGGAATTGCTGCAGCAAGCTCCTTAGGGACGTTGTATAAGGAAGCAGATGTAAAAATAAGGCCACCCACTGCTGGAATGCCTTAGAACATATATATTTCGACCTCCTTGCAGAACGTAAGCTCAAAGAAGTAACCTTAAGCAGGTTACTCAAATCTCCCACAGTGAACTAGCTGAAAATGGCAGCAACATGTAAGCACAAAATAGTTGTCTCCAGAAAATAACGCTATATAAGTGAGAAATGGGACTGAGGTCCCTTAGATGACTCAATATATGACTCACTTACAGAATCAGAGGTAAAACAAATGAATCTAGCTCATATAAACAGATCTCCCAAAACAATATGCCTCAATCTAGCTCAAAACCCCATAGTCTAACTCATGCAGAAAAGACTGAAACAAGAACAGCGTTATTCCTACTAGGGTTTCTGCAGTAAATAAGTGACATATCAGATCTGAAATGAACAAGTATCCAATGGCTAAGAAAATGTGATTCCTTTCCTCTTTATACACAATGAAGATCACCCACAAGGGGTTTCATGGAAATACAAGTGTACAAGTGCAGATGTGCAAATATATGTAGCTGGAAAATGCAATCACTGCAACATTGAACATAAATATGACTGAGAATATGAAAATACAGAAGAGGAATGGAATATAGAGCTTTCCGGGAGAAGGGTTGGCCCTTTCTCCAAAGAATAAGCCCTCAAGGCAAGGGATCAAACCCCGCAGCTGCTGCTCTCACAAGAATAACGCAGTTTATCCAGTGAACTGCGTTGTAATGGATGGAACATGAGTTGGCCACATGCCAAGATCTGAAATCAGCTCTGAAATCTCCTATACAACTCCCTCAATGCAAGAGAAACTCCCTCCATTGAATAGAAATGCACAAGAGTAGATGAAACAACCCTCCCACTGCACTGCCCAGCAACACAGCGTCCTCTGCTATAGAAATAACGTTATAACTGTGCGAATGCTTGGCCTACAATCCAGATGTGGGAGAGAGGAAGCACAACCCCTTCAAGAGATCACTCAATGAAGGAGAAGGAATTCCTAAACAGGAATTCCTCCAAACTCTGCTGAGTAGCAGGAGTTTGCAGAAAATGTCTAAGCAGACATGAAATCGAAATACACAAGCTAACCCCACAATGCTGCCCTTCTCCTTCTTATGAAGTTGTGAGCTCCTTCTCCTTGGGTCCCACCTCTTAGGGTTTCCATCTTCATTTGAATCTCTTCCCTCCAAAACTGCGTTGTCTTCTTAGGCAAGCTACTCCTCCTTAGGCTGCGCTAGTTGACTTGGTCAACCTGACCTTGTCCTCATACACTTGGCCCTTTTCACACTAGGAGGTGTAAAATAAGCTGCTCAAAAGGTCCCTTTTTACATTAGGAAGGGTTTTGTTCATATTAAAAAGGCTTCCTCTTCCTTTTTATTCACCTACTATACAATATGAGCAAAAATTAATGTTCCAATTTATTCATGAAAGATTTGGAACATTACATTAGACTTCAAATATGCCACTCTTTCATTGAAGGTGACATCTCGGCTGACCTCAATCCATCGCTGCTCTATAATGTATATTCTATAGGCCTTGATGGTTCGTTATAACCAACAAACCTTTCTTTCCTGAAAGCTCAAGCTTGTTCCTTTTATCCTTAGGAACACGGATGTAGACAGGATAGCCAAAGATTCTCATACGTCCAACCTTTGGCTTCCTTCTAGAGAATGCTTCTTCAAGAGTTATACCTTCTAGAACTTTATGAGGACTTCTATTTTGAGTGTACATAGCTTTTCGTGATGCCTCGGCCCATAAGAACAACGACAAGTACAAATCATGCATCATGGCCTTAACAAATTCTTCAATGGACCTGTTCTTTCGCTCTGCTACACCATTTTGTTGTGGATTATAGGGGACAATCTGGTCACTCTTAATCCCAACTTTCTTACAAAAGGAAACAAGCTCCTTCGAGGTGTATTCTCCTCCATTGTCAGATCTCAAGATCTTGATTTTCCTACCTGTAGAGTTTTTTGCTTTAGCTTTGAATTCTTGGAACTTGTTGAAGACTTCATCCTTAGTCTTCAAGAGATATATCCATGTCTTGCAGGAAAAGTCATCAATAAATTTCACATATTACAACAAACCACCAAGCGATTTCACAGGCATCGAACCACATACATCAAAATGAATCAAATCCAAAGTTTCCTTAGATCTATTATTACTGTTCGGAAATGGTTTCTTAATGTTATTTCCAAGAGCACAACCTTTACATACACCATCATTCTTTATCTGCAATTTAGGTACCCCTAATACTATTTGACTGTTATGAAACCAACTCACAAAATAGAAGAAAAGATAGATCAACTCATTAGAAATCAGCCTCTTCGAGAGGGTAACCTCCTTTACATTACATAAATGAACAATTCTTGGATGATACAAATGACAAAACCTCCTTTCTATATATAGGATTCCATGGGGTCACAATATAATCCCTGCCGACCTAACAATAATAATGTAAGGGCACAACAATAACAATAGTGGGATTTTATGGGGCACAATAATAACAATATGGGACTACAAAGGTACAAAAATAACAATAAAATGGCTACACTAACAACAATAAAGGACTATACTAGTAATATAGGGACCTAACATGCCCCTCTCCTTCAAAAAGGTGTTGTCCTCGACGCTTGAGTAGTTATGGATGTTTCTATATAAAATTATCATCCTCCCATGTGGAATCTTCACTGGGTAAGTTCTTCCACTTGATGAGATACTCTGAAATTGATCGATTTCGTAGTTGTCGAGTTCTTGTTTCCGTGACTGTTTCAGGTTCCCATTATTATTTTTCCTTCCTCATCAAGTTCTGGCAATATTGTTTGAACAAGAAGTTTGTCACCTATAACCTTCTTTAAGCATGAAACATGGAAAATTGGGTGCACTCGGGAAGATGCAGGAAGCTCCAATTTGTATGCCATAGTACCAATCGTTTGCGACACCCTACAAGGACCATAGTACTTTGACGATAATTTATTATCCTTCTTAGCTTGCTTGAGGGACATTTGTTTGTATGGTTGTAACCATAACGATATCCAATCGACTACATCAAAACTTCTCTCGCTGCGATGTTGATCTGCCTGTTGTTTCATTCGATTCTATGCCAAATTTAGGTTATCCTTTAAGAGTTCGAGAACTTGTTGTTGATGCTCGATGTGATCTTCCACTGCTTGGACCTTAGAATTTTCTCTTAAATATGATGTGACGGACGGTGGATGATATCCATAAAGTGCCATAAAAGGGGTCATTTTTGCTGCAATGTGGAAGAAAGTGTTATACCACCATTTAGCCAGAGGTAACCACTTGACCCATTGTGTTTGTTTATCAGATACAAAGCAACGAAGATATCCTTCCAAACATTAGTTCACTATCTCAGTTTGCCCATCGGATTGAGGATGATAAGATGAGCTATGAGCTAGTTGAGTACCTGAATAAGAAAATAATTTCGTCCAAAAATTTCCAGTGAAAATGGGATCTTGGTGAGTCTATCAACTACCACCATGATGACACTTTTTCCTTCGGACTTAGGTAAACCTGTGATAAAATCCATTGAAACCTCCTCCCAACGTTGACTTGGAATGGATAAAGGTTGTAGCAGACCCGAGGTCGTAATTGTCTCAACTTTATTTTGCTGGGAAACCAAACATTCCGCCACAAACTTTTGAATATCAGATTTAAGGCTATCCCAAAAGAGTTGTTTCTTCACCCTGTGGTAAGTTTTTAATGAGTGTCCTCCTAAGGGAGAGGTGTGCAATTCCAAAATAATATTTTGCTTTAGTTGGGAATTCTTACAAGGATATAAGCGATCTTTGTACCATAAGGGATCATTTTTACAACTAAATGTATCAGATGTACTGGGATCTTGCTGCAACTTTTGAATGAATGTCCACACTTCTTCGTCATTCTTCCATTCCTCCCTTGTTTCGATTATCCAATCTGGTTGGATAATAGAAATGGCACAAAGCAATGCTTCCACATCCTCATCCTTCCTTGAGAGTGCATGCAACAACATTTAGCTTCCCTTTTTTGTAGATGACTTCAAAGACATAACCCAACATCTTTGTGACCCATTTTTGTTGCTCTTCTGAAGAAAGTCTTTGTTCCAAAAAGTATTTAAGACTATCATGATCAATTTTTACCTTGAAGTGTCTTCCAACTAGGTAAGGTCGTCGTTTCTTTAGTGCATGCACTATTGCCAACATTTCCTTCTCATAAATATCTTTCTATAAATATTTTCCTTTGATTGCACGGCTTTCAAAAGCAATGGGTCTTCCTTCGTGCATTAAAACAGCACCAATTCCCTTTCCTGAGGCATCACATTCCATAATAAATGTTTTTGTGAAGTCTGGCATAGCTAAGACCGGTGCTTGGCACATTGCCTCCTTAAGATGTTCAAAGGCCTTAGTTGGTTCAGGAGTCTAGGAAAATGCATCTTTCTTCAATAATGTTGTTAGAGGTGTTTTTGTTCTCCCATAATTCTTAACAAACTTGCGATAATACCTTGTTAACCCGAGAAATCCTCACAACTGCTTTATGGTTGTGGGGACTTTCCATTCCTTAATGGCTTTAATTTTGTTAGGGTCTACCTTAACACCCTCCTCAGATACAATATGACCCAAATATTCCACCTCTTGTACTCCAAAGAAACATTTGGAGGTTTTTGCATATAATTGTTTCTCCTCGAATAGTTTGAGCACCTTGTCAACATGTTGAACATGATCCTTCCAAGACCTGCTGTAAATTAGTATATCATCAAAAAATACTAACACAAATTTTCTAAGAAATGGTTTGAAAATTGAATTCATCAACCCTTGAAATGTAGAAGGTGCATTGGTAAGGCCAAAAGGCATATTCATAATGACCCTCGTGAGTTCAAAATGTTGTTTTCGGAATGTCTTCAGTCTTCATTCTAATTTGAAGATATCCTGAACGAAGATCCAACTTGGTGAAATAAATTGCTCCATGCAATTCATCCAATAATTCATCAATCACAGGTATGGGAAATTTATCTTTAATAGTGAGCTTATTGAGCTCCCTATAATCCAAACACATGTTCCATGATCCATCCTTCTTGTGCACCAATACTACTGGAGCAGAGAAAGAACTTTGACTAAGTTGAATTATACCAACCTCTAGCATTTTTGCAATCATACGTTCAATTTCGCTCTTTTGGACATAAGGATATTTGTGAGACTGGATGTTTGGAGGAACACTTCCTGGATCCAAATGAATAGCAGGATCATGATCACAAATAGGGAGGAGTATTTTGGGAGTTTCAAACACCTTGGAATGATTGTCCAAGACTTTTTGGAGATCTGGAGAAATAGATGATTTTGATGTTGGAACTTCTAGTGAGCATAATTGTGCAATTACGCCTCGTTGTTCTTTCTTCAGAAGCTTTGTCATGACAATAGAGCTTATTATCTTTCTCAGCTTCCCTGCGAAACCTCGTAATTCAACCTTCCTTCCTTCCGAAATAAATTTCAAGAAAATTTCTTGAAAATTAAAAGCAATCGTCCCTAAATATTGTAACCATTGTACTCCTAGTACAACATCAGCACCACCCATTGGAATGAAAAGCATTGGACTATTCAATATATATTCCCCCATGGTTAGCTTGATATTATGGCACTTTCCAGAGCAATTTATAGTTCCTCCATTTGCAACCATCACTTGACACTCTAGAGCTGGGTATAGGAAGCAATTCAATTTCTTGGCTACTTTACAATGAATAAAATTATGGGTATAGGAAGCAATTCAATTTCTTGGCTACCTTACAATGAATAAAATGATAGATACTACCTGAATCAATTAACACTATTACATTTTTCTTCTTAATATGTCCTTCTATCTTGAGAGATTGAGGAGTGGTAATTCCTGCCAATGCATTACAGGAGATAGTTAGATTCATTTCTTCTTCCTCTAGGGTTGGTTCCTAGTGTATATCCTCTTCTTTTGAAGTTTCTTGTTCCTTTTCTTCTTCCTCTTCAAAAACTATGTAAAATAATTTCTTCTCAACACACTTACGACATTTAGTGCATTTGCTATCACAACTGTAGTAAAGCCCTTTTGCTCTTTTTTCTTCCAAATGTTGTGGTGTTAACCTTGTAGGTTGCGGAAGTCTAGGAGTAGCAACACTTCCATCTTTATAGTTGTGAGTGGTAGGCTTCCTTGTCGCCATAATTTTGCTTTCTATTTTTCTTGCCAACATGAATGCCTTATCTAATGAATCAGGTTCCCAAAGGCGAACCTCATGTTGGATGTTATCCTTTAAAGTCCCTATGAAGATATCAAGCATGTGTTCCTCTGGAATATCAGTTACCCTTATATTCAACTTTTGGAAGTCCTCAATGTGCTCCACCATTGAACCCTTTTGTTTGATATTTATCAATTGGCTAAAGAAGGTGTTGCTCTTTGTATCCACATAATGTGTAATCATTTCCTCCATAAAAATTGACCAAGTGACAAGTGACAATTTTTTTACGAGAGAAAATCCATCGATACCATACAAATGTATTTTGTTCTAAATATAAAGTTGCAATGCGTAACTTTTGTGTGTTTTGCACATTATGGAGATCAAAGTATTGCTCCATCTGTAGTATCCATGTTACAGGATATTTGCCATCAAACTTCCTCACATCGATATTTGGAATATGGTGGGTCTTCAATCCAACATTAGAGTCTATGAAATCACGATTAACATTTATTTTGTTCTCATCGTGAGTTTCCTCTACTACCTTTTCACCATTAGGAAGTTTTTCTTGTAGCAACTTTGCCAAACCTTCCTTCAAACCTTCCATGTCTTTTTTCAAGTCTTTCATGTTGCCTTCTATACCATCGATCTTAGATTCCTTGCCATTCTTCAAACCATCCATCTTAGCTTCCATGTCTTTCTTCAAACCATCCATTTTAGCTTCCATTTCAATTTTGGTTAATTTTTGTGAGAGCGAAATTTGTTGCACTTGGTCTCGTAATTTTGATATATTATGTTGCACTTCATTCATCATAGTAGAGCTTTCTGAGGGCTTAACGGGTGTGGAATTATTTTTGGGAGGCACTATAGAACCCAACACTACTATCTATGCTTCAATATGTCCTTAGAATCACTTCAAACTGATTTTTCAAACAAAAGTTATGCAATTAAAAAAAATGCACACTTTTTTCTTGCTTTTGAGAAGCTCTATATTGAAGCTGATGTATCTCTGTTATTTCGGATCCCCAGTATTGGAGCTTCGGTCCTGTAGTAGCCCTATGAGTCTTCTTTCCAATGCCACAGGTCAGACCTGATTTGGGTTCTTCAAGGCAAAGTTATGTCCAATCTCCCACAATGACCTAATTATGGACTGGTTCAGTAGAGCGAACTTGTACGGCGTGCCACGTGTCACTGTTTCGTCCTTCAACTCTTAAATCAATACAACAGAAACTACAGTCTGTGCACTTTCGACCACTTTTTACTGAATTCCACTCCAATGTCTGAAACGAAAGTTATGACGATTTTTCCTCAGCCACCTGTCTGAGATGAAAATCTGGAGCATGCAAAAGCCCTAACACCCTCAGATCATATCTCCGAAAATATAGCGAACCAAGGTCTGAAATTTTTACACGACATCATTCTGGATTTCGGCTCAAATGGGTTTTTTTTGTAGCTTCTGAAACTTCGTAGAAAAAAAAAAAAAGTTATAGCGAAAATGCCACGATGACCTGTTTGCAGTAGTGAAACCCTAGAATCCAAAGCTCTAACACCAAATGTTATGAAACCAGCTCATAAAATAGAAGAAAAGATAGATCAACACATTGGAAATCAGTCTCTTCGAGAGGGCAACCTCCTTTACATTACATAAATGAACAATTCTTGGATGATACAAATGACAAAACCTACTTTCTATATATAGGAGTCCATGGGATCACAATATAATCCTAGCTGACCTAACAATAATAATGTAAGGGCACAACAATAACAATAGTGGGATTTTATGGGGCACAACAATAACAATAGTGGGGCTACACTAACAACAATAAGGGACTATTCTAGTAATATAAGGACCTAACATTGACTCAATTCAGACAATGCTCTATAGTGAAGATGTCCATACCTTCTATGCCATAGCTCACTTGAACTGATCTCATCATGTGCTAATGCTTGAGCTGGTCGACTCAAAAGTCTATACAGACTATCATGAATCCCAATAACCCTAGCACCATCTATACTAGAGCCCCTGGACCAAACAAGTACTTTGGCATCCACAAAAGCTACTCTAACTCCTTTATCTTCCAAACAAGAAAAAGAGACAATATTCTTTTTCAAACCTAGTATGTAAAGAACATTGTTAAGATGCACATTATTACCAGATTCCAGCTCTATGGGTGATTTTCCAACTCCTTTGACTGCATAGCTATGATTGTCTCCAAGCTCAACCCTTTGGTACAACCTCTTTTCTGTCATGATAGAATGATTTCCACGTTCTCTGGTCATGTGTCTTGATGTCGCACTATCTACTAGCCACATGTCATCATCATCATTTGCAATGGAACTTGTTAGAGGGTTCTCGGTTCAGAGGGTTTCCCGGTTCAATCACAAGTTCGGTTCTAACAACATTGGTATCTAAATTAGTCTATTTTTCTTAGTAATAATTAGAATCTAGAATGATGAATGATGAATTTAAATTTTAAATCAATTTACATTCTATAATGATGAATGATAAATTTAATTTTTAAATCTATGTAGATTCTAGAATGATGAATGATGAATGATGAATATGAATCAGTGTATTTCATTATTGAATCTCATGGTGTATGGATGAATGATGAGTATGAATGATATATGTATCGGTACGCACGATGAATATGGGTACTCCTAAATTTCCCTTAAATTTAAGGGTACTCCCACACGTCTCCCCACCTTACAAGTTATTCTTTTTAATTTAATTGAAACATATGAATATTACTTTGTTGAATAGTCACCTCTTTATTCAAGTCCTCTTCATTATCCTTTCTACAACTTTATTTTAAATTCTATATGTTAATATATATGTCGATCTTGATGAAGTTTCGTGAGGTGACTCACTTTCACCTCTATGATTAATATGAACAATTGTAAAAATTAAAACATTTTTTTTCTGTCAATCGTAATGTTTTAATATTTTCCCCTAATACACCCATCATTTTACACCAAAACCATAAACAGATCTCCCTCAGATTCGATACCATCTCTCCAAATACAACAAATGCACTTCTTGCATGTGTCATGATAGGAAATGACATCAATGATCCTTGATGGTGTTACTCTAACGTCGATTTGGTTAAATATAAGAGCTAAAGCACACAGATATGCAGAAGGTTGCAAAACAGACACATCAATTCTCAACGTGTTGTTTTCAATGATTAATCTCAAGATATTCCCCTAATTCTATAGACTTACATAATTGCATTCAATGATAGCGATTTATTGATAGTTTCTACAGTGAATTTCCTAAAACATTTTTTATATATTAACAAGTTCAATAATATATATATACTACAGTGAATTTCCTAAAACATTTTTTATATATTAACAAGTTCAATAATATATATATATATATATATATATATATATATATATATATATATATTGCATGATCTTTATGCTTCTGTAAAGGTATGCGATCAATGAGTCTCAACATCAAATATCCTTTAGTTTATATAAGCACATTAAATGATTTATACAAATAAGATATGGGCATAAAATCTTGATGAACAAATTTTTCCCTATCCTTATAAAACAAAGTGTTGTTCTAGGCAAGGGACTAAAAAACAATGATGAGAAAGATAAATTTGTGAAGAGAAATCAATAGAACATACCTTCTTAATGTCTCGTATTGCAAACAAACCAATACAAACTTCTCCATTGACCATCCACTATCCAACAAACATAAAACAAAAATGAGACACATTTTACACATCAATCAAAATAAAACTTTCACATTACAATGGCCACAACAAGAAGCAACCATGACTACTATATAATACATCAGTTAGCAAATTTTCATCAAAGAAAACACGTAACACCATTATAGTATAGGTCAAAGCTAATTTTGAGTTTTTAAAAGTTCTTAAACCATAACACTTTGCACCAAAAGAATAAAGATGAGAAATACAACATGATGTAATTGGTACCACTAGCACATTGCTAGTATAGTTACTAATTACTATAGTAAACATTCGATCTTCATGTTGCATTGAGTCCAAAATAATGCAATTATGACACATAATATCCAGTGATATAACCCTGTTTTTTCCATACAATAAGAAAGTATCCTCTTACAACTCTTTTCTACAGAATACATGTTCTCTCTATAAGATAATAGATGCATATTCTCTCTATAAGTTAATAGATGCATGATGATAGATCTATAACAAAAACAAATCAGAATAGTGGAATTTTGACACTTAAATATTAAATTACATGTCCCCTTTCTGCATAAATATGAAATTATCTTCCTACAAATCTTTTCTTCGAAATTCATGATTGCTCTATAAGATAATTGATGCATGATGATATGGATTTATAACGAAAACAAAAGAAATCTCTCTCTCTCTCTCTCTCTCTCTCTCTCTCTCTCTCTCACACACACACACACACATTTATATTCATGAGCTTATGCATATAAAGCATCAACCAAGTGCAGCAAGGGCAAGTTATGTTAAAGGAAAAATTATGTTGGGTTATAGAATGCATCATAATTAAAACATTCAGGGCCCTTTGTCCATTGCATAGGACAGAGAGATAATTATGATGAAAATGTCCCTCCCTAAATGCCCTTTATATATTTATGCACATCATAATAAGGTTTCGACATTTAGCACCTTGGTTACTTTATATGCATCCTCCACTTTGAGCCATTAAATAAAATGTGTTATATAATGGTACACATATAGCTGGCTATACCAGTGTTTTTAGCTCAAATAGGTATTTCCATGCGGGTGTCTACTTATGGAAATCATCATTAAAAGTATCCTATGCTTTTTCAGAAGTTCACTTTATTAATTAATTGACAGTGGGCCACTTAATAATTTTATTAAAAGAGAGCCATTGATCTCATAGTTATATCTCAACAATTGAAGATTTGGTTTTTGGCTCATGTCAAAGTTATATGAGAAAGAGCAAAAAGGGCAAAGACACATAGACAAAATCAAAGATCTGATTTTAGCTATTGGCGAGGATTTCAACAATATTTCAGCAAGGAGAAGGCAGCCATTCCTCAGCAAGGACAGGCAGTCATTTAGCAGCAAGGAAAAGAGCAGGCTTACAGCCCAGTAGAGCAGGTTATACTGCCATCCATATGGATTCTGTACCACCGTAAGGATTCTATACAACCATAAGGATTTGAGGGCAGGATGCCTCGATTTCTGCTCAAACTGTAATTTCCAAGTCTGTCGTTCGTTTGATTAATTCTCAGAGCCATTTTTCCCTGTAAGGGAGCTCTTGTAAGTTCTGAAGATATGATGAATTGATCTAGAAGGACCGAAATATTTATGAATTGTGTCTGATTGTTTTTCTTGTTTTCCACTGCATGCAAAAGTTAATGTTACCTAATACCAACACTAGATCTTATATATTTTCTTAGATGCCTGGTTTTAGGATATTTTAACTGCTTTTCTCTCAGAGCTCCAGCTCTGAGAGAAAAGCAGTTCTATAATTTCCAAGTTACTTCAATGAGCTTGAAAGATAAAGTTCAGGACAGCCATGTTAGTGACCAGTGTGAAAGCTGAGGATCGACTTGATGGAGTTTCAAATTTCTTGCCATGGAAGAAAAGAATCTCAGTGATCTTGAAGGAGCAAGACTTGTGGGAAGCCATGTCCAACCCTCGTCCAGCTCCAATGCAGGCATCAAGGAGCATGCAAACACCAATAGTAGTAGACCTTGCAGTGCAGTCAGTGTGGAATAAGGAAATAAAGGAACAAAGGGTGATCCTTGAAGCTATTAAAGATCATCTGATACCGCATGCTGCAGAAAAGACATGAGTCGGAAAATGATTCTCAAAACTAAGATTGAAAAGTGCATAATGAAACCCTCCGACAATGTAACTGGAAAACCATGTGGACCGGGAGCTGGTCGAAGCCGGACTGGAACCGGAAAAAAACTGGATAACAAAGACAAGAACAATAAAACCAAAAAAAAAAAATACTGGTTTACCAAAAATGCATAAAATATTCATATTTTAATGAAAAAAACAGATATATTCATGTGCATCCATGTGAATCCAAACCATTTATACACAAATATGCAAAAGTTCTCATTTATATAGCAAGTAATAGTGCATACAACCAAAATAGCACTTGATGCAAAACATCGTTGAAACAAAAATGTTACAAACATCAAGAAGCAGGCTCTAAAAGGTCTTTGTAGTCCAAAATAACATCATTGATCATAGTATTATACTACAAGCTACAGCTACAACAAATCAATGATCAAATCATCAACAGAATCATCATCTTGATCATCCTCCTTATCCTCATCTGAAGAATGAGTAGCATCCAAGTTTGCAATGGGATTATGGCTTGATTCCCATGGCCCTTGATTTACCCTCTAAAATTTTGGAGAAAATCAGCTCCAAAATCCTTTGAAATCAACTATGTATCAGCCCAAACAAAATAAATAAAAAAATCTTCCACCAGTTGCAAAAACCACTAAAGAAAACCCAAAGATCTTTGGGAAAAAAAAATCTTTGAAGTAGCTCGAAAATCTCCCAACCCAACAACTCTCCAAGACTCCAATCAACTCTTCAAATCTGCAAAAAATCTCCCTTAGAACAACCCTACAAAAAAAACTCTGAATTCTCCTCACTAAATGAATAGTGTGAGTGAAATAGAGGGGGTAGGGGCGTTTAAGTAGCTTTAAGGAGGGCCTAGGGTAGCATTAGTAACTAGGAAGATTAATAATTTAACAAAAAAATAAAAAATATAAATAAAATTTTAAAAAGTTGAAAATTAATTTATTTTTTTTAATGCCCATGCTTGTGAACCGGTGGAACTGGTTTCTGAACCGGTCCGAACCGGACCGGTATGAAACCAACCAGTTCGATGACGAAACCGGCCGGTTCAACACCGAACTTGTCATTTCCGGTTTGGAGGGCCGGTTTGGACTGGTTTTGCCTCCAAACCGGTCAGACCGGCCGGTTTTCCGGAACCGATTCGGTTCCAATAACTGATGAGGATCACACAAATCCATGCCCAGCTTGTAGGTATTGGAGAAGTTGTATTGGATGCAGAGCTAGTGAATGTTGCTCTGAATGGGTTCACCAAGGATTGGGAAGCATTGATCATGGGCTTATGTGCTCAAGAACATCTTCCTAATTGGGAGAGACTTTGGGATGACTACATCCAAGAGGAGACATGTAAAGAGTCAAGGACCAGCAAGTAGGGAGGAGCAACAGAGGAAAACTTGGCCTTGGTTAGCAAGACGAAGAAGACCAAAGATAAAGTTTCAATCAAGAAGGGTGATATATTCAAGAAAAGAGACAACAGTCCATGCAAAAGAGAGATATGAGCAAGATCAAATGTTATATTTGCCATACAAATGGCCACTTTGCTTCTCAATGTCCACCGAGGAAGAAGGGCAAGGGGCAGTCACAGATAGTTACATAGACAGCATAGACACAATTGAGCAAGATTGCTTCCAAGTTCGACATTGACTTTTCACTCATGTCTTGCCTTTCTACCAGCACCAAGTGGAGAACATGACAGTAAGGAAAATATAAGGTGTTAAGGACAGACAACAGGGGTGAATACACCTTTAATGAGTTCACAGATTTTTGCAAGGAGGCAGGGATCAAGAGGGAGAAGACAATGGACTACAACCCACAACAGAATGGCGTTGCAAAGAGGAAGAATCAGTCTATCATCGGTGCAATGAACGACATGATATGATCAGAATTTGTCAATGTTTTTGTGAGCCGAGGCATGCAACACAATTGTGTATTTGTAGAACAGGAGCCCACACCAGATTATGGAGGATAAGACACCAGAGGAAGCATTCATAGGCATGAAACATGAGATAGGACATCGCAAGATATTTAGCTGTCCAATCTACATCCACATACCTGTGGAAAAGAGGACAAAATTGCAGCCCTCAAGTGAGAGGGGCATTTTAGTGGGATACTACGAGGATTCAAAGGCTTATAGAATCATCTTGATAGATCAAAGAAAGACAATGTTGAACCGATATGTGAAGTTCGAAGAGAACTTGCATCTAGGAAATCTCAATACCTATGAACAATTGCAGAGGAGCCTCGGGAGGACGAACCAACGGAGGAGCTAAGAGTAGAGACTTCCATTAGCAAAGATAGCTAGCCTTTAGTGCAGGAGCAGTCAACTCCTTCGACATCAATTAGAAGGCTTGGGCGGAGCAAACCTTGCGGAATGCTCAAGAGCATGTTGAGCCTCCCAGGACCACTTTTAGGGACAGCAAACCTCCGCAGAAGTTTTCGACGTACATGGCTTTGATGACCAGCATCATAGGCACAGATCCTTCTAGCTTTCACAAACCAGCTAGCCAACAAGTTTGCAGAGATGCCATGGTGGACGAGCACAACTCCATCATAAAGAATGATGTCTAGGAGATTGTGCCAATTCCAAAGGGGAAGTCAGTTGTGACTTCCAAATGGCATTACAAGGTAAAGTATGCAGTAGATGGAAGTGTAGAGAAATAAAAGGCCAGATTTGTGGCTCGCGGATTCTCTCAAAGGAGGGAGTAAACTACAAGGAGACTTTTGCTCCTATATCTAGATACTCCTCTATTTGAGCGGTACTTTTGATAACTTCTGAGATGGGATGGAGCATCCATCAGATGGATGTAAAGATCGCCTTACTCAATAACATCATTGAAGAATAAGTCTACATCGAGCAGCCATAGGGGTTTGAGGTCTATGACAGAGAGACACATGGATACAGCCTTGAGAAAGCCTTGTATGGACTCAAATAGGCACCCAGGGCTTGGTTTGTCAGGATTGACAGCTATTTATAAGACATAGGCTTCACCAAGAGTAAGGCAGATCTTAAACTATGCTTCTTCTTGGTTGGATCGAAGCCCCTCATTTTGGTGTTGAATGTGGACGATCTCATTCTGACAGAATCAAAGAGACTAATTGCAAGTTGCAAGTCAGATCTAGTGTTAGAATTTGAGATGGAGGATATTGGGTCGATGCATTACTTCTTGGGACTTGAGGTTTGGAAATGTTGTCACCCAAAGTGTAAACCAAGGGCCACAATGCTCAGAGCAAAGGTTGTCACTCTAATCTTTGCCCACTCCGTTCTAGCTATCTCTTAGGTAAGATAAGGGGGGTAGTCCCTAAGGGAGAAAGATGGATAATGAAGGAAAACTTGTTGGGAACCAACAAGTTCTAGGAGATGCAATGAAAGTTATCTTATTAACTTGACTTAAATTAAATGCAAGCGAGATTAATTGAGCAATGTTTAAGATATTCAATGAGATTTAGACAAACCTGATCTAAAGTTATGAGACCAATGCCTTTAAAATACAATGCTCAAAAGAAAAAGACTTGCAAGATAAATGGTTTACCAAGTAACAAGATCACAAATGTTGCTTTAATGAATGATCATCTAACTTATATGAAATGCAAATCTAAGAACTAGGTGAAATGCAGAAGTCTTGGTTGATTTTATTAAAATGTCTATTCTAAATTTGGCTTTCACTTAACTGTTTTGAAGCTGGACTCCAAGGTAAGTTATGGGAAGGAAGCCAACAGAAAGCAGGTTAGGGCATGATTAACGATACCTCCTATTGTGCTCCTATAACCTGGTGCCTCCGGCACTGCAGAGACTGTGGCTCTAACGACTGCAAGGTCATCGTGTTAACTACCGAAGAGTTGTCGTGGCCCCACAAGCTAAATGAGAAAGTTTTTCCTAAAGATCTACCAACCAAGCTTATGCTTGGAGGTGAAATTTTAATATGCGCGACTATCTTAAAATGCAAATCCAAGGAGAGATAAAAAGATGAAGCGAAATGTTAAAGATTTGAGCACTTAGCTTACAATTTATTCTGAGTTAAGCATTATAGTACTTAAGCGAAAATTCAATGAAAAATCCAAAGTTATCAAAATCAGATCGGAAACGGTGGAACCCACCAGTTCGATCGTTTTTGGCCCAAAACCAATTCGAACCGGGCCTCCAAACTAGAATTGGTCAGTTCCGTACCGAACCGACCGGTTCAGGACCGGTTTTGATCTGTTTGTCCCTTCCCAGGTCAGCGTAAAAAAAAATTCTTTTTTTTAATTTTTTATATTTTCAATTGGTTGGCCCACATCTAATTCTCCCCTAGACCAACCTAATATTCAAGCCTATGGTCCTCAGCCTAATATTCAAGCCTATGGTCCTATTATTGCTATGCATTTCATGGTAATATTAAATTCTTAAAGTAAAAGTGATGGAAATGGTCACTTTTACTTAAATTTTTAACATTACCATGAAATGACTCAAGATGTTTGAGAGTGGTTCCAACCTCATTAGATTTCATATAAAGAAAGTAGAATTTTAGATGTCACTCAAAATCCAGCAGACTTAACAATTTTTCAAGATATCAGGATTGTGGGGATTGCAACATTTCCATTGGATTTTGATGTTAGTGGCAATGGTTGTCAAACTCCTCTATCATGACTGTACTAAAAATATACCCATCACTAAAATAAAATATTGACTTGACATGCTACGCTTTTTCTATCAAGACAATGATTTTGATGATGACATTGACAATTAGCATTTGTAGGTTGTAGTTGTAGTATTGTACAATGTAGACTGTAGTATCATACAATCATGTTATTTTGGACTAAGGCCTTTTAGAGCCTGTTGCTTGATGTTTTTTGGTTCAGCGATGTTTTGCACTAAGTATTATTTTGGTTATATGCACTATTACTTGCTATATTAATGAGAACTATTGCATATTTGTTTATAAATGGTTTGGATTCATATGGATGCACATGAATATATATGTTTTTCTTTAAAATATGAATATTTTATGTGTTTTTGGTAAACCAGTTTTTTTCCGGTCTTTTATCAATTCTGGTTCGGTTTTGATCGGTTCCTAGTCCACAAGGTTTTTCAGTTCGATCACCGTTTCAACTGATAACATTGGTCAAAAATCTCAATTATGCAGATACTCAATTTCAAGAACTGAAAGATATACAATTTACCATAAGTCCATGATAGAGTGCTCAATAAAAATGTTGACCACAATCAGTTGAAAAATTCCCAAAACTATTTATTCAAATAATATCCAATAATTCAAGTAAATAGACCCAAACTTAGCGTTAATTTTTCCTTTTAGACAGTGAGCGATCTCAATAGATATCAAGCATTAAAATTCAAAACTCAATGTCAATAATGAAAATCTAAGCACTTAAATTTCAATGATTTAATATTAATGCCAATTTAAAAACCCCTTCAAATAATTCTGGAATTAAATGATTTTTCTAATGTCTCAAACCCAGAAAATTAATTTTTTCTCCTATAGTCAAACTCAAAAAAAATAGAAATTATGTTGCCTCAACTATAAGAAATTTTAAGTTTCTTACCCACAAATAAATTTAATGATTAAAGGCCCAAAACCCCTATGACAAAAATTCAAAAAATTATCTTTTAAAAAAATATTTGTCACAATTTGAAAAAAAAAATGTATTTGATAATGTTTAGAATAAAAAAAAAGGAAAAAAATTGAAGGGCCAAAAGGCTACTTAAAAAATTAAAATTTAGGGTGAATAATTTGATAGGAGGGCCGAGAGTTAAGCTCTCGTTGAAGTGGAGGAGGAAGCAACCTATGAGGGGGAACAACAAAGCTAGGGCCGCGCGGAAGGAGAGAAGGGAGATGGAGAATGAGGAATGTGAAAATTCCTAAAACTAGAATCTTATTGCAGAAACTGGAAAATATTCACCTAATTATCATTCATTACTTAACAATTTATTTGCAATTGTTCTACAGCAAATATTAAATACATCACACTGCAACCTTCACTACATAAAATAATATATGGAAACAAGAACTGAGCAAGAAGAAAAATAGACACACATATGACACCGTTATTTTTGGACAAATGTCCCTGGAAAAATCCAATGTGAGGAATTCGGTGCAACAGCTAAGGGTTTGTATTATTATGCAGTAGTTATGCATACAATCTAGGATGCCTTACTGGCCATCCATATAGAGAAAAATAACTGGCAGATAGTTAGTGAGAAAATGTCCTCACACTATCACAGAAGAACCGACACTGATCCAGGCCCACGCTGCCTCTGCGTCACACTAGTTGAGAATTGTGTCACTTCCTTCGGCTGATCTTTTTGTCGGTTGAATGCTTCAATCTCTGGCCCTCCGGTCTCACACCCCAGCTCCCGGCACTGAAGCTGATCTCACCCTCAGCAAAATTGTGGATCTCCTCAAGGCTTCAGCGCTACCTATTCGTGGCACTGCGTTGCCTACCGTAGCCCTTACGTTGCCTCTTCTGTATCCTCTCTCTGCCTTCTCTACGATGTATTCCCAGCTCAAGAAATAACTCCAACCGAAACTATCTTTGCCCCTCACTGCAAGAATCAACTCGATGATCTCTCTAGCTGCTCTACACTGCTCACTAGAGAAATGGATCACTAGACTCTCTCTCGATGTGTTTTCCAAATGCCCATCAAGCCTTCTCTTATAACCTTATCGTTGACAAATCAACGGCTTGGATTAAAACATAATCAAGGGCTAAGATTAACTTGACTTTATCTTCGTCTTTTTCTAGAAGATTCACACCCAGTTCTATTAATATACTTTAATTATTTTAATTCCCTAAGTTTAGACTTGGACTCCCATTAAAAATAATTAATCATTTTAATAAACATTCCCAAAACGTTTTTTGGATATTTTGGAATACATGCGTCTAAGCCTCCCTGCAAAATTTGAAACTTAGAGCACATCTGATGGTACCAAAAATCAAGAAGCAAGGCACTAAGGGACAAAGAAGAACGGGGGTTAGGGAAACGTAGCGAGGACGCAGCGAGGAGGAGGAACGGGAGCGCAAGAGTGAACCGCGAGAAAGGGATGTGGAGCAAGGAGAAGAGGGAGGAGATAAGGAACAAGCAGCGGAGGAAAGGGAACCACAGGGAGAAGAGGAGGCGGAGGGAAGTGGGAGAGTGTGGAAAAAGCTGCAGGTGGGAGGAAAGAAGGAGGTTGAGGGTTTAGGGAGAGCAACGGCAAGGGTTTAGCAACGTAAGGGTTGAGGGTTATACTGCCACGGGAGAGGAAGAGTGAGGGTTTCGAACATGAGAGCGAGGGGAGGCAGGAGGTTTTCAACCCAAAATAAAATTCTCAGAAAATTTTAAAAAAACTTTGTTGAATTATATATAAAAATAAATAAATAAAAATTCTCAAGTATTTTCAATCAATTTCAAAAAATAAAATGTCCACGGGGTCTTGGATAGATGGTGATCAGGTGCTTTGTTAAGGCACTACTTGATGTGAAGTCACCGGTTCAATTCCCCACCCTGATCGAGGTGATATACTAGACATGATGAAATGTAGTCCTATCAAGCTTACAAAAAGAAAAAAGAAAAAAATTAATGAAACCCTGAATCCGAAGTTGATTTTAATTTAATGATCTAAACTGAAATTTTCCCTGCAAAAAAAATTGTTTGAGATAAGATCTTGCCCTCCATGGCCTAGATCTATCTCAAAACTCCAAAAATCTCCTTCTAAAACTTCAGATCTACACCTGCACAAATGAAAAACAAAAACCCAAGACCCAAAATATATACAAAAAAATCGAAATTTAAACCCAAATCCCAAGTTAGAAAAATAAAATTAAAATAAAATGCTTCAAATCCATACAATTAAATTACAGATCTAACAGATTTGAGGAGTATGAGTCCAACTCCGCTCCCAGATCTGTAGATTTGAGCTCTTCCTAGTCAAATCTATCTATTTATCATAACTTTATAAAAGATAATTTTAAAATGAGGTACTAGCTCCAAAGATCCTGCAAAAAAAGGAAGATCGTCAGAATTTAGATTTCGAAAGGCTCTTCAAATCTTATGCCTTGGAAGTCAGTTGGTCCAGCCGAGGACTTCCCCAATTTTTCAAATCCGAATGATTTCTGCACAATTCATATTAAACTGTCCGATTAATAGAGATGTAAAATAACAAAATAAATTTTCAAGAATTAGAGATACCTGCTAACTCTATCAAATTAAAATGTTATTTTAAACCCAACAGCCTATGCAAGATACATGTACAATATATTAATCCACGAAGGCTATTAACCAACAACTCAAAAATAATATGAGCAAAGCATTAAAAAACAATGTTACCACAAGATGTAGAAGAGGAACACCACCATCAATGTAAACACCAAAGACTTTGCGTTATTATTATTCCAGAAAAAAATTACAAGAGAGCTTCGAGAACCAGTACACGACTCAAACATCAAATCCTTTGATGTGACAAATAACCACTAATTTTAAGATAAATTCTCCAACGGTTAGTTGCCTTGATCCCTGTCAAAGTAATCTCGACCATTCATAAATATTTAATTTATCTTTTAATCATCATGGTCGAAATTATTTATTTTTTGAGGAAAAATCGAATTTTTCATTTAATTGATTTTTAACCAACTCAAAATTAATTATTTTGAGTTAATTTCCTCAAAAAATTGATTTTGACTTAACCACCAAGGCCCAAGGATCCAAATTTTCTTGATTTCTTCAACATTCCCTTGGTGGAGGACCTCTAAAAATTAATTCTTCTAGAACCCATGAACTTTTAAATTTGGAGAATTTATTTTTCCAAAGACTTAAATTAATTAAATTCCTAGCTTAGGATTTTAGTTTATTTTTGCCAGAAAATTTAATTAATTGACACATGAGGGGATTATTAATTTTTTCCAACCCTCTAATATTTTAACACCATGGCTAAAATATTATTTGCATAAGATAAATACATTTAACCCATGAAGGGGGAACACCCGTTTCGTTATAGACCCTCAATTATTTACCCAATGTTGCGACTCAAAATATGATTTAGTAGACCAAGTGATTTGTAATAAAATAATCTAGCCAATTAGCTAAGATTATTCCCAAATCACTTTACAAAGATTTGATAAAAAAAACACTAGGACTCACCTAATATCTTGACGACAAAATCCACCCTAACTTTGGGGTGAGGCTAGAACGAAAAACTTTGTCGATCGTTTGTGTCTAGAGACACAAATGAATCAGTGAGACAAAAAAACTCTTAGGATAGAAATTGTCACCAAAACAAATGGCTTACCTAGGTTATTACATACATCATGGTCTTACTAAGATCATTTACATTATGTAGAATGGGTTTACATCTTTAACAAACTGAAGATTGCTACGAATCTTGGATGATTTGAATGATTAAATCCCTTTTGCGAAAAAAGGGGTGTACTGCTATAGGGTCGTTGACACAGTGGTCAACAAGCAGCAATCAGACAAGATATCCCTCAGACATGGGAAATACACTCTAGAGATATTGAAGAGATTCAAGATGGACAATAGCAAACCGAAGGCCACTCTGATGGTGACAAGCCTGAAGAAGAATGATTCTTTTGTTTCAGATTTAGCAAACTCTAAACAGTACAAGAAGTTGATTGGCTCGTTGATGTATCTAGTCAACACTCAACCAGACATCAGCTTTTTGTTAACACCCTAAGCCAGTTCATGGTGCAACCGAGGGAGGTTCACTGGGTTGCAGTAAAGCATGTGCCCAGATATTTACAGGGCACAGTAGGATATGGATTTCAATACCTTTATGGAGATGGTGTGAGGTTGTAGGGGTACTCAAATTATTACTGGGTAGGAAGTGAACATATCGGAAGAGCCCTCTAGGTGTTGCTTTAGTTTGTGGTCAACAATCATTTCCTAGTTCAGCAAGAACCAGACCTCAGTAGCATAGAGTTCAGGTGAGGCAAAGTACATGGCAGTCAGTCTATCTAGTTGTGAAGCCATGTGGCTTCACAAGCTACTCACATGATTGTTTCGTTAGACGCTCAAGTCGACGGTGATATACTACAATAACCAAAGTTGTATCAAACTCTGGGAGAATCTAGTGTTTCACGACAGGTCAAAACACATTGAAATCAATTACCACTTCATAAGAGACATGGTGTTGAGGGGAGAAGTCAAGCTACAATATATTTCTACAGAGGAGCAATTGGCAAACATTTTCACCATGCCCTTGGTGAAGGGCAAGCTCGTTTGATTTCGAGACAAGCTTGGTGTGGTTGAGACTACCTTCCTCGCTAAGAGGGAGTGCTTGTGTTTGTAGCTCAGACATGTATTTCCATAAGGGTGTCTACTTATGGAAATCGTCATTAAAAGTATCCTATGCTTAGGTTCACTTTATTAATTAATTAATAAAGTGAACGATTTTTAATTAATAAAGTGAATAAAGTGGGTCACTTAATAATTTAATTAAAAGAGAGCCATTGATCTCACAATTAGATCTCATGAAGATTAGTTTTTTGGCTCATGTCAAAGTTATAAAAGAAAGAGAGAGCAAAGGACAAACATACACAAAACATTGATTTCACAAGTCACGTGAGTCAAGGAGAAAATCAAAGCTCTGGTTTTCAGCGATTGGCGAGGATTTCAACAGTATTTCAGTAAGGAGAAGGCAGTTAGTCTTCAACACGAATAAGCAACCAATTAGCATCAACGAAAAGAGAATCCTTACAGCCCAACATAACAGGTCGTATCGTCGTACGTACGAATTCAGTACTACCATACAAATTTTGTACAAATGTACGGATTTGAAGGCATGATGCCTTGATTTTCGTGCAAACTGTAATTTTCAAGTTTGTTGTTCATTTGATTAATTCTCAGAGCCATTTTTCCCTAAAAGGGAGCTCTTGTAAGTTCTGAAGATAATTTTCAATGATGAACTGATCTAGCAAGTCATAAATATTTTGAACAGTGTGAATGCTTCTCGTTCTTCGTTGCATGCAAAAGTTAATATCACCAGCAAGTACCTAGATTTAATCTATTTGTTTAGATAGTTGGTTTAAGGATATTTAACAGTCTAATATTCTTACATAGCAATTGAAATAGCAATTCAGCTTCAACACCACCAACTTTCTTTGTACACTAGGCTAGATTTTTTACAATAATATGGTATCTTATGGATTAAAAAGGAAAATTACATGTGTGTTTATATGTGCAATGTCTCATACCTAAATAGAGAATAATAAACCTATTTATTATTAAATTTTGGAATCTCGTTTCTAATCTTCATCATGTTAAATTTCATTTAGCTTCTGATGATTGTTGCTTTCCATTTTAAACAATCAACTTCATTAGTGACGACCTTGATCACACTTTATAGATCACACACTACGGTTTAATTGCAAACATTCTACAATTGATACATGTGCCTTTAGTGATGTTGCCCCTTCAAGGTAACTACCTTGGAGATACAATATGTTGAGTGTAATGTTGTTATGTATACGAGGTAACTAGCTCCTCAAATCCAAGCCTACCATGGACTTTGCGATAGGACTACCTACGGTTAGGGAATATTATTTATATCTGTGTGGTGGTTCACTACCTCGAAATCTACAAATCTACAATGTTCCACCAAGTTTCCTGGATAGGAAAGAGCATATAGCAAATATCGCCCATAATCGCATCTTTAAATCAATCGTCGAGCACTCATTTGAAACTCAACATCTGATTTGTTTCAATCAAGCTAAGGTCTTAGCATATGTTCCTTATCATAATCCTTGAATCATTCAGGAAGGTCTCGAAATCAAAAAGCACACTAACAATTTCAAAAAGGAAGATGGTTATAAACTAGGCCAGTGTTCGAAGCCTATTATCCATCACCTATCCCAATAATTGTGTATAAGTATTTTTTTAACACATTAAAATAAAAGTTTAATCTTTAATATTTATACATCTCTATAAAATCTTAAATGTAGGACCTTTTACCCCACACTATCATATCTTTGATAATTTCTTTTCCTTTAATTCTTTATTTATCCCTTGTTCCCCTTCCTTTGGTTTTTGTTTCCTCTTTTCAAGAAATTTGACTCATTTTTCATAATAGCTAATTTCCTCCCCATTCTATTTATTCTCCTCGCACACACATTCACATCATCTCAAAGCTTTTTTTGAATTTCAATTCTTTATTTCAATATTTTTAGCTTCACTATTATTTTCTATTTTTTCTTTATAAATTAAATTAAAAATTCAATTTTCCCCGACCAGGGTACGAAACGTCACAATATCCCTCTTAGGATCAGTGTTATGATTAATAGGATGTGCAGAGGGACCGAAGGGGGACCACCTCCTGTCCCGAGCGTGTGTGGTAGCTAGAAAAGGACGACAATTTGGGTTATGGTGTTTAATGCGACAAAGGGTGATGCAGCGAGTAATTAAAAAGTGGTGGACGACGGTCACCAATTTAATGCATCTGTCCTAGTTGGAGGTGGTGATAGAATCAGAGGTCTTTGGCGTTCGACTTTCACAAGATTGTTGGCTCGTTCGGGTAGGCGTCACCGGGTCTCGGACGGGCTCACCACTCTCTGGTTCATGGCACTGGTATACGGGTATGTTTCTTTCTCTATGCCTTTGCCTTGACGACTGTGGCTTGTTCGAATGGATGAAAGTAGTGATGGTTGTCATGTTGTTGGTAGTGTGAATGATGGACGATTCAGTAATGAATGTCTGGCTTCGTGGAAAGTTTATGTCATTGTTATATGTTATGTGTGTGATGGCAAGATTTTCTTCGGCAATTGGCAAGTCGGCTGGTTTAGGAAACAAAATTTGGAAACCTATACAGTTCTTGTAGTTTCTGTTTGTTATGTGTCTGTTGTTTCTCTGCATATATCTGTCTTCTTTGGCATCCTTTTCTCTAGAATGGATATGTGTGCTTGTTGTTGGTTTCCATGCAAAAGAGATACTGGCTGGTGTGAAGATGGTGAGGGATATGTTTGGGTTTGGTTCTTTCTGAGCTTCACTTCGAAAGCTCTCCTTTTGTGTATGATTTATAATGTTTTTGTAGCGACATACAAAGGATTGAAGCTTAGGGAGCCAGTTCCTGTTGCTCGACTTATGCAAAGACCAAATTTATCGAGCCCCACTTTGTGTTATGGTTGCAGCCAAAGTTCATTACATCCAAATCATCACACATTGTCCATATTTCTTCTTTTATTCCGAGGACCAATTTTACTGAATCTTCCTTTCTTCCTGGATATGGCTGCAAAGGCTTGATTCCCTTCACTTGATCCTGTATCAGCTTTCGCTTTCAATCTTGTTTCCTCTATTTTACATAGAGACCATAAACCATGGAATGGTGTGGCTTCTTTCTTCCCGTATAAACTTGAAGTGAAGTTTCCCCATTCTTCTGGTAGAGCATTCAGCACCACTGTAGTCATCTCAGTGTCAGACATTACTTCTCCCAGTTCCTGCAGTTGATCTCTTATTTCAGAAATCCTCATAAAGTATGGGGTGATTCCTTCTTCCCTTGACAATTTCATTTTATATAGTTCTTGTCTCAGAGAGATTGCTTCTCCTGCAGTACTCACAGAGAATGACTCTACCAGTTTCTCATATATTTCTTTAGCAGACTTTAATTTTGATACATAGGGAATGAGTGAGTCCTTAATGGATTCTATGAGAATCCTCTGGGCTCTGATTTCTCCCTTCATGTACTTGGCATGAGTCGAAGCATCTTCTTTTGGTGGTTGAATTGTCGACCCTTCGATGTAGTCCATAACTTCGTCTTCAATTAAATTCAAATTTGTCCTCTTCTTTGTAATATTCCTAATTAGCTTTTAGCTAGTTAGAATATTAAATTTTGTTTTTGTCAATAAGATAGATGAATAAGAGCGTAGAGGGACCCATAAATCCCTTTAGTAGGAATAAAACCACTTCTAATGTGGATGTGGATCAATGCATCTAGATAGGATCAAGATGAATAAACCACTCCTTGGTGTGAATGTGGGTCAATGCATGTGGATAGGGTCAATTTGACCAAATCAACAACGCAGTCATGGAGGTAGTGGAGACAATGGAGGACAACACAATCATAATGGAAGTTAGTAGCCATGAGAGTAGCATCATTATTGTGTGGGACCAAGGGGGTGAGGGCTCAAAAAGCATATAAGGAGGGGGATGGCAGCCATAGAAAGCATTCTGAATAAAGTTATGTATTGTCTTTTATGACTTTCTACACGCTTCAGCTGTTTAGTGAAGTCTGCTTTGTTGTTTAGCACACGGGCGTTTCCGAGCGGAAATCCCACCCTTATCCTCGGAGGACTTAGAGTGCCCACTCAGGGAAGGTTCTTGAGCTGCATTTCATCATTAGGCATTAGGCCAATCTTCAACCCTTATCAGCAGCGCAGTCTCCTTCAGGAATTGCGCAATCCAGGAGGGCAGATCTATTGCAAGAGCAATAACCCAAGTTTCTGAGCTTGGCATCCAGGGAGGGGAGCAGCCCTTCATCCGAGAAGTTGGTTGGGAGGAGTAGCAGCATTTTTCTGATCAGTTCAACCACCTCCCAGCAGTCTCCCAGCTGTAGTGCGTAAATCAACCCTAGGGCTGCATTTTTCATCATGCTCATTTCCGGAAACCCTTTCTGGATTATCATGGAATAGTGCTAGAAAGCCCAGATCTCTAATCCCGACAATTTTTGAGCACCCAATCAACAGATCTACGCATTCCTAGTTTCCAGCAGCAGTATTTTCCAGCAAGATTGCGCAGTGACAGCCTCCTAGCAATTGATGCAGCAGCAGTTTATTATGTCTTGATGTTTAGGGCCATTTCAGGCTTTTCTGTCTAGCTTGAGTGTCTCTTTCTCAAGCACTTGTACTTCATTTCTACTATTGCATATAATAAAATGGCTCAGTTGATCTGTTCATGTATTTGATGTGTTGATGTTCACTGCATTTTCCAATTTTATGTTCTATATTCCATTTTTTCCTATTTTGGAATATTACAGTGGGGTATCGAAGCATAATCTTGGCTCAACCTATGGGGGCACTACATCTATGTCATCTGAAGAAGAACCTCTTACAGACCAGGAGAAGCGGTATATTAATAAAGGTCACAAGTTTGATTATACAAACAACGAAGAAGACAAAGGCAAGTCTCCAATATCAGGTGAAATGGATGAGAAAGAGTTTCCAAAGCTTCTTCTCCAAACTATGCAGGATATTGCCAGAGAAATCAAGGAGATGAGGGTGGAAAGACAAAAGGAAACCCCAAAAGGAGAAAGTTATGGCACTTCACATCATTGGTGTGAGCAACCGACAGTACAGCAAGTTTCACAATGCTCCACCATGCCTAAATTCCTAGCAGTAGGAAATGGGACTAGAGGACCCCAAGAGCAGGAGGCTCTTGGTGATTACTTTCTGGAATATGAAACTCAATCTCAAAGGTTCAAAGAACATTTGAACTTCCAAGAGTTCTGCCAGATCAAAGATAACAAAAGACCCTGTAACAGCAATAGAGGTGGAGGGTACATGTAGAACAATGATCTTCAGCTTACTATGGGTAGATTCTTTCTGCCTGCTTTTGATGGGTCATCCAAATGCACAGCAAAGGCTTGGGTGGAAAAATTAGACATATATTTTCAGCTAAACCAAGTATCAGAGATTGAAGCTATTAAGATAGCAGCGTTGCACCTTGAAGGTGAAGCACATGAATGGTGGTTTCACGGACTATCTACATTGGGGCATGCAGGTGTGACTGCATATGCAGAATTCACCTGGAGATTGGTAGAACGATTTGACCGAAGAGATCCAGAGGCACACTTTGTTGAGCTAGCTAAGCTCAAGCAGTCGGGAAACCCAAAGGCCTATATCTCTGAGTTCCTGAAACTTTCCGTCATGGTGCCAGATCTGTCTATAGCTAGGAGAGTATACATGTTCATTAATGGACTAGCAGAGCCCTTGCATGGGTTAGTAAAGTCCACTAAACCAGCTATGCTCCAAGATTCCATTGAGCGGGCTAGGGACTTACAAGATGCTTTGCCAAGGGCAAGAGCTCCATTCCAGCAAAAACCCACATTTCAGTCAAGGGGGAAAGATATGAAGGTTCCACCCCCAAAGGGGAACCAAGGCAAAGGACCTCTTAGTGATGATGTCCAGAGAGATTTGAGGAGGAGGAAGCTTTGCTTCACTTGCTAAGAATCATGGGCACCAGGGCATCGGTGTGCTGCCGGAAAGGCACATTATATTGAAGTATTCTCCGATGGTGAAGAGGAAGAAGAAGAAGAGTTGGAAGGAGATACCAGTGTTGCGGCACCAGGGGAGGATCCACCACCACCAGGAGGTGGAAATGGAGCATTTGCTCCAACTGGAGGAGCCCTTGCAGGGAGTTCCCAAGTATCTGACATTGAGAGTCCGAGGCACAGTTCAGGGGTAGCGGGTGTCGGTCTTGATAGACAGCGGGGCTATCCATAATTTTATTGATACCCAACTAGTGCAGAGGAGAAGCATACCCACAGATTATTTTGAAGGATTCTCAGTTTTGGTTCCAGGAGCTAGAACCATGCAGTGTGTGAAGTATGTTCCAGCATTGACTGTAACTTTGGGGACTTACAAATTGATAGATCACTTCTTTGTGGTCGATATTCCTGACACCAATGTGATATTGGGTGTACAGTGGTTGATCACACTGGGGAAGGTCACCACCAATTGGGAGACCTTGGAGATGGAATGGAAAAATAAGAAGAGCGATAAGCGCCAAATGATCAGGGGTATGCACACCTATCCACCTCAGGTAGTCTCAGCACATAGGATGGAGGTTGATTTGCGTAGAGGAGAAGACATAGAATGGGCAATAGAACTGTGTATGTCGAAGGCAGGAGGCAAGGGCACACTAGTCCACTCGGATGTGCAGTCTTTTCTAGACCGTTATTCTACAGTATTTAGGGACATTCCACCGGGAAGGCCATCGAACCAGGAGTTTGAACATACTATTGAGCTAGGGCAGGGGATCCAAGCAGTGATCACCACACCCTATAGGCACCCCAAAGCTTACAGGGATGAGATTGAAAGGGTTATTCAAGAGCTCTTGGCTTTGGGACATATCTGACCTAGCACCAGTCCTTTTACTTCTGTGATCTTGGTGAAGAAGAAGGATGGTACATTAAGGATGTGCATTGACTATAGAGCCTTGAATAAGACGACAATGGAGAATAGGTACCCAATTCCCAGGATCAATGAGCTGATGGATGAGCTGAGGGGATCGAAGTTCTTTTCAAAGATTGTTTTGAGGTTGGGGTACCATTTAGATGTCATTATGGCCACTTTGAGTTCTTGGTGATGCCCTTTGGGTTGACCAATGCTTCGGCTACTTTTCAGTCTTGTATGAACCACATCTTCCGTGGTCAGTTGAAGAAATTTGTGCTGGTTTTCTTTGATGGTATTCTCATCTATAGCCGCACATGGGAATAGCATCTACAACATATTGAGACAGTATTACGCATTTTGGAGGAGCAACAATTCTATGCCAAGCTCTCCAAATGTGAGTTTGGGCTCACAAAGATGCTTTATTTAGGCCCCATCATTGGAGTGGATGGAGTGAGGGTCCATGATGAGAAGATCTGTGCTATTGGGGATTGGCCAGAGCCAAAGAATGTAACAAAACTTCAGGGGTTTGTAGGCATCTGCACCTACTACCGAAAATTTGTCAAAGGGTTCCCCCAACTAGTAGCACCACTCACAGATCTGACCAAGAAGGGAGCTTTTGGTTGGACAAACACTGCGTAGAGGGCCTTTGATAGGCTCAAGGAGGTGATGAGCAATTGTCCGGTGTTAGTATTGCCAAATTTCACTCAGCCCTAATTAGCTTTTAGCTAGTTAGAATATTAAATTTTGATTTTGTCAATAAGATAGATGAATAAGAGGGTGGAGGGACCCATAAATGCCTTTAGTAGGAATAAAACCACTTCTAATGTGAATGTGGATCAATGCATCTAGATAGGATCAAGATGAATAAACCACTCCTTGGTGTGAATGTGGGTCAATGCATGTGGATGGGGTCAATTTGACCAAATCAACAGCGCAATCATGGAGGTATTGGAGACAATGGAGGACAGTGCAGTCATAATGGAGGTTAGTAGCCATGAGGGTAGCATCATTATTGTGTGGGGCCAAGGGGGTGAGGGCTCACAAAGCATATAAGGGGATGGCAGTCATAGAAAGCATTCTAAATATTGTTTGTGTATTGTCTTTTATGACTTTCTGCACGCTTCAGCTGTTTAGCGAAGTCTGTTGTGTTATTTAGCACATGGGTGTTTTCGAGCGAAAATCCCACCCTTATCCTTGGGGGACTTCGAGTGCCCACTCAGGAAAGGTTCTTGAGATGCATTTCATCATCAGGCACCAGGCCAATCTTCAGCCCCTATCAGGGGCGCAAACTCCTTCAGGAATTGAGCAATCTAGGAGGGCAGATCTATTGGAGGAGCAATAATGCAAGTTTTTGAGCTTGGAATCTAGTGAGGGGAATAGCCCTTCATCTGGGAAGTTGGTTGGGAGGAGTAGCAGCATTTTTCTGATCAGTTCAGCCACCTCCCAGTAGTCTCCCAGCTGCAGTGTGTAAATCGGCATTAGGGATGCATTTTTCATCATGGTCATTTCCGGAAACCCTTTCTGGGTTATCTTGGAATAGTGCTAGAAAGCCCAGATCTCTGATCCCGGCAATTTCTGAGCACCCAATCAGCAGATCTATGCATTCCTAGTTTCCAGCAACAATATTTTCTAGCAAGATTGCGCAGTCGCAGCCTCCCAGCAGTTGATGCAACAACAATTTATTATGTCTTGATGTTTAGGGCCATTTTAGGCTTTTCTGTCTAGCTTGAGTGTCTCTTTCTCAAGCACTTGTACTTCATTTCTACTATTGCATATAATAAAATGGCTCAGCTGATTTGTTCATGTATTTGATGTGTTGATGTTTACTACATTTTCCAGTTTTATGTTCTATATTCTTGTTTTTCCTATTTTGGGATATTACAGTCTTCCATGCACTAAAGTGTGATGACCCAACTAGCTTGTTGCTCTCTTTACAATAAGTCATCTTGACAGATTTAAGTAAGGTGATAGATACTTACTTGAGTAGAGTGGCTTGCAGTTTCCTTGATGATGACGAAGAAGTTAGGAGCTTCTTCTAAGATAGAAATCTTCAATCTAGGTGTTCTTGGATCCTTGATGATAAAGGATATCTTCAAAAGATGATGTCTTCTTTTAACAATGTCTTGAATGTAAATCTTTGATGGCAAATATTATTAGAATGAGATGAAGATCTTCTTCAAAAATAGCTTGAGAGTATTCCTTGCAAACTGATTTGACTTTTCACCCAAACTTGATTTTTGCTTCCTAGAGAGTCTCTTTGTCAAGTAGCCCTTGGGTTAAGCACCTTAGCTCTGAAACCATGTTGAGAATTTGGAGGGTTGATGATTAATTCAAATTCTCTTCTTGATAATTACTTGTGAGCTTACTTGAGTTACTTATGTCTTCTTTTCTTTAACTTATTTAATCTTTCATCAAGTCAATTATCAAAATACACGAGACACACAAATTAGGCTCCTCGAGCCAAGGCAAAACCTCACCCTCTTGGAGAGGAAAACCCGTAAGGAATTCTTCTTATAGATCTTCAAATGACAAGTACCATGACCAAGACTCAGACCCTGACCTCTAAATGCCTCCAAGACCTTGTCACTAGTTTCTAAATCTTCCGCCAATGTTGATCTTTCTTTTCTACGCCAACTTGCACTGACCTGCACTACCACAAGAGAACTCGGTCTCCGAATTGTATCTTCAAACACTTCTTATATACGCAGTTATTAGAGATAAGATCATTCCACTCATAGGTGATAGGCACTATTCCACTTTGAGTGCATCTATTTACATCACAGACTTGACTGCACCTTTAGACCGCAATCTCTTCTACATCAACAGCTTCAAAAACAGAACCCAAAAGAATATCCACACTTTGTACTTTAACACTGTCTTGACTTCGCAACTATGACAGATTTCTTTATGCTTATGTTTCACCTCAGATGTGACCACAGTACTCTCCAGAACCGTCTGTTTATCCGCACTTAATTTCTCTCTAAAATCCGCAACTTGCTTCAGAACAATCCGAAATTTCCTTCCACAGAACAGTCTGCAATCTGCTTCAGACTTATCCGCAATTTTCCTCAGAGGGATTTGCATTTTGTTCAGTGCTAATGAGTCACGGGAACAAGGGTATATATAGTGATCTTGAACTGCCTTTAGGCCGACCCTACACCAAGTTGTAGGCCGACATTGCTACTGTAAATAGGTCGATTTCAACATTTATTTCCAGCGTTGGGAAAGGGTTATTACATGCCATTCTTCCACAAGTTTTATGACAAGGTCTTGGAGCACTTTAATGATGACTAGGCTCTTCATATACATCACACTAATTACACTTATAAACAGAAGACAAACCCTAAATAGACATCAAGAAGAAGTCTATTAACCTATAATAAAATTCTTGCTCATGAAACCCATGAAGCAAGTACAACAAATTATATTTTATTATCTTTGTCCTCTTCGTTTCATAAATACATAATTACATAGCCAGTATGAAGACCGATCCTAGTTACACTTTTCAACATGGTGCTATGTCGCGGAATTCCTTAGTGTTGGAGGCCTCCACGATTTCCATTTAGTTTTCGGGCTTGGATTTTACCTAACAGTAATTGTATCTTGCCTGTCTTTACTGTAATTGTCTCAAGTCTGGGTAATCAAAGTGTGTTTTGTGGTTGTGGGTCTACCTTTTGGAACCGGCCCTCGTCATCTCCTTGCTGTTGGTTTGTTCATTATTTGGCTAAACTTGTAACATGAAAGATGGTGCGCTCAACCCTTGGTGCCAACTCGTCAGGAGACGAAGGTCGGGGTAGGAGTAGGAAGAATGGAACAAGAAGAAGAAAAGGCTCCTCCTCAGTTGTGCCACCGAAGAAAAGGGGTAGAAGGACGGATGTGGAGGTTATACAGGAAGAAGTGCAAGCTTATATAGTTGGTACTCCAGCCCAGGTGTGACAGTTGATTGCATCTTCAGAGACGGAGCTTAATCAGCAAGCAGAGTTTGAAGTGAAGGTGGGGGATTGGTGACTCCTAGCTTCGGATCCGGGGTAAACCTGTGGGCATACCACCCAGTACAAACAGACAGTTCATTTGTATTGGCTTATGAAGAATCTGATGGCTAAATCCATTATCACTGTGCTAATCAACTTAAGTCAGACCCTGGTCTTCAAGACATTCAGAAGGAATTGCAACTAATTCAATTCCAGATCTAGAAGCAGAATATTCGCCTAGGTCGTAGTGAAAAGCAACTCCTGTGCCTCTTTCAATCAGAGTTCCCGGTTCCAATGCTAAGGACTGTGCTTTGGTAGAGTCTCTAAAGATGAATAGTGTTTAAGATGTTAGAAAACTTTTTTTGGGATCTCTATACATGTTGTATATGTTGGATAGTAGGAACTGTTTAAGTTATTTTGATGTGGATGTACCTTGGTACTTAGACATCCAAGCCTATAAGGCCAAGTTTGATAGACTTAAACTTATGAGATTTTGGATGACTTATAATGCGTTTCGGTGGCCAACATATCTGGTTTCCCATTGGGCAGGTTAAGGCCACCAAACATCTTTTTATGATTGTAACCTGCCTTTGATTATGAATGAGAGAAGAGGTCCTACGAAACTTACAAAAAATAAATAAAAATTCAATTTTCAATTTGTATAAATTTATTTTTAAATTAAATTAAAAGTTTAAAGTTTTATATCTATCTCTTTAAAATATTAATTTTACAACTTTTAACCCCACCCTACTATATCTTTAATATTTTATTCTCCTATAACTCTTGACCAATTCCTTCCTCCCCTTCGTTTCATTTTGTTTCCTCTTTTCAAGAAATTTGACTCATTTTTAATCATTTTTAAAAAATAATTCAATTTTTTCATAACGGCTAATGATCCGGATTTATGGTGTGAGTTGTTCTGTAATGTCAGAGGTGTCCAGTAGAGGTGGGAAGTAAGGACGAAGGCGGTCCACATTGAATACTGGGTGCAAACCAAGGAATGGTGGAATACTGAGCTCAAAGGCATTGTTCCCTACAGCCTTGGTGATGGTGTACAGTCCGTATCGGAGTGGGCGAAGCTTGCGATGGGGTCCAGTGAGGCGCTCCTTCTGCAAATGTAGCCACACTTTGTCGCCCACCTGGAAGTTGTGGGGCACCCAATGTTGATCATGGCATTGCTTGTACTTAGCATTGGCTCTGTCCAATATGTCATGAACCTGTTGGCAGATGTGTTGAATGCACTCGATGAAGCTATTTGCTTTGTCAACTTCAGACTAGACATGAGACGAATCGGCCTGAGTAGCCGCAAATGGCATGGCTATGTCAATGGGACATAGTGGCTGGAATCCCAAGCCCACCTGAAAGAGGTTGTGGCCGATTGAGCTGTGGAGAACCCGGTTATAACTATGTTGTACATAGGGGAGGCTTTCATCCCATGTGCGTGGATGCTTTGAATTGTACATGCGCAGAATGTGTACAATCATTTTGTTGACAACCTCTGTCTGGCCATCTGTTTGGGGATGGAAAGCTGTGGACTTGGTGAGCTTGGTGTCCAGCATTGACCAAAGGCTGGACCAAAATGTGCTAAGGAACCTGCTATCCCGATCTGATATGATAGACTGTGGGATTCCAAAGTGCACCCACACTCGTTCAAAGGAGAGTTTAGCAGTGGCTTCTGCTGTGATATTCTTCTTGCAGGCCGCCATAATGGCCATCTTCGAGAATCTGTCGACGACCACGAAAACACAGTCATTTCCATGCTTAGTAGAAGGCAGGCCCGACATGTAATCCATGGAGATGGATTCCCAAGGTCGACTAGGGGTAGGTAGCGGAGTATATTGGCCTTTCTTCTTGATGGTCAGTTTGGCAATGGCACAAGCAGTGTAGGATCTGATGTGCTTCCCGACATCTTTTCGAAGGTTCGGCCAATAGAAATACTTCTGCAATACTGCTATTGTTTTCTCGACCCCGAAATGCCCAGCGACTCAACTGTAGTGTGCTTCCCATATCATCTTGGCACGCTCGCTTGAAGGAACACAAAGGTGTCCCAGGTGACATAAAAGTGCATCTTGGAGGTGAAAATTTGGAACTCGCGTGCCCCCCAAGAGTGCCTTGTAAGTGTGGCTGAATTCTGGGTCACTCTCATAGAGAAGCGGCCAATCAGAAGTCTCGTGCCCACAAGAGTTGAGCACGGTGGTGAGCGCCACGATCGGTGGTCGGCTGAGGCAGTCCGCAACATTATTGGTGCTACCCTTCTTGTACTTGATGTTCAAATGAAACTGTTGCAGATATGTGGACCACTTCTGATGGCGATCATTCTGCAACTTCCCTTGTGTCTGTATGAACTGCAGGGGCCGGTGGTCTGTGTGGATGATTGTTTTCTTCCCCAAAATGTAATGCTTCCATTGTCGACAGGCTTGCACAATGGAATACATTTCTTTGTCATAGGTGGGATACTTGCGAACTGTCTCAGACAATGTCTCACCGTGATATGCCACTGGATGTCCCTGTTGAGTAAGAACTGCCCCAATAGCATAGTCAGAGGCATCTGTCTCGATCTCAAATGGTTGTTGCAAGTCTGGTAATGTGAGCACTGGGGCAGAACAGAGGCGATTTTTCAATTCTGTGAACGCCTTCTGTTGAGGTTCCGACCAAAAGAATTTTGTTCTCGCTCCTCCCTTGGTGACTTGACTCAAGGGCCAAGTGATATGAGAGAATCCCAACACGAACCTCCGGTAGAAATTAGCAAGACCCAGAAAGCTGCGAAGCTCTGTTATAGTGGTTGGGGCTGGCCAATCCCGAATGACTTAGATCTTGGCTGGATCCACATGCACCCCCATTTCATCAATAATGTATCCCAGATATTGAACCTGGGTCATGCCAAAAGTGCACTTCTCCAAATTGGCACACAACTTGTGTTGCCGCAGTGTTTGGAGGACTTGTTGAATGTGGTGAAGGTGCTCTTCCCAAGTCTGGCTGAAGATCAGAATGTCATCTAAGTACACCACTACAAATGAGTTGGTGAATGGCCGCAAGATGTCATCCATCATCCTCATGAAGGTGGCGGGAGCATTCGTCAACCCGAAAGGCATGACCATCCATTCGAAAAGGCCTTCCTTGGCTTTGAAGGCAGTCTTCCACACATCGGAGGGTTCAATTGGTACCTGGTGATACCCAGACTTCAGGTCGATCTTGCTGAAATATTTTGCACCTTTGAGTTGGTCCAAAAGGTCATCAATCCGTGGGATTGGGTACCTATTCCGGACAGTGATCTTGTTCAGTGCCCGATAGTCAATACAGAGTCTCCATGTCCCATCCTTCTTCTGTACCAACACGATCGGGCTCCCACAAGGCGATGAACTTGGTCGGATGTGACCTTTATGCAGCAGCTCCTAAATCTGCCTCTTGATTTCATCGTTCTCTGTATCAAAGCACCGATAGATCGTCCATTGGGTAGCAAGACACCCGGGGGTCGATCAATTGCTCGAGCTAACCCGATAAAGGCAGTCATTGTAGAGGAACCTCGTGGGTGAGGAGAAGATGTCCCCATACTCCCCTCCACAACCTTGTCCATTTGCTGTTGTCGCGTGAGGAGCCTCCTATCTAGAGGTCGTGGGCCACGCTCTTCTTTCTTGCCATATGATCATCGCAAACGACTTCGGGTTTGGGAAATGAGCTATCGCATTATTTTGGTAAAGAATCAAAGAGATAGAAGGCAAGAGGTGGTATCCCGTATAACTTATTTCCCAAAGTAACAATAACAACGCGAGGCCGAGACTCATACATAGCATGATGCTTCCAGAAGTATGGTTGTCCTTATAATACATCAAAAAAATCAATAGGAGAAACATCACATAATACCTCATCCCTGAAGGGCTTGATGCTATAAGGAAGGCGGCACTGCTGGCTGACGTAGAGATCTCGTCATTGGTGAAGCCACCCGATGGTGTATGGATGTAGATGAGCTGTGGTCGGCAAGCCCAACCGCTTCATGGTGTCTTCTAAAATGAGGTTCTTTTGGCTCCCATTGTCGACAATGAACTTTACCGGGGAGCCTTTTACCCACATCTGGGAGTGGAAGAGGCGTTGCTCCTCCTTTGAATCTTCCAGCTCCTCCTATGACTTTAGTGTGGGCACATGGCTGGGGCCCAGACTAATAATCTGGTTTCTTTATCACCCTCCTTGTCAGCTTGATCCGTAGCCTGAGCATGCATCTAACTCAGAAGCCCTCATCTCGACCACCAGCGATTGCTTGGCTCGACACTCACTTGTGTTGTGAGTGGAGCTCTTATGGAACTCACACCACTTCCCCGTGTCCTTCTTTGGCTTTGCGGTGTTGTTCTTTGCTTGTGGCTTTGACAAGTTGTCTTGAGCTGCCATGCCTTGGCTCTGTCCTTTGTTCTGCGGTTTGGGAGCACCTTTCCCTTGCTTTTGATTCGCAGATGCAAAGTCTCATTTCTTCTGTTTGAATTTCTACTCAATCTTGGCAACATACCGGTATGTCGTACCAAGCGAGGAGATGTCGAGGAACTCCATTCCCTCCTGAATGTATCTGTGCAGACAACTGTGATACTTTAGCACCAGATGTTTCTCTGAATCTTTGATACCCAACTTTGTGCGCAGGGTATGGAACAGATTCGTCAGCTCATGCACATCTTGATCCCTTTCTTGCCGCAGCGTGGTCCATTGTATGTACTTGTCCTCATAGCTCCCCACAGGATAGTATTGATCCTTGATGGCGTCTCGGAAAGAATTCCAAGTGGGTACGGCCGAGAACAGAGAGGGTTCAGTATCGTCCTTTTTCTCACAGTAGGTTTCCCACCAGTCCTTGACATGGGGGGTAGCTTTGAGGAGTGCAAAAATAATCTCCTCCCGGTCGGAAAAATCATGAACCGAGAAATATCCTTCTAATAAATTCAACCATTTATCTACGGCATCTGCATCTATTTGACCCTCAAATATGGGAATGTCAAAATTTACTCGTACCTTAAAGGGAGTCGCACCTCCAGAGTGGTTGCTGGATGCAGATGCGTCGTCGGTGGGCAGCCGCTGAAGGATCTCGGCAAAGTTATCCATCATCGCGTTCCTTTGTTTTTCAAGGACCTCCTCGAGCAATATTTTGATAGGATCTCCTGCTCCCTCATCTTTCTTTTCGTCCCCCATGAGTGTCTGTCGGGGTTTGCGAGGCTGATCTTGCAAAGGTTCCACCAAATCGAGCCCTAACTCCTTATACTCCGACCTCATTGGGGGCGTGCAAAGAAGGATCGAGAAAAAACAGACCGCTCTGATACCACTGATCCAGATTTATGTAGGAACGCAACAAAATATAGAAATAACCATAAACATAGAGATGCAGCAAAAATAAGGCTTCATTTCATTAATATCGAATAACAGAAATATGCTTACAAACATAATGGAAATAAAATAGCTAGGGTGCTGGTAGCGAATCTCTGAGAAGAGATGTGGCGGCTACAGATCTCTAAACCATGTTAAAATGAGGCTTGAGGGCCTATTTATTATGGAGAAACAATGGAGAACTCTAAACGTCCAAAACCCTAACCCTAGGAGATGAAGCGCCAAAACTATGTGCCCCGTTTGGGTAAATTGGTGTTTCAACTTCCCGGGGATGTAACTTCGACATACTATCTTCGTTTGACGCACATGATACATCATTAGAAAGATCTATCCGGGGACTACAAATGTCGCCACGAATATCGATTCCATAACAGAATCATATTCGCTAGAAAAACGATGCCCAAAAAACATCGTTTAAGGCCTCAAAACGGCTCCGGAAGTTCAGGACCCGAAAAACTGCTAAAAATAGTAAGCTATGCCAAAACTGAAAAACTGAAAGAGACAATGGTGGGGCCCCAAGTGGAATAGGCGGGTGACCACCAATATCCACCTGGATCAGCTAATTTCCTACCCATTCTATTTATTCTCCTTGCAGCACATGTTCACATCATCTCCAAGCTTTTACGTCCTTGATGATGGGCGGGGTGTCCACTCGAAGCATTGGACAAACTAAATTCACAAACACAATTATTTTCCAAAAATTTATCTTAAAATATGAATAATTGTGAAAATCTGCATAATATTATATTGATCATGTTGTCTACTAGGACTTCCCTTCCCCTTCTTCTCTAGACATTGTAATGCATAGTGCTCATTCTCGTGGCAAATGAAGCACTTGATCTTGCTCAAGTTCTTCTTCCCTGGCTAAGAGGTTTTTGCCTCATTGTTACCCTAGGAATCCTTCCCTTTACCCTTCTTGGCCATATTGACCAAGGCCAAGTTCTCCTCACCATCTCCCTACCTATTGGCCTTAGACTCCTCCCAAGTCTCTTCCTAGATGCAGTCGTCCAAAATCCTCTCCCAATTGGGAAGTTTCTCCTGAGCACAAATTCCCTTAACAAATGGTTGCTGTGACTTGGGAAAACCATTCAATAACACATTTATGAGTGTTATGTCCTCCACTTTCTCCCCAATGGCTGCTACTTGATCTCATGTATAGGTTATCCTCATGAAGTACTGGGTAACACTATCAGACCTTGACAGTTGGATGTTTGGTTCCATGTCGACAACGCATTTTAAAATGGTCGAAAACATCCTAAATAGTTTCAAGGATGTTTCACGATTTGGAAATACATCACTAGAATGTAGTGCTACATTTCAGGCCCAATAGCCTGTGTTTCGACCCAAATAAGGTGCATTTCAAACCCACAAAAGCTCCTAAAAGGTGCATAGAACACACAAAAACCTCACACATTCTTAATGACATGAAACCAACGAGAAATTTATATTTAAGATAACAAATGGGACAATAATCCACAACAACCCTTTCCATTTATATTAAATAGTTGATAACTTATGGAAAGTGGGTGGAGCCATTAATTCTTGAGGTAGGATCATACACATTCTAGCTTCGTGACGAAAGGCAACAAACATCAAGTCGTACTAACCATGCCAGCTTTAGTTGCATGGAAAGTTTTTTATTGGTCATATTAAATCTCCTCGTATAAGGCATCCAATACAATGGATGATTCATAGTTTTATCCATTGAGCCTTATTAGGTTGCATTCCAATTATTCACACACACACACACGCGCACAGATATATATATAAGAGTTGCATTGCAAGGAGCCAAGTGAATTAGCTTGAATGAATGAATGGTTTGAGCTTCATACAAAAGCTCTTAGAGTTGATCCCCTGAGCTAGTTTCCCTTGTTACAATGCCTCACTTGTTGCCCCTACTAGGTCAAGGGCCCTAATCAACACCAATGGGTTTATACTAGGTTCCAACCATGAAATTTGGGGAAGTTCCCACATGTTTTCCAACAAGGTTTTTCTTGGAAAAAAACAAAATTTGTACAAAAAGGTGTTCACAAACCAATTAATATCCTATGAAGCATGACACATTAAATAGGGCTTGCATGTCCATATACCACATGTCAAACACCCATGGGAGCAAAAAAATTTTAGAAAATGTATTTTTCCACTCTTTTCTTCTCACTTTCAACCAGTAGAGAACATTCTTAGCATTGCATAGGTGAAGGAGAAAAACTACAGGTTAAGGTAGACCGAGAGATTTGGAGGTATTCTAACTTCCTAGATTTGTCATTTCTCCAATTGCAATGTTCCTCATTCACATCACAGAAATCTACAATGTCACTTTTCGAGGAGGTACAATTAATTATTCATTATCACTTACGAAATAGAGAAAATTATGAAGTGTAATGAATAATTAAAAAAATGGATTAATTATTAAAAAACACGGGATGGTATTTCGATAACCCATGGTATTCTGGCAACCCCTAATATTAAAAGGAAATGAGAGCTCACTTCCTAGGCATGCATTTTGGATTACTGTCTTGTTATTGAGTTGAGCTCTTGGAGGTTGTCTAGATGACAGCCTGAATGAAAGAGGGTTAGTTTGGTGGTAAGTGATACACCCTAGCTAATATAATCAAGGGGCTTCGGTATTGAGACCATATACCCTATACACTCAAAAAGGATGGATCAAGTGTAGATCACAAGGAGAGGTCATTCAAATCTCTCACAGGTGCATAAGGCTTGGAGAAGCAGGATTTAGGAGGCCAAATTCCATGTTGCATTCATCTTTGGAGGCTACAGCATCAACTTATTATCCAGCAAAGCATGACATATAGCAAGGGCTATTTACAGATTTGTTTGAGGTTCTCAAACTAAAGCATGGGCAAGTAATCGCATATTCCATATCAATAAAATAATGTTGAGTTTTTTATAAGTGTTATGCTTTGAGTTCTCTTCTGTATAGTGCCATGGGTATAGTTGCTTATTTTCTCTGTATATGAAGAAAATTTGTTGTCCTAACTATTTGATGAAATCCCTTGATCAAAATTTATAGAAAGTTTAATAAAAATAGGCATATTCTTAAGAGGGATATTACATTGTCCCAATATTCATTGAAATTCACTAAAAGGGCGCATTACCGTGAATATACAGTCGTTTTGGGCTGTCAGGTTGAGTGCAGGTGGCCGCTCATAAGCATGTGCTCACCTGCACATGCACCCTTGCACTTGTAAACCCAAACACACACTATCCCCCAATAACTATAGACAGTCTCCCAAGTGTGCATATGTGGGAACAAAAGGAATGGAGGGACTGTCATGGATTTGACAGTTATGGAGGGCCACCAAAGTGGTCCAGACTCCACTGTAACAAAAAGCATCACAAAAAACACCTAAAACTAATGAACCAAAAGAATTGTTTCCATATTTGACGCCCTTTAACTTGGGAAGTTATATTAAGAATATCTCTATACAATGGGCTCAATTAGATCTAATAATCCATTTGAGAAAGGATAATCTCTACAGGATAAAAAACTACTATTCACAGAACATAAACACTGATCTGGATCTTCATATTTTCCAGTACAGTTAACTAACAGTACCTTGTCTGCCTATTAGAAACATAACCATCTACAGCTGCTAAATAAAATTTACAGGAACATAACTATACAAAACCGTATATAGATTTTTATGATTAGAATTTAAGCAGAAAGTTTTGTTTTAGCTAGTTAGCCTGATTCAAAAACAATACTGCCATGTGAGAACACCAAAGAGATTTCTTTATTCAGGGCACTTACAAAAGATCCCTCAAAACTGTTCTATCTTTCTACATCCTGCCAGTTTATAAGTTCCAAACCAGGTAAAGTAGAAATTCATCTTTACCTTTTCTCTTTGGCAGTTAGGATCACAACTGTGATTAATGAAGCGCCCCAGATTCCCCTTCACGCGTGTATCAATCGCCTGCAAATATTTCGAACCCTTGAATAAATATGGCATAAAAAAACAATATTAAACTAAAAAACAAAACACCAATGAGCACTAGGACAAAAGGATAAACGTATTGAGACCAGCCAAGATCCATCTTAAACTCAGATTTATCAAGCACCAAGATGGATCAAATTTCCTAGAGTGTAAATCTTTTTATCATTTAATTGCTACCCTCGGTGCAACTAGATCCATCTTAACCGGGAAGCTAGTAAGCACCAAGAGAGATCAAAAAAACATGAGATGCAAGTATAAGATAAATTTATGCTATTGTGAGCATTCGTGATCAGATTTTTCTTATGTGTGTAGCAGCATTACACAATGGAACACATGAAGTAACAAACATCTCTTCCTAACCAGGCTGTAGAAAACCTCTCATATCTTGGTGCAAAACTATAGACAATCCCAACAAATATAATGGATAACAACAAGTGTTTACTCATACACGATTCTAAAAGATAACAGATAGATCCCTCCAAGGGATTCAAATAAGTGTAACAGGTACTCTGTAAGAAGATTTGAGATATATTCAAAAAAAAAAAAAAACTATCAAAACAAAGAACTTATAACTACTTTTTCACCCTGCCTAAGCTCACAGTGATGCAAAAAGCTTGTACAATAGAAACCAGACATTTCCCAGTATCTGAATCCAAAATTCGCTGGTTCAGACTAAACCAATATTAGCTACATTAAAAAAGAAAACGTTGTCCAGCCAGAGAATCAACAGTGTATCATAAATAAGATGGCACATAAAATAGTTATTAGCTTTATTCAGTCAACAGAAAATTTAAAGACCGAGCTTGCCTTTCAGGCCACAAACTGAAATCAACCAACTAATAGATCCAGGATTCAGATTGTTATCCTTTTTCATGTCATCTGAAAATGTACTAAATTTCCCTCGGCTGCCTGGACAATGGACGTGGAAAGGGCTAAAATGTTCTAGCAATTTCAGGAAGGGGTGAGTGATCCCAATGCAATATAGCATATAGAAATTATAGCAAACTAAGAAGATCATTTTTAAATTATGTACCTAAACTCTGATGACTGATTTTAAATCTACAAAGACCAAAAAGAATCTGAGTTAAAAGAGTCCAATTGACCACACTGTGAGCTATAATATGTCATTTAACTTGGGCATGAGATACACTGAATGAATATGAAGAACTCGAATCTCTTGATAGGGAATTTGTACCAATATTTTGTAGAAGGATTGCTTCCATCCTAAACATTACAAACTTAAACCACACGTGGATCTTATGTAACAACTCCATGTCCATTGACCTGAACCCTAATCAGGTTCAAAATTAGAACTGCCTAAGTCATAGAGCACTATGAAAACAAATATCAAGCAAATTTATCTGTGAAGAATGTCCATTTCACCAATAGCAAGGAGCAAACCTCGATTCTATTTAATGTCATGAAATAGGAATGCTTTTGACCTCCAGAAGCATATTCCTTTCGGCGAGTTTCATATGCCGATATGTCTAGCACCTACTTTACACAAAATAAAAATTGTAATCCATTAGAAGCAAAAATAAAACTACCAGGTGGTAACGTCTAAGAAAATTAACATGGGTATAACTATCCATTAATCCAGCCAAAGTCGTTCTATTTAAAAAATGAAGAATGATGATTTCTTGAACAGTGACCTGAAGTACACATCTTTCATGGCAATACCAACCTCTCCAACATATTCAATAAGAAAAGTCCCCTTTGCAACATCCTCAAGTGCTTGTAACCCAAAACAAATTTTACCACATTGGAAACGCTCAACTTTGGCATACTGTTGTGTCTGAAACTGCAATAAAATTTTGCCAGAACAAAAATTATATCCATTACTATACAATACACCATTCATCAAAATATAAAAAGGAAAGCAACAGACTACCCGTTGATTTGAACAGAGGTCTCCACAAGGACATGTCCCTTGCACACATTCAACGTTAAGCATTCGGTTCAGGCATTCATCTCCACAACCCAGACTACCATCTATCGGGGGTTTGCAGTGGCAAACCATCATCTGGCAAAACAAATTGAAGCACCAATCCTATTACAATCAAGTAGAAATTTGATGACATAATGTAAGAACCCTGCTATGATGCCTTCATAGTTGGTATGCCCTAAATTGACTACACAATAAACCATTCAACAATTACTAGGATGTTACTGACCACCTAATTTATATCCCGTTCTTAACTGACAACTACCAGTTAGCAAAACATACATGATTAGTGCCACCAAAATCCAATGAAGTGGGGCTAAATCAAATTTTAATCCATCATCATTAAAATCATAGGTTAAATCTGTGTCATAACTTAATATTTCTACAGTAACGGAAAATAGTCAAAAACAGTTCCCAGTACATCCTAAGGAGATATAACTCAGATCACTCAGTCATGGATAAACCCAAATACACAGCTTACAAATAAAGATAGTAATCGGGATAAAGTTAAACATCAGGTAGAGGTGAACACAACTGATTTAAAAGTTAAGATACAAACTCAAAAATTAAATGCCTAGCAATAGCCTCATTCTGAGTCCTTTCAAGTTTACACACCAGTTAGTTCCTATCAAGATATTAATATATATTCGTGCAAAACTTGAAATCAGCTGATATGAGTACAGTTAACATCAATATAATGCCCACAAAGACAAAAAGGACTGCAAGTTCTCAAAAGGAGATGGCCACAACTGTACATGCTGTACACTCTGGTATATATATATATATACAAAATTGACAGAGAATGATCAACTTTGAACAAGTCTCTTGTGTGCACAAATATAAACTACAAAACTTAGATGAGCAGTGTGTTTATGTTGATTACTGTCTACCTTGCTGATCTGTGGACTCTCTTTTATGCCAAGCAGCGTGCAATGCCATATCCTAGTTAACTGGGAGTTGAATGGGTTTAATTTCAGCTGTTGTAGTTTAGCATTCTTTTCCATCTGTTGGGTAAGTCCCAGGGATCAGTATGCTGCACTTAATCACCATCACGAATCTTGCTAATACATCAATTTGAGAATCTACACTTCAGATGTAGCATTCTACACCAAACTTTCTGGAAGAATGGTCAATGTTATGTTTTTGGTAATTCTTTGTTATTTCAAAATGTACATAAAGAACGGTTGCTCATTTACTTTGAAAGAAACTTACTCCTATTGTTTTGCAGCATGTTGTTTTTCTACACATCATCTAACATCTAGCTGCCATCATGGAAATGCCTTAGGGAAAATATTGAATGTAGTATGACAATGGACATATAATTAGGATTCTAATACCTATTATCATGTTTCACATCAATATGTAAATTCAAAATTGCAATTTCCACTTGATATCAAATTTGAAATTTCAAAGTGAATGTTCATGTTCAAGTCTTTAAATGATTTATTTTTCTTGTTGTAAGTTGGAAGATTTCAAAATTCACATATATTATAATTTATAATATATATAAATTATAATACACCCCCGGCAAACCCACGTACCCTATTTCAAAAGTAGCGCATCCATCCCCGAACCCACGTTTCCTGGCAACATAATATATAGCATAAGTTTTTCTTTTTCTTTTTCTTTTTTTCTTTTTTTCTTTTTTTGTAATTTGAAGTCCAATAAATGACCAAGAAATAGGTGAACATGAGTAGAGAGCATAACCAGATGTCAAGAGATTATGGAAATCTCGATAACACCCATAGAGGCTAAAAAGCAATATAAAAAGGAAAGACATAGAGGCACAAGCTCAACAACAACACCATCACTAGAAATAAAAGTATAAGTAAATGAGGAAGGGGAAGAAGAGGAATCCTTGTAACACTGTAGCAAAATGAACCATCTCTTCTAGCATCAGAGGTAAGGGCTTCAAGTTGTCTCCATTTTTTGTTGGATACAGGGAAATTGTTCTCAAATGTTGACTAGGACAGCCGCTTCGTTTGGATGGGCCAAGAACCCTTGCACTCGATTCGACTTTGACTACTAGATCTTCTGCAGACATCAAGGATGTATCTTCAAGATGAGGCCAACTATCACCGATGGCTGCCTCGGAATGCCTGACTGGGACTGCTTCCTACATGTGTGGAGGCTCTCATTCTGCTTGAGTTGACTCAGATTCACGACATAATAGATTATACGAGGTTGAAAATCCGATTTTAAGGCATTGTGACCCACCTACTGTTGAATTTTCTACAAGATGTACAGTAGATACAAATTTTCTGCCAGACGATTACTTTCTAATGATTTTCACATAGTATTTTTAAGCCACTAATATCATTGAGCAATTATACTTCGGATAATATCAACAGTAAATGCAATGGAAATAGTAAATATCATAGAAAGGCAATCATGCACAATCGAAACAATATTTTTACCCTGGGAAACCCAACCTTGGGAGACAACCTAGCAACCTTTCTTTAAAAGAAATTATTTTTCAACAAGGTTTACAAATCAGAAATTTGTTTAGAAATTTGTGCCAATATCTAGGTCAAAATACCAATCAAACATGGTCAAAATCCAGCAATTCAACACTAGTCAAACTGCCCAAAATAATCAGAAGTCAATGCTTGTCAAACTGTCCAAATCTGTGGTCAAATCTGTTGAGAAACCAAGTGCTAGATAGTTTAATGCTTGATTCCTCTTTCTTGATAATTACTTGTGAATGTTTAGTTGTCTTCTTATTAATTTTGTATTCTCTTCATCAAACAATTATACAAAACTTCAAAGCATCAAGATCACAAAGAGACAAAGAACACCAAAAATTAGACTCCAATGCAGGGCAAAACCCCGCAAGGGTAAAACCATAGTATTCAAAACCAGCCGGTTTGAACCAGTAACCAGTCAAACCGACCGGTCTGGGGCCTAGCCAGTCAAAACCGGGCAAAACTGGTCAAAAAACCCGGTTTGAACCCCTCCATAGCACTTTTTCCCGGTCAAACCGGTGCTGACCAGCCAGTTAAGGACGGAACCGGCCGGTTTAGTCTTTAACCGGCCGGTCAGCTGCCAAGGCCGCAAAGGGACCCACGCACGGAGTTTTGGCCAATTTAGGGTTGTTTTGGAGGGAAGAGGAGGGTTGTTTCCCTCCAAAAACACCCTCCCCAATCCTTTTTAAGAAGGGGCAGCCTCTCATTTGTCTCACACCATCTCATTTGGAGCTTTTGTGAGTTTGATTGAGAGCTTGGAGAGTGTTGAGTTTTTGCTGGCGTAGTGGAACAACATAGAGTTTGAGCTAAGTAGTAGCCATCATGCCTCCAAAAGCCAAGGATACTACATGGGCTCATTGTGATATGATTGATGGAAAAATAATCTGTATGATTGGTGGAACAATGATATGCAAATATTGCCAAAAATCTATTGTAGGAAGGGGTATTTACAGGTTCAAGCGACACTTGGCTGGGATGAGAGGCCATCTAAAGCCATGTGGAGCACCAAATGAAGAAATAGGGCATCTTAGGGTAGAATACCTTCAGAAGTTTGAGACTCGAGTCACTGAACCAATAGAGAATTTTGTGACTCGAGCAGTTGCAAAGTTTGGCAAGCAAGACTCAACCAACTGAGTTTGATCATGATGAGAAGTTTCAAGTGATAATGTTGATCACTAATATCATATATGTAGATTTGTAGTAGACTGTAGGCCAATGGCCTCATAGCTTGTAGCATTGTTTTTGGACTTTATGGGCCATTTGGAGACTCATTCCTTATGTATTTTTTCGATGATATGTATTGCACTCAGTGCCATTTTGATATATTCACCTTTACATGGTAAATAAATGAGCAAACTTCGCATATTTTGTCTCTATTGGCTTGGAATCATGGTTGCAAATCTTAAAAATAGTAATTTTGTTAAAAATTAATTATTTATTGTATCTTTTAAAAATTGGTTCATTTAGACCTGACCACTCTCGGTTAGACCAATTCCGATCAGAGACCCAGTTCATTAGGTCCACCGGTCCAGTCACTGGTTCCGATTTTTAATACTATGGGTAAAACACAACAATACTTTTCTTATAGAATCAGATCAAAATGAGATATCCAAGACCAAAAACTACCACAAAGATCCAAGTCAACCCTCCATGTTTCCTCCAATTGAGTCAAAGTCAATGAAAGTCAACGCTGATCAAACCCTCTAAAATCTGGTCACATCATTAAAAAAAATTGGGCCTACAGTGGAGGCCAAATTTCAGCCCTGTAATGCCTCAGAAAATCACAGAAAACTTCACACTTGTGAGTAGAACTAGGGCAGAAAACTCGTCTTATCTCTCTCCTTTGACTTCAATTGTCTTAACTTCTTGTTTTGCACAAAAATTGATGTGATGTGATGAGTAAATGAATGATCTTCCAAGAGGTCAAGTTGACTCGTATATATAGTTGTCCAAGAGGGTCAAATAGTTGCCACATAGGCCAACTTGTCCAACGAGGGTCAACTTGGTCTTGTGTTGACTCTTTGACTCAAAATAAAAATTATTTTTCTTTTCTTACATAAACCCAAATGGGACTTGACTCAAATACATTTTTTTACTCATAATAAATTCCTTTTGAATCTTTTGACTCTATAAACATGAAGAACATGCTTTGACCAAAAATAAAATAATAATAATAATGAATATAATAATTTTTTTTGATACAGAAATTACATTACATTATGAAGACCAACACAGCAAGATATACTCAAGTTGAAATATTCATATAAGAAAGGATCCAGATTGATAAGAATCAATGATGATTTACATCATCATAGCCAGCAGTGTCAAAATACCAAGGCATTGAGAAGTATGCTCTATCTCCCCACTAGTTCAGAGCACAATGTTGGGAGGCATAAATTTGGACACCACTGCCTTTCAAGGTAGATACCCCACCAAGGTGTTCCGAAGGTATGACCTCACAGGACCACTTCCTTATCCAAAGAAAAGTACGTCCTCCAGACCATTCTTTACCAAGTCCATGTATCCAACTTAGGATATTAATCCTAGTTAACCACAATACATGACTCAAGAATGTACGTCCTTGATTTGCTTATCCAATTCACAGTTTTCCCTACCAGTGTTCATGCACTACGCTTACGGCTATTAGTCCTAGCCATAATCCATGACACATGGAGAACACGGTGTCCACCCTCACTCCCTCTCAACCAGGGAGGAGATATCCACAAGCCCAAGCTTGTCTCACAAATACTCATGCTTCCTGTTAGGAAGGGACTTCATCAATACATCTGCTACTTGTTCTTCAGGGGAGATATAGTGTAGCTTCACGACTCCATCCTGCACCATGCCTTTAATGTAGTGATACTTGATATTAACGTGCTTCGTCCTTGCATGGAAAACCGGGTTTTCTGTTAGCTTTATGCAACTTTGATTGTCACAACATATGATGGTTGAATCCAAGGGTCCTTCAAACATATTAGTGAGCAACTTACAGAGCCAAACTGCTTCACGACTAACTTCACCAGCTGCTATATATTCAGATTCAGCAATACTTAATGCAACCGAGTCATGTTTTCTACTCATCCATGAAACCATAGCGAATCCCAAACAAAAACAGTCAATTGTAGTACTTTTCCCATTTGCATCACTGCCTTCCCAATCCGAATACGTGTAGCCCAATAATTGAATCTCATTTCCTGCAACGTATCTCAAACAATGATGTATGGTCCTACGTAGATAACTTAAGATGTGTTTTGTTGATATCCAATGATCGCGTCTAGGCTCCATCTGAAATTGGATAAGAGTATTTACTGCAAAATATTTATTTAGTCAGTATTCACGAGATACATCAGAAAGATGATGGATCAACAAAACTAAAATCAGAACTCATTGGCTTCTTCAAATTGGTGATCATCAGTGTTTTCATTGGTTTACTATCCATCATCCCAAACATCTGTAGAATTTTGATCACATATTTTCCTTGACCAAGATAAATTTCACCAAGTTTCAGCCACACTTTGAGTCCCAAGTAATAGTGCATTAGTCCAAGATCTTTCATGTCAAATTCAGCTGCGAGTTCCTTATTGTTGGAAATAGTACCAAGGAGAGGTGTTACTAGGATTTTATCCCTTTTAGCCTAGTAGACATATTAATAACTTTTGTCTTGGTGACATTTATGAGTTATATTAATGTCGTGGGTGGAAAAGATACTTAAGTGTTGTACCATGTACTTTTTCTAATATTAAAGTCACCTATACTTTATAAAGTAAATTTATGTGTAAAGTACTAAGTGTACTTTTCTAATATTAAAGTGAGTTGAAAAATCATTTTATAAGAAAAAAGTACTAGGAGACTTTTAAGTAATGGGGCAAATGTGTGAGGGGGGTCAATTGAGAGAGTTAATCTCAACCACACATCTTGAGATTTGGAGATTAAATCTCAACCATTGAATCCTAGGTTCAGGGTTTACTATCCATCATCCCAAACATCTGTAGAATTTTGATCACATATTTTCCTTGACCAAGATAAATTTCACCAAGTTTCAGCCACACTTTGAGTCCCAATTAATAGTGCATTAGTCCAAGATCTTTCATGTCAAATTCAACTGCTAGTTCCTTATTGTTGGAAATAGTACCAAGGAGAGGTGTTACTAGGCTTTTATCCCTTTTAGCCTAGTAGACACATTAATAACTTTTTTCTTGGTGACATTTATGAGTTATATTAATGTCATGGGTGGAAGAGATACTTAAGTGTTGTACCATGTACCTTTTCTAATATTAAAGTCACCTATACTTTATAAAGTAAATTTATGTGTAAAGTACTAAGTGTACTTTTCTATTATTAAAGTGAGTTGAAAAAACATTTTATGAGAAAAAGGTACTAGGAGACTTTTAAGTAATGGGGCAAATGTGTGAGGGGGGTCGATTGAGAGAGTTAATCTCAACCACACATCTTGAGATTTGGAGATTAAATCTCAACCATTGAATCCTAGGTTCAGGGATTCTATCTTTTCCAGTGTAACACAAGGTCTCTTCCCCCCACCTAGGGATCGAGTTTCCTCGCCCCTTCGCGCTCCGGGGTCATGGGGACGTCTGGGGGGCATTTCCCCACGCTCCCAAAAAACAGGAAACCAAGGGGGGCGTGAGGTGGGGCATTTCCTCAAAATTAGGGGTTGAGGGATCGTGAGGGGGCATACGGGGGGCGTGAGGGGGCCTGCGAGGCCCCAAAAAATGACTTTTTTTAATGGAAAAAAAAAAACGAAATTCTGTTAGGTTTATTAAAATTTAGGTTTGGTTTTAAGATTTATTTTTTCGTTTTGCTGCCTCCTGCCATCGCCGTCGTCGCTTTCCAGCTCTCAGCATCCGTTGAGCTCTCAGTTGCGTTCGTTGAGCTCTCACCCTCCCGTCGAGCTCTCACCACTCCAGATCTTAGCTCTCAGCCTCCAGCTCCTGTCGCACTAGTGCATCGGGCTGCCACCGTCGAGCCTCTGCATCGGGCTGCCACCATCAAGCTGCTCGTTGTTGTTGCCACCGTCCACGTTGTTACTGCTGCTCCACCCTAGATCATACTTTAATGCCCACAGCTTAGCACCAATTTATTTTTAATATCGTACCTATCTAATGCCAACAGATTTATTGATAACAAGCAACTTTGGTACAGCATTTCCCTGATGCCACAATCTTACTACATGCATCAAAGCCAACATCTTGGTTAAAAATATTGGACAATGAGTCATTCACATAAACAGAAGCTTACTTTTTACAACACCTAGTGAGTTTTCACCACAAATCTGCCAAAACAATCTCTTTATAGACAACTTAAATGAACATAAAACTGTGTATGTATGTGTTGTATAAAATGTAACTGGTAAGCCCTCATAGTAAATGCTTACAAATGTTGAACCTTAAAAGCCACTTTAACAGTGAATATAAGGGCATTTATTTCCTGTTTTTTCGTTCCAGATACCTTTATCCACTTAGAACTTATCTGGAAATAATTTAGGCATATATCGATGTTAAGAACTCGAGAAACTAGGACTGATTGTACATGCCAAATAAATGAATAAAAAGATGCCAACCTGATCAATGATTGGAGTTTTACGGCTGCGATGTAGATAGATGTTATGCTTAATAACTGTCCAAGATGCTTGTTGAGAATCTGTAAAAAAAACAAAATCGGATGAGACTCAAACCATTCAAGCCAAGTATGAAAAAAATTAATCCTTCAATGAACTAATGGCAATGTCCTCTACAAACTACCTTGTGCCTCAATGCATGCAAGATTGTTTGATTCTATGGGCATTCCATTCGAATCCCCTTCTTCGCAAGAGACATATGATATATTTAACTCTGCATTGATCTCAGCATTTGACTCTTCTTGTGGTATAGAGCAATCAGCAAATTCTCTATTGGGATTACCCTGGCAAGAACTTGAGACATAAAACATCCAGTAGGTCAATCATTTCCTTAGCACATGAAAGAAACAAGTCATCATCCATCAAATGCATTGGAAAAAGAACTACCAGTGTATTTAAGTTAATAGAAAAATCTACTTAAATAGAAAAATCAAGAATATAGAGAGCAAGCGTATTGAAAGGACCCAAAAGATAGCACAACAAACACAGAATGTTCAAAAAAGCACCAATCAAGTCATTGACCTAAGAAGTTCCAACATATATCCCACTAAAAGCACATTGAACCATGAAAAAATCCACAGTGGCATCATCTCCCATTACAATCACCACAACAAAGGCTTATCTGTATAAGTAGAGAACTGCATGGATACCCAATTTCTCTTTAGATCCATGTATGGCATTAATTTAGCTGTTAACAACCCATGATCAAGCAAGGATAGGAAGTTGGTTCATTTGAAATTTTCAAATAGATATTTAAGCCCAAAACAAACCACAGAAATGGGTTGAGGCGTTTTAATTTGATAGAGTAGTGTTATTTAGGAGATTACATAAATTGTAGGAAGTATTGTAAGGCACTTTCTTACCAATGAAAGGAACCTGGATATTGATGAAAGCTGGGTTCGATGGCAGTGGAGCCTGCACTGGTCACTGGAACATTTATTATAGTAGGCCTCACAAAGGAGACCATAAAGACAAGGACATTGGAAGATTATATGTGTTGGTCAAGAACTGGATGAAGAAGAAGAGATGGTAGATAGGTAGCTAAGGCTGACATAGATCTGAGGATGCATACATCCCAGGGGAAATGGTCACAGTAGATTGGATGATCACCAGAGAGATGTTCACATGTGAATGGATCAAGATGGCTGGATGATACAGGGCACTGCCATTGGTGCAGGGAACATATGAATAGTTGTGCAAGGCACCATTAACAAGCACATAGCACAGACAGGACTTCATGTGCAGGACACGATACAAATGCAGGACAAAGGGTGCAGCTTGATGTGGACAATCATAAAGCAAAATCGGCAACACATACATGGCACAGGTGCATACACAAGAGTACAAGCAGCTTCCCTTGGCTCCATTAGAACAGTTAGATGTAGACTCAACATGTGTTATTTTTCTGTAATTTGTAGGGGGAATTAATATTGTATGTTGCTCATTGTGACCGCAGAGGCACTGAGTTGAAATATTTGTAATGGTCTATTTTGTATATTTATTTATTATAAAGTCCATTGATGGCCACAAATGACCGATGTGAGTGATGGGACTGTAAAAGGTACAACACTGGGTAAACATTGTCAATGCTAAGGCATCTCAATAAGAACTGATAAGAAATAAAAGAGTAGAAGGAAAATGCCAGGACAGGTATAATTGAACCCCTAGTGAGCCGAGAAGAACAAAACGGACTAGTGTTCAATGGACAACAAGGAAAACGCTACAAAACCAATGATGCAATCAATCATTATCTCTTCTGATATACAAGGGCAGTGTTATCGGAAGTTTGAACCAGACCGGAACCAGTGGAACCGGCCAGTCCGACCATTTGGGGGTCAAACCAGTTCGGTTTGAGGTCTGGAACTGGAAACAGCCAGTTTGGTACCAAACCAGCTGGTTCTGTACCAAACCAGCCTTTTTTCACCAAACCGTATAGTTCCGTACAATATGACAAAGGACGCTCCAAACGCAATTTTTTTTAAAGAAAACGAGAATTTCTAAGTGCGGCAGCCTAATATTCAATCCTATGGCCCTACTATTTCTATGCAATTAATGGTAATGTTATCTTTCATTTTCATCCTTTTACTTAAATTTTTAACATTACCAATAATTGACTCAGGATGTTTGAGACTGGTTCTGACTTCATTGGGTTTCATATGGAAAAAATAGAATTTTAAATCTCATTCAAAATTCAGCAGACTTAACAGTTTTCAAGATTTCAGGATTGGAGGGATATTAATGTTTCCATTAGATTTTGTTGTGTACGAGGGTATGGAACTAGCATTTAATCAAGAGCACCAAGCTCTCTATGCTCCTTGGTGTTAGTCGCATAGATTGTGGAACTCCTCTATCATGACCCTAGTAAAAGTGTACCCATCACTCAAACAAAATCTCGATTTCACATGTGAAGTTTTTCTATCTTATTTTAATGCTTAAAGGGTGATATTGATGATGAAGGTCCCAATATAGGCAATGATTTTGATGATATGTAGTGTAATGTTCCTGCTGGAAATTTACAATGATCAACAAAGACATGCAAATACAGCAACACAAAAAAAAAATCAGAAATTGCACACATAAACCAGAAATTTCTCCAAACCGCCAGACTGACCAAAATTTTATTAATAATAGCTCTGTAATACAAATGAGTTGGAGAAAGTGCACCTGGGCTTGCACAAGGCAAGCTACAAGCACAGGTGATGAGTACAAAAATGCCCAATAACTACAATAAATCAGCTCCCCAGAAAACTACGTTGCTCCTCCAATTCTGCACTGCTGCCAGACTTTGCCCTCTGATTTGCCCCTTCTAGACTGCCTAGAAAATTCTGTAAAAGTGAGGGTAAGCTCCTTGCCCCAAACCCAGAAAAACCCAGAAATGATTTCCGTTGGTTCCAACCTTCCGAAATTGACCCTTCACAGCTTGGCCCTCCTCCAAACTAGAAATCTGTCACTATAGATGCACCTGTCAAACTCTGCTCTAGAAACTCCAGCAAACTACACCAAATGACCTTCCAACCAATTTCCCAACACCCCAACTCCTAATTCCTCCAGATGATGCTGCCCCAAAATGTCTCACTCCAATGACTACGCAGTCATGGAGCAGATGATGCAGTGAGTGTTGCATGTAGGATGGTTCTCTCTGTTGTAAATACACTCCACACTCCTGGAAATGAAGAAGAAACACTCATATAGCCCCACCAAACAATCTCCAACTGTGTTGCTCCTCCACCAACTATGTGGCTCTTCCCTCTGCGCAGTAGTGGCACCGAAACTGCGTGTTTGCCTCCAGGACTGCGTGGCCCTGTCAATGGTGTCTCCTCTGATCCCTGCGATTAAAGAAATCCTTCCTTGGGTGGCACTCAGAGTCCACCGAAGAGAGGTTGAGCTTCTCTCGTTAGGAAGTTCTTGTGCTAAACAACACAATCTTGGCTCAGCTGAACAGCGAAGGCAAATTTGATTTACAATTAGACAAAAGAACCTCAATGCTCCTTCGTTCCTTCTATTTATAGTTGTTGGCCATGAGTTCCTTGTAGGCCCCATCTAGAATTCCATTTTCCTTAGGGAAATCAAATTCCCTTTTCTCGAAGTGCGTATTTCATCTGGGTGAGTGGTCCCCACATTCCACTAACATGCAAATAATTTCATTGATCCTATGTTCCCTTCACCAAAACTGCCTTGGGCCATTATTAATCAAACTTGCAAAATTAATTTAATTGGGGGCATTACAGTTCTCCCCACCAGAAATTGTTTGTCCTCAAGCAATGCCTGAACAAGCACCCTCTCGATCAAGTCACCCCAACAGTGTTTGCACACAATACCAAGGTCCCGAATGTACCACCCAGCCATCCCAGATCTCTTCTTTGTCTTGCCAGGATCCCAAGCCATCCTGATCAGTTTGAGGCATCTGTTGCTGCATTCACTGTCCAACCTGGTATAGGCACCTGAAGCTCTCCGCATACCATCAGTAAATAGATCATCATAATCATATAAAGTTTGATTTGTATCCACGTGCAACTGCTCTACTAAGTCATCCAGCTCATGTACTCCAAGGGTGGGCACCTGAAGATACAATCCAACTCTTGTGGGAATAAATCTTTTCGTGCACGAGCTTCCCCTGAACTCCCACTGCTAATCATCCCTCCATGTCGGTGAAGTCCCCCACGCCAACAAAGAATCACTAAAATCCAATGGAAGGTCGGAATGATCTCTCCCTATCGAACCCAACTCACTCCCAATCCTATAAAAGCTACTCAACCCCTCTCGTTTCCTCACAACTATCTCATTGCATTTGAGTGAGCATTTGTGAGGAATTTGTGAAGAATTGCGCAGTTGGTTTTTGGAGCAGCTTTGAGGAGTCTCTTGGGCAATCTTTGGAGCAGCAGTGTGTAGCTTCTTGGGCAGTCATTGGAGCAGCATTGAGGAGGCTAGAGCCTAGAGGTATTTTTTTCACTTCTAAAATCTTCCTTTGCTTGTTTTTTTTGCAAATCTGGAAATTGAAAACATAAATTTTTGTGAAAGAAATGAACATAGAATGAGTAGTTTTTTTTTGTTTTCATTTTCAGATTTAAACATTTCATTTCCAATTCCAAAATGGCTCCTAGAATGAAAGACGTTGCTTGGGCATATGATGAGATGGTTGATGATCAAATGCATTGCAAATTTTGTAAGAGAAAAATTAAGGGGGGTGGAGGGGGCATTCATAGGTTGAAACTACACTTGGCTGGTGTTAGAGGCCAAATTACTCCATGTGAAGCACCAATAGAAGAAATTGGGGAAATTAGGAAGGAGATGAGAGATCAATTTCAAGAGTTCGAGGAAAACAAAGCTAGGCAAAATGAAATAGAGGCTGAAATTGGGAGGAAGAGGACTATAATACACATGATGGTTGCCAACCCCAATTTTGAGTATGAGGGCTCTTCATCTATCCCTTACACTGATGCATCAAACATCTTTCGCTATGTTCCTCCCTCTTTGGAGTCTATTCAAGAAAAGGGTAAGGGTACAATTAAAAATAAGGGTACTATCAAAAGTTTTTTCACACCCTCCTCTTCCTCTGATAGTGCACATGGTCCTAAAGCTAGTAGAGGTCAAGTGCAACCCACTTTAGATCAGCATTGGAAGAAAGAATTGAGATAAACTATTTGTGATTACATAGCTAGATGGTGGTATGATGATGATATCCCCTTCAATGCTTCTCGTTCACCATATTATGAACCATCTGTCAGATGGGTGGACTGATCAGAGGAACCGTACCATCATAAACTTTCTTATCTTTTGCCCACAGAGAACCATGTTTTTAAAAGATCAGTTGATGCATTTTATAGGGTGAAAGATGCACACTTGTTGTTTCAACTTTTGGATGAGGCCGTTGAAGAGGTGGGGTTGGCTATTGTTGTTCAAATCATCAAAGATAATGCCTCTAACTATCTTCTTGCTGGTAAAATGTAAGAGGAAAAACACGAAACCATCTTTTGGACACCATGTGTTGCACATTGCATAGACCTCATGCTTGAGGATATTGGTAAAATAGATTGGATCAAGAACATTTATAGAGCATGCCAAAAGCATTAAAAAATATATTTACAATCACTCATGGATTTTGAACCTGATGAGGAAACACACAGGAGGCAAGGATATTATTATGCTTGCCATCACTAGATTTGCAACACATTTTTTGACATTGCAATCTATGCTTTCCCAACATAGAAACTTGCAAAAGGTGTTTTTCAGTGATGAATGGAATGAATATCAATGGTCTCGCAAATAGGATGGCAAAGATGTGAAACAGAAAGTTAATGAATAAATATTTTGGAAAAAGGCAGCAGAGATTGTGAAAGTTGCTGAGCCACTGGTTAAGGTGTTGCGGTTAGTGGATGGGGAAATATTGACTATGGGCTTCATTTATGAGACTACGGATCAAGCAAAGGAGCAAATAAAGGCAGCATACAAGGAAAGAGTGGCTAAGTATGGGCCCATTTGGGAAATCACTGATCAAAGATGGAACAATCAACTCCATCGCCCTATACATGCAATTGGGTATTTTCTAAACCCAAGGTATCATTATAAAGCTCTGGCAGAAGGAGCTTTGACTGGGAGGTTAGAGATGGATTGATTGACTGCATTGAGCGCATGATCCCCAAGGAGAGTGACCAGTTGTTGATACGCAATCATATCACTATCTTCAGCAAAGCCACAAGTACCTTTAGCAAGAACCTTGCAAGGATCGCAAGGGAATCAGATGAGCCAGGTAAACAAAGAATTTCAATTTTCAAATTCATATTTTATTATTTTGTAAAATTGTTTATAATTTGAAAGTTGGTTATAATTTGTTGAGCTAACTGAAACTCATTACATGACAATGTTTTTTGCAGCACAATGGTGGGAGGCATTTGGTAGTCAGTCCTAAATTGCAAAAGTTTGCAATCCGCATTTTGAGTCAAACCTGCAGTGCTTCTGGGTGTGAGCACATTTGGTTTGTCTTTGAGAGGATTCACACGAAGAAGAGGAATCATTTGGAGCAAAAACGGTTAAATGATCTAGTCTATGTCCAATACAACCTCGGACTAAGACACAACCAATTGTTGAACAAAAGACCTGATTCAGATCCCATTGTGTTGGATGATATTGATCCAACATCAGATTGGGTAGTGGAGACTCGTCCACCAGAGTTTGAATCTGACGAGGATATTGAAGTGGGGTTGGACTTCGATTTACAGGTAGAGGCTCAACTAAATGCAGATCCACTAGTACCAAGCCCAACCCCAAGTCCTCTAGTTGCAACTGCAGGCACTTCCTCTAGTCAGCCACGACGCAAGCGCATAGCTCGTCTATCTCAGGCTCAACGTGCTGGTGCTACTACTTCTACAGTTCCAATTGAGGATCTCGATGAGGAGGAGGAGCCATGGGTTTCCCCCTTTGATTCAGAGTCTGAGCCAGAGGATATTGCCTTATCTAGCAGTAGTGAGTCAGTGACTAAACATGTTTTGTTGTAGAGGCCATTTAGAGCCTCCTTGGTTATGTGTTTTTGTTCTGATCCCTATATCATGTACGTATTGGACAGTGCACTGGGTGTCGTTTTGATATTATGGATATATTCATGAGCCTACTTTGATCATATGTTTTCTTTTGTCTATATTCTAATGCTTTGTGTTTGGAAACGTGAATGAAAATTTTTAAAATTATGTTTTTTTAATGTCACGACGCAAGCGCATAGCTCGTCTATCTCAGGCTCAACGTGCTGGTGCTACTACTTCTACAGTTCCAATTGAGGATCTCGATGAGGAGGAGGAGCCATGGGTTTCCCCCTTTGATTCAGAGTCTGAGCCAGAGGATATTGCCTTATCTAGCAGTAGTGAGTCAGTGACTAAACATGTTTTGTTGTAGAGGCCATTTAGAGCCTCCTTGGTTATGTGTTTTTGTTGTGATCCCTATATCATGTACGTATTGGACAGTGCACTGGGTGTCGTTTTGATATTATGGATATATTCATGAGCCTACTTTGATCATATGTTTTCTTTTGTCTATATTCTAATGCTTTGTGTTTGGAAACATGAATGAAAATTTTTAAAATTGTGTTTTTTTGTCTCCAACCTCTCATGCTCCAACTTGTTTCTCTTTTTGTTGTGGATGTGCTCAAACACTGACCAATTGCGCTCACAAGAAGAAGCACTACAGGGTTGACTCAGAACTCTGATGGCGAATTCTTGTAATTGCGGTGCCTCATAGCCACAATCTATCCACCAATGAGCTGTAAAAAAATAACAACAAAGATTATCAATTTGCAATACCAAACATATAAAGAGAACTAGTAAAATTACAAGCTAAGTTCTAACAATTTGCACTTACAAGGCATTTCCTTGTCCTTGAGACGTTGGCTTGCGCTGAATCCAAACATGCCAGATGCTTCCTTGTACATATCTCGTTGTAGGTTGATTTTGTCTTGAATATCTACATCCGAGAACATCTTCTCAATGCATATCATGACACCTCTCATCACCTCGGGATCTCTTTGAATGTTAGAACCCTCATTATAGAATAAGCTCGGATTGAGATATGCTCCTGCTGCATGCAATGGTGAATGTAGTTGTCTGTCCCACCTGGAATCAATAATTTGCCATATAGGGAGATATTTAGATTCATCTCCCTTATAGAAAGTCTTGATGGCCTCTTTGGCCCTATCCATGCCCTCATAAATATATCCCATTAGAGGTTTCTCTCCATCCATCAATCTCAAGACTTTCACAAGGGGCTCAGTGAAGCTGACAATCTCAGTGACTTTGTCCCACAAACTATCACCAAAGACAGATGCTTTCACAGACAATGCTTCTGGTTTTGTGCTATCTTTCCCAAATACCCATTGTTGACTACAAAACATTCTTCGCAAAGCTTGGTACTCACAAACAAAGGCTTTGGAGGCAAAGAAAGTTTGTAGCAAACCGTGTGACAGCTGGGCGACTAAGCTCACCCTGTGTGAATTCCCTCATAAGGTTCAACACCCAAGCATGATTATAAATATACTTGGTAATTTGCTTGCATTCTTGCACAACATCCTGCACCCACTCCAACTTCCCAATATCCTCTAGTATCAAGTCTATGCAATGGGCAGCGCATGGAGTCCAAAAAATCGTGGGATATTTGGCACAAAGCAACCTTCCAGCTGCTACATAATTTGCTACATTGTCTGTGATTACTTGGACAACATTTGCAACCCCAACTTCCTCCACCACATCAACCAACAATGTAAATATCAAATGTGCATCTTTTACATTTGCAGATGCATCAATGGATTTTAGGAACATGGTTCCTTTGGGGTAAGCTACAACAAAATTTATTATTGTTCTACCCCTCTGATCTGTCCACCCATCAAACATAATTGTACAACCTGTAATTTTCCATGAGCTTTTAATGCTCTCCAATTGTTCCTTGACACACTCCAACTCCTCATCTAGCTCTTTCCCCCTAAGTGCATTATAAGATGGGGCTTTGTATCCAAGGCCAACACTTGCAATGGCATCCACCATGGGCTGATAAAAATATGACTTTGCATAGTTGAATGAAAGGCTGTTATGGTACCAAAACCTCCTCACTGCCATATCTGCCTCCTTCCTCTTCTTTTCATTAAAACTATCCAAGGTTGGTTGAGATCCTGGAGTTGTACGAGTAGTAAAGAAAGAAGAGGTTATACTCCTATTTGCTACAACACTTGAAGAGGAGTTACCAATACCCGGACTTTCAATCTGTGTTTCACTCTGAGATGAAGATCTACCTATCCCAACAATCTCATCCTTCCTTCTTGCCCTCTTAGAAGTTTCTTCTTAATGGCTTCCAAAGCAACTGCCATTTCAGTAGTGACTTCATCAAGGCAATTTTGACAACATCCCACACCATTCCCAGGAATTCTAGCTAGGTGGTATTTTAGCCTGTTTATTCCTGCATGCATTGTGCCATTGCAATAATTGCACTTCGCATGGTGGTCATTACCGGCAATGATTCGTTGACCATGTGCCCATGTCGGATCACGAGACTTTCTATACCCCTTTGGTGGCATTGTGACCAAATCTGGAAGAAAAAAATTAAATTTTTAAAATCTAATTCATATTTTTTATTTTTATTTTTGGTTTTTTGGTTATTAATTTTTTTTTGGCCCTATGGCTGAGAAACTCAGCCACAGGGCCTGCAGGCTCAGGAGGCAGACCATAGGCCCTGTGGTTGAGTTTCTCAGCCACACAATGACCCTGTGTGTGGTTGAGTTTCTCAGCCACACAACGACCCTGTGTGGCTAAGAAACTTAGCCACAGGGCTTGTGCGCTGAGGAGGCAACCCGCAGGCCCTTGTGGCTGAGTTTCTCAGCCACACAGGGCCATTGTGTGGCTGAGAAACTCAGCTACAAGGCCAAAAAAAATTGCAAATTGCAAGTGAACCAAAAAAAAAAAAAAAAATTGAATTGATTAGATAAAATTTAAAAAAAATTACATGCAAGCAGCTAGTTGCAAAGCAATGAAACAAATATCATGAAGCCTACTTGGACAGTGTGCTGAAACTTTGCCTGTGCTGTGACTCTGCCTGTGCTGAAACTCCGCCTCTGCTGTGACTCTGCCTGTGCTGAAACTCTGCCTGTGCTGTGACTCTGCCTGTGCTGAAAGTCCGCCTGTGTTGTGACTCTGCTTGTGCTGAAACTCCGCCTATGCTGTGACTCTGCCTTGATATTACTATGTGCTGCTACTCCGCCAGTGCTCACTTCGCTAGTGCTGCTACTCCAAAAGGGAGAGAGGTGCTTATAAAACATTTCATTCCCTCCAAATTCCCTTTTCCTCCACCTCATTTCCAAAAAAAAATAGAAAAATAAAAAAAAATTGAGAAAAATCCAAAAAAAATGCTTTTTGTTGTGGAACGGGTCTTATAGGGGTCCGATATGGGTGCTATGAGAAACCCGCGAGTCCTATGCGAGTAGGCAGGTTTAATGCGAGTTTGCGCAGGTAAGGGTAGAGAACACGGGTTCTATGCGAGTAACCCGGCTCGCTATATAACCCGCGAAGACCCGCGAGTCTTATACGAGTGGTGCTTCACTGATTGAAACCAAACCGGCCGAGTCAATACCGAGTCGGAGTCAAAGTCAGAGTCGACCCTCAACCAATTCCGAACCCGAGTCGAAGTTTTAGAACACTGGCCAGGGTCCCATGCCCATCGCGGGGAGGAACTATCTTGTCGACCCTACAACACTCTAGTCATGACTAATTGTCTAACATGCTCATACGAGAGCCTCATCTCCTGCAACTCTTGGCCATAATATATCTGATGATCGATGTTATGCCCATCCCGCCAACGGGACTCAACAATGCCTGCACCTACCACTTTATGGTGGGCCCCAATCTTGAACAACCACATGCCTCGCCATACGATGAAAACCCTGGTGATCCCCCATGTATCAACCTGATAATGAACTGGATCATAGGCTATCCTGGTCGTACTCACTAAGTAATGGAGTGTCCTCCACATCAACTGGATCCCTGAATCCCCTGGTCATACTGGAGGTCCACCACTCCCAATCCTCACTCCATGTCGTTGTGATATGCTGCTAGCGGTTGGGACCCATCTGTACCTTGTCTTTGATTCCTGTATGTATCCAATAGGTAGGCAGCGAGCATCAAGCACATGTCCCACGAATGACCAACTGCTCTACACCTGCCAAATCAAACAATAAAATCTGTTATCCCAGCTCCTAATGATGTGCCCAGGTACTGTCGAAAGCCTAGGCATCATCCTGCCAACAAGGAATACCATCCCCCATACCTTATGCTCACCTAACGCCTCGAGTTGTCCAGTTGAAAGAGTACCCTACAACTCCCTCTCGGTCACCTCCCTAAGTGTGAACTCAGGGGTGGAGCATACACTACCTCTGCAGCAAACCACGCACTCCCTAGACCTGTAGACGTCAACTCGTGCCCTGAACAAATGCCACCAATGAGAAGCCTCTCTTTGGTTTGTGCCCCAACTAACTGTTTCGACCGAGCCTCCTACATCCTGTTGCTCGTGATGAAGGCATCAAGGGACAAAATTCGGCTCTATTGCACCTGCAAACAATGTGGAAGTGAGATCGACGCGCAAGTCCCCATGGATTTCATCAAATGATGCTCATCTGCATCCACATCAATCCGGGGTGAGTTACACCCGTCGCCATGTTGGTCGCCTCTATCAAATGGTCTCCTTGGAGGTGACGCCCCAAAACCCCAATGGTTGGTGTCACGCATCACTGCTTGCAGCGAAGAATCCTTGCGCTCCCCTGGCATACAAATGTGTATCTTTGTGCCCCTTGGCACACGCCTCCACCCAATTGCACCCCTCTGTGCACTGTTGGACACCACTACTAGCTACCACGCCATCATGTTTCAGTCGATACCCCTCTTGTGATGATGTAGTTGTCACTCCATGCAGAAGCTCAAGGTGGTTTGAGTCGCTCATCCTACTCCACAGTGCACATCTGCACGACTCGACACTCCACCATACACCTCTGTGCTCCTCTCCACAACACTGAACTTCGTGGTACGACTCTGTGCACCACTAAACACCTACACCAACTGTTGCACCACCCTGCATCATCGACCATCCCACATGCGTCAATACATCCACGACAAATCCACGACTCCACTAGTGACCCCACCATGATGTGGGTTACTCCTCCTCATTTGCCCTGGTAGACCTAGGTAGTCTATCTCCTCACATGCTAATGGGAATCAAACTAATGTGCCTAGCCTCCATGGCACTTGTGTCTAATGTGCCTATGAGAGAGCACTGTCTCCATACAACGAGTCCTATGGTGGCTTGTTGATGCCACATCCTCCGGCCAACCCTTGCTAGAGTATGCTACTCTCCCTGTGACTACATGTGCATCCAACATGTCCAAACAACCCATGGGTTTGGCTCAGGAACCCCCTGACTACTAGTGCCGACTGGAACTCCCCCAAGGAATGAGTGCACTCAATCATTGAGTTCACTATCCCACCAGTGCCATAGCCCTCCTACATCCCAGATATATGATAGGAAGTCCCACCTGGATCCCAATGCCTACCTAGGCATCCAGCATATCCAATGTCTGATAGCTCTTGTTGAGCTTCCCTCAGGGCTATGATCATCTCTACAAGGCTAGCCCACTCCGCTAGGTACCAACTCAAATCTCTCGCCATCCAACCCTAAGGGAACAAACAAACCCTCCATTCTGCGAAAGTTGCACCCTACGCAGCTCATGTCGCCTCTTGTCACTAATCTGGTTAGCACATATAATTTGTGCTAGGTAACTTTGCCTCTCTCTCGCCAATGTGCAGAGATAACCTATCAGTGCTACGAGCCCCATCTATATATGCTCAAAGAGGGTTGCTCAGATGCTCCAAGGTGTACTCCTCTAGCTGTGTTTCTAGGGAATCCAACCGTTCCCCGACGCGAATTAGTTTGGCCACCGACTCGACACAAACGAATCTCATGCCCTCTAGCTCCTCATTCTGTTGTAGAATGGTCTCTCAGACTGTCGTGGCCTTCCTTTTCAATGCTAGAAGGTCAACTTGGAGCTGTCGAAATTGTTGTGGGCGACTATCATCTGTAAGCTCAGTCACAACTCTATATACCTCTGTGTCTCCTAGACCCTCATCAACCTGTTGTAGGTGGTCATCATCTGGAAACTCTATCACAACTTTGAGTGCCTCATCAATTGATACATCCTCAATCGATGGCCCTATGAGCGTATGCTCAGTTGTCTCCACCAAGGTGCCAGACGAAACTATCAAAGGGATCTCCAACAAGTGTGACACCTGTGTCACACTGGGTATGTCTACCTGCTCCTCGCACTCTCGTGTGCCCTCAGCCTCCTGCACAATCTCCTATTCAGACTCTCGACATTTGAGACTTGGTCTCCACCAATAGTAATGCCTCCTAGCTCCATCCTTTAACAATCCTCCTCTATGCTCCTCAAACGAGAAAACCCTCCTGATCCTAGGGTCCGACGCCTCATACTCATCAATCCTATCCATGAAGGACCTCCTCAAATCTACAAAGGTGTTTGGTTCCCTCCCCTTCTCTGGTTCATCCAGAAAATGAGGCATGGTAGGTTGGTGAGGCTAGCCATGGGTATTGTTCTGCTAGAGCACGTGCACATGCACATGGCTTCTCTGCTGGGTATGACTCAATGTCCCCATCAATCATTGCATCCTATCTAGGACTTGTTGGTTTTGCCTCCTCAACTGTTGGTTCTGCCTCATCAGCTCCTCCATGATCCCCTGTGTACTCTTCCCTTTTTGTGTCATTGGACTGCCCATAAATTCACTAGTCACTTTGCATGCATGGCCAAAACCTCCATGATATTGCTAGCTCCCCCACAGCTGGCCAAGATCATGCTTTGATACCACTGTAATGTTCCTACTAGAAATTTACAATGATTAACAAAGACATGCAAATATAGCAACACAAAAAAAAATCAGAAATTGCACACAAACCAGAAATTTCTCCAAACCGCCAGACTGGCCAAGATTTTATTAATAATAGCTCTGTAGTACAAATGAGTTGGAGAAAGTGCACCTGGACTTGCACAAGGCAAGCTACAAGCACCAGGTGATGAGTACAAAAATGCCCCAACAACTACAATAAATCAACTCCCCAGAAAATTGTGATGCTCCTCCAATTATGCACTGCTGCCAGAGTTTTCCCTCTGATTTGCCCCTTCTACACTGCCCAAAAAATTCTATAAAATTGAGGGCAAGCTCCTTGCCCCAAACCCAGAAATAACCCAGAAAGGATTTCCCTTCGTTCCAACCAGTGTTTTAAAAACCGGCCGAACCGATTCGGAATCGGTCGAGCCAACCCAGTCGGACCCTTGCCCAGGTCGGCTTGGTACAAAAACCAGTCTAGTGGCCAGTCTGTTATCAAACCGACCGAGTCAGACACCGATTCAGCCGATTCGGTCGAGTCGTCTTAAAACGACAAAGCTAGTCCGCGGGGAAAAAGGTGGTAACTCAGACTTCAACCTCAATTTTTTTGGTTTTTTTTTTTATCTTAATGCCTCTACCCCTCTCCCAAGCCTATAAAAGTGACCCAATCCCTTCACATTTACTCACAGTTATCTCATTGCATTTGTGTGAGCATTTGTGAGAAGTTTGTGAAGAGTTGGAGTTGGTTTTTGGAGCATTAGTGAGGAGTCGTGAGTTTCCCTGTCTGACTCTGATTCAGAGTCTGAGCCAGATGTTCTTGCCATGTTTAGGATTAGTCACTAGTCATGTTTCGTTGTTGAAGATATTTAGAGCCTCCTTGGTTATATGTTTTTGTTATGATCTCTATATATTACATGTAGTGGACAGTGCATTAGGTGCCATTTTGATATAATAGATATATTCATGAGCATACTTTGATCATATGTTGTCTTCTCTCTATATTCTAATGCTTTGAATTTGGAAACACGAATGAAAATCTTTAAAAATATGTTTTTTCATAAATAAATAAATATTTAATGTAGAAGATATTTAGAGCCTGAGCCAGATGTTCTTGCCTTGTTTAGGAGTAGTCACTAGTGATGTTTTTTTGTAGAAGATATTTAGAGCCTCCTTGGTTATGTGTTTTTGTTATGATTCTATAGATTACATGTATTGGACAGTGCACTAGATGCCATTTTGATATAATAGATATATTCATGAGCATACTTTGATCATATGTTGTCTTCTCTGTATATTCTAATGCTTTGAATTTGGAAACATGAATGGAAATCTTTAAAAATATGTTTTTTTATAAATAAATAAATATTTAATGTATTTTTTATAATGACAGAGTCATTGAAATCAATTAGGCTGAGTTAATACCGAGTCGGAGTCGACCCTCAACCAGTTCTGAACCCGAGTCAAAGTTTTAAAACATTGATTCCAACCTTCCGAAATTGAATCTTCACAGCTTGTCCCTCCTCCAAACCAGAAATTTGTCACTATAGATGCACTTGTCAACCTCTGCTCTAGAAACTCCAGCAAACTCCTCCAAATGACCTTCCAACCAATTTCCCAACACCCCAGCTCCTAATTCCTCCATATGATGTTGCCCCAAAATGTCTCACTCCAATGATTGCGCAGTCATGGAACAAATGACATAGTCCCTACGTATAGGAAGTGAGCGTTGCGTGTAGGATGGTTCTCTCTGTTGTAAATACACTCCACATTCCTGGAAATGAAGAAGAAACACTCATGTAGACCCACCAAACAATCTCCAACTGTGTTGCTCCTCCACCAACAACGTGCCTCTTCCCTCTGCGCAGTAGTGGCATCGAAACTGCGTGTTTGCCTCCAGAACTGCGTGGCCCTATCAATGGTGTCCCCTTCAATCTCCGCAATTAAAGAAAAACTTCCTTGGGTGGCACTCGAAGTCCAACGAGAGAGAGATTGAGCTTCTCTCCTTGGGAAGCTCTTGTGCTAAACAACACAATCTTGGCTCAACTGAACAGCTAAGGCAAATTTGATTTACAATTAGACAAAAGATCCCCAATGCTCCTTCATTCTTCTATTTATAGTTTTGGCCATGAGTTCCTTGTGGGCCCCATCTAGAATTCAATTTCCTTATGGAATTCGAATTCCCTTTTTCCCAAGTGTGTATTTCATGTGGGTGAGTGGCCCCCACATTCCACTAACATGCAAATAATTTCATTGCTCCTTTGTTCCCTTCACCAAAACTGCCTTGGGCTATTATTAATCAAAATTGCAAAATTAATTTAATTGGGGACATTACATGTAGGTATTTGTTGTAGCATGACCTTTTTTTGACACTAGAGGCCATCTAGAGCCACTTTGTTGATGTACTTTTGGTTATATGCACTCTTTTGTTATATAAATGAGAACTTTTGCATATTTGTGTATAAATAGTTTGGATTCATACACGAATATATATGTTTTTCTTTAAAATATTAATATTTTATGTGTTTTTGGTCGACTCGTTTTTTGGTCTGGTTCTTCTACCAGTGCCAACCAGATCCTAGTTCATAGGGTTTTCGGTTTGATCACTAGTTCGGTTTCGATAACATTGTACAAGGCCATCAAGAAGTGTGTAATGAAATTCTCATTGTTGACTACTTGTGTGACTTGAACCCTACCCTGCCTCACAAAATTAGTATTTGTGTATTGCTGAGGATGCCTTCAGCAATTGGAGCCATCAAGGGGCTGGAAATAGGAAATGATAAGCCTTGTGTTAAAAATGCAAGGGAGATCTCTTTAAGAGTTTTCTACTGGAAGCGAAACATTTCACTAAGAAGAACAGCAATGCATCTCTGCTCCTTGTACAGGATGAAAATATTCAGGGAACCATTAAACTCTTTGACCAAGCAATGAAACCAATTGTTGTTTTCGTTATAGATAGGGCATCAAAAAGAAAATTGTTTAATTCAGATTCCCTAAAGAGAATGAGACTAAAGAGAACTTAAGGAGCCTAAAGAGAATGATTTGACTCCTATAATGTTGGATTTGGACCTAAAGAGAATGATTTGACTCCTTAGGTGATTGTGTAATCCACCCAAATACTTGATAAATACATGTGAATTCTTGGGATAAATTCCCAACTCGATGGCTTAGTTTTTGAACTCAATGGTTTAACTTTCTACACTTTACTCTCGTCTCTAGTGATACGAGTGCCAAAGAATGCTTTCGTCCTCACTCTCCACACCAAATAAGAAGAAATTGGGATGAGTTTTCTAATAGCCCCTACTTGGTGATTGCTTTGTCATTCTCTAAGCCTTTGTATAGCTTTCCCACCAAGTTTGGGCATGTGCTTCTAACTTTAGTTAGGCAAATATTATTTTTGTTCTTCACCTACTTTATAAAACCTAAAAATGACTTCCATTTACTACAACTAATTATTCAACTTTACAATATGAAGCTCACCTTCATAGGGATAAATATCTAATTTGTCTTTCACTTTAAATAAAGGGTGAGAAGGTGTGTTATTGGGGCTCGCCCTTTCTTTCTCTAGCTCTTCTTTGTCTTCAAGTTTGTCATGAGAATCTAATTTCTCATTAGAGTCAACCAACTCCTTGAAGGGTTCAAACTTGCTCTCTAAGTTTCCATTTCTATGACATACTCTTGGAGATTTTGTAGAATTGCACTTCTGGTTTTGTAAATCTTGCCTCAAGTTCATTGTCCAACATGTTTCTATGTTGATCCTCCATGTCTAACGCGTGAGATTACTTCCTCACCTAACTTGTGTTGATATTTGGATCCACGACGTATAGTTCTCTTGTTGATTTAGAATTCCCAACCCTGGTGAGCATATACTCAAACTATTCCACACAAACCCTAAAGAAAGCTAAACTTTAATACCAATATGTTTTGTAAGTTGCCTTGGAAATTTCAATGAACAATTCATCATAACATATCTTTGTTATGTTATTGCAAATACAAGAAGGCTACACTATACTGCATGGTATTACTTATGAATGAGTTATAATATTATAAGCTTACCATTTGCATAATTAAAACTAACTGAGAACTTGCAAGGGCCTTGCAATTCCTTTTGTAACGTCTAAGGGCCTTGCTATTATATAACTATTTGTCGAACAAAAACCTTGCAATGGCCATTGTGCCAAAGGTGATTTCAATAGAAATGAAACAACCACTCTTGGTCAACTTATTGACCACAACAATTATAGAGCCATGCTTCCAAGAAGTCATAGATAACCCTACCACAAAGTCCATCAAAATGACTTCTAGCATTAGAAGCAAAGGAACCACCAACATCTGAGCTAATTGACCAAATCCCAAGTTCCCTATAAGCAGTTGAAGAGCCAGCAACACTTTATGTTAACCAATTACCCAAGGTAGGGGCATAGCTTGTTCCATATACAATTCCTAGTAAAAGAATCACAAAGCTAAAATAGTATAACCACACCACATAACATTATGGACACAAAAGTCATCTTAAAGAAACCCATGAAAGGAAAAACCCAATAAAATATAAAGGATTGTCCCTTGTTCTTATTATCTTTACAAAGATACAAAGAAAAATTCAACTCACTATGGAGTAATAAGCAATGTAGTTTGATATCAACTATACTACAAGTTATCTTCCTTCCTCTACTTCAATACCCCAGTCCTTTAGATTGCTCAACTATGGAACAAAAGTTACTAAAATGGGACAAAGCCTCTCTCTCTTGGTGGTTGAGATTTTAACACTGCATGATAGTCGCTAGGGTTAGGGATAGGAGTAGGATTACAATTTTTGCATTTCCTCCATTACAATTAGGGTTAGGGTTTTAGGCTCTCTAAAATCTTATTGGATAGCCATATGTAGCTAGCTCTACACGTGTGAGTAACAAAAGCTAGCATGGCTTCCACTTGGTATTGTAGTGGACAAAATGTCTGGTCAACTTGTGGAGAGCATAACTTATTCATATGCACTTTCATTAAGGAGTTATTTATATCGTCGGATAGCTCTCGACAATCCCTACAACAAAGTCAAGAGATGAAGTTTCAAAGCATTAACCACAAAAAATAGTGTTTAAGGCCCAAAAATCATTCTAGGAATTCAAGGCTCGAAATTGCCAAAACACTAGTTCCATCTTTAAATGACCCCAACAAGGCCATAGGTCAAATGTTCTACTGCATATAACACCAAGAAAGAAAACAAATATTGTAGCGATCCATTTTGGAACACCTACCTTATAATATGAAATGCTTCCATCAAAATAAATACTATATTATGCATCTCCAATTTGTTTGCATTCTCAATTTCCTACAACATGGTATTGGAGCATAATACCCACTCTCAAGTATGTGAAGATTAGAGTTACAAGGAATATTGTTATTACCTATGTCACACGGTTCGGGTTCGAATTCGAGTTCGGCGACGATTAAGTTCGATTCGGGTTCGAATATTCTGATGAGGTTCGAATATATATATTTTTCAATAAATATATATATGGCATAAAAAAATCAAAATCAATTAATAAATTATAAAACTATGAATAGGAATTTTGATTAGTAAAGCACATGAATAACTTAATCATAATAGGATCTAATTATATCAATGACATTACTTAAATTAAATTTACAATCTAATTTTTAATTAATTTTAGATTACAATCTAACTAAACCTACGCTATCCTAAACTAGTTCTAATGAATAAAAAAAACGAAATTTAAAACTAGAACTAAATATTAAAATCCTAAAGCTAGACTAACGCTATCAAATATTAACATCTAAAATCTAAAAAACAAGTAAATCTAAAACTAAACTAAAACAAAATCTAACCACAAATTAAAACTACAACTAATAAATAACAAATCGAAATTTAAAACTAAAGCCCTAAGTAGAAAAATCAAAACGAAACCGCACTGAAAGAAACATGGGTTTTTTGATTTTTTGAATGCGTGCGTTTATTTTTTTGTATTTGCAGGTCAACGGAGGAACACGAGAGGCAGCGGATGGATGATGTGCAGAGAGGTTAAGGATGAGAACTCGACCGCAGGGATGAGCGAAGAAGCGCTGCAGGTCGAGGAGGGAGACTCAATGGAAAGGGAGAAAGGGCAGCGTTCGATTCAACGGCAAAGACGCCGGTCAAGGGAATGAGGGAACAGCAAGGAGCTGCTTGATGGCAGACAGCGGTGAAGTAGGAGAGGCAATGCTTGCAGAGAAAGACAATTTGTGCGACAACAGTTTACAAAAACCACTAACAAAAACCGCTCAAGCAAAAAAAAACATAAAATTTATTAAAATCGAACTTTATGTGAAAAAACATAAAATTCACCCTCAAGTTCGATCAGGTTCGGCTTCAGGTTCGGCATAATGTTCGTCTTCAGGTTAGGCTTAAGGTTCGTCTTCAAGTTCGCCGAACATGATCGAATTCGAATTTTTTTATCAAGTTCGCCGAATTTCGAATTTCAAGCTTCAGGGTCGGCGAACCCTGTGACATAGGTTATTGCTAAGTTGGAGACACAATTCCAAAAAAAATTAAGAAATGCAACGTTTACAATTTTTCAAAGGTTTATACTTACGAGAAATAATGAAGAAAGATAAAATTAAAAATACCTAACTAGAATAAAAGCACACATTGTCAACATGACAAGGTTGTAGCAAAACACCTACACATATCAACAATGTAAACATTTGCAACAAAGCACTTGTACACCATAAGGAATCGCTTGACCAAAAAAGGTAGCAAGCCCTTACAACATGCATAGGCTACATGGAGGAAGAACCCAGCGACTAGTCCAACAAGTGCCCAAAAACAACAAAACTCAAATCAGATCAAGGCTCAAGCCAAATCTAAGAAACACACAACGAGGTAAAGATAAGATAATTATATTGGTGTCCAATTAAAGAGCAAATGTATGTCAAAGGGACTACTACATACATCAAAGCAATACATAGTGGTAGTGTAAGCGCATATCCTATAAAAGGTCAAAAACCTAGAATCTAAAGTATACCTTCCAGAAAATAAAAGGATACGAAGTTGGGAGTCCCAGAAAGGACCCCTATCAAGAACTCCATAACACATATAAAAGTATCGAATGAAGGTGCCAAGAGAATGTGCTCAAGATCTTGAGATGCAATATCACCCATTGGTGAGGAGGAGAAGTTGTTGAAGTCTATACTCACAATAAGTAGATCTCTCCTACCATTTGAAGCTAAAACAAAGATACTCCTGATGGGAAATTGTCCAAATGAACTAAAGGAATAACAAGATGAATTGGAAGTTTTGGAAGATGAACTGGAAGATCTAGATGCAACCTACGACAACAACAAGGTCGCTCTCTAATGAACGAAGGAAGAAGGGAGTCTACTATGAACGAAAATGGTGTCTGAAGCCCAAACTAGAAATTTTGACGGTCTCGCCAAGGTCTCAAGGGTTTGGAAGCTAAGTTGGAACTACTCTCTACTTGCCTCTTCATACCATTGTCTCCAACAACCATGGAGATGATAAATCTTAGTAGTGTCCTATGGTGGGGTTAGTCTAAGCGAAGACAATCTAAGCCTAAAACCCTCCCTCATGTATAAAGCTAAACATTGTTGATCTGAATACTTAAAGAAGATCGAAAGGGTGTTCTATCAATGCCTAAAAAGACAATGTATCAACCTCAAATCTCATAATAAATGGGACAACAGACATTTGCTTAAACCTAGGCAAGCCAGTGTGCCATGTTGTTAGATGATAGTGTGACATGTTAGTTAGAAGATGTTGTGCTAGGGTTGTTGGCAAAAGACATATCACGCCTACTCACGAATAAAAGGATTTGATTCCATATTTTTGATGCTCTAACAGATGACCCACAAAAGCAAAAAAACCCTAAGGCATGACAAAGTAATGCACGGACATCAAGCAAAGAAGACTCGAGTACAAAAACACCAACAATGTGAGTCATAGACCTAATTACTACATTCAAAAAACACACGATTGTTTGTAAGTGCATAAACCAAAACAGAGGATGTCTCAAAGGAGCACATAAAGAAGAGCAATAGAAGCAAGCAAAGCGAAACTTGAAAAAGAAAAAAAAAATTGCAAAGAGGTATATTTTTATTTTTAATCTTAGTCAAGAAGGCATTTTTCCAAAAAATGATGAGGAACGGTGAATTTGAATAAGTTTAACATCAAAAAATTTCACACTTGGAAAGTAAAATCACAATTATATTTAATGACCATCAATATGGAGTGTAGTGAGCTAGGGTTGCAAATACTTTATCAATGAGGTTCATAAATTCATGTTATTGTAAAAATTGGCAAATTGTGGGCAAAATATCAACAAGCTTTAAAACATATTCATTTTTTTCAACTTTTTAACATATAATAACAAAAAAACCAAATAATCACATTGCCAAGTAAACATGAAAAAAGTATTGATATATAAGGATATATTATATGTCAAAATATACATTGTACATTAATTATGTTGTTGTAAAACTTGAAATCGAAAATAGGCAATCAAAATTACATAAAATGTATATCTCATGATCCATCTACAATCAAAAATCAATTCCAACTTGTTGAGATTTGGGGTAGCATCGGATGTCCTCTAGCTCCCAAATTTTGTGGAGCTGGAGTACATGAGATCTCCAAGACCCAGAAAGTGTTTAGAAGAATTCCATCAGGTTTAAGAGATATTCAAATAATTGATACTTTTAATTAAGGAGCCTAATTTTTAATTAAGGACCCTAAGTCTAACTCAGGAAAATTAAAAGATTAAAGTGAATTAAATTAGACATGTGATGAGAATGACTTAAGTGACGCGGATCAAGCAGCTTCTAATCTTAGTCGTTGATGTTTCAAACGAGAAAAGTATAAGAGAAGGGCTTGGGGTCAGTAAGAGAACACTCACATTAGCGGAGTACTGAAGCTAAGCTGAACTTCTAGGGCGTGGTTTGCTCAGAATTTCAGGAAGAGTTTGCAGTGCAGCAAGGGCAGTATTAGCAAGGGGATGATCTGATCCCAGGCCAAGAATACAACAGCGGCAGAGAGGCAGCGTATCCAGCAGCGCAGAGGCAACCAGGTGCACGCAATCCAGCCAGAGCTTAGTCAGGGGCAGCACAGAGGCAGTAGGAGCCATGCAGGGCTGACGCAAGCCTAGTCAGGGCAGCGTAAGCCCTTCAGGGGTGACGCAAGCCCTTCTAGAACAGCACAGAGGCTGACGCAAAGGGCTGAGGAGAAGCGTTGGGGTTTCCAGTGGGCCAAAAAGGGCTCGAGTTCTGTAAATCTCGTTTGAGGGTGTGAATCAGCCATATTTTTTGTCTCCGAGAGAAAGAGGTATAGTTGTTGTGATTTTCTCTATAGTGCAGACCATGTCTGGTGCCCAAAAATTGTTGTATTCGAAATCCACTTAATAATAAAACCCTCCAGAGCTAGCTACACCGGTTTTCCCGTATTGGGTTTTTTTGGGGACATTTGTCCGAAAAAACTATGTCACTTTGTCATATGAGCGTGCTCTTCAGTAAATGATCTGTATGTGTAGGCTGCTATTTGTGTTTACTTCGTTGTTTTTCTGAATATTTAGACTAATAACGTGTATAATTAATCAAGTAGGAGAAGTAAATCAATGGTTAGCAATAGGGTTTCTTAGATTAAGAAACTTTCACACAACAATCCCTTTTACGGGTAAAGCTAATGGGTCTTCCTCTAGTAGTGGTAGGTCTATCATCCATACTTGAACATTTGATGGTGGGTGTGGGGACTAAGGTTGATGCCTAATCCATTCCCATCACCTTTAGTGGTTTCACTGGATCATCTTGTGTTGACATTTGCTCCTCCTTGTCTAACCATCTAGAAGACTCCTCCATAACAAACACTTAAGTTTGTTGATTTTTCCTCGGCACTTCAGAATAAACACATTGAAATACCACAACACTAGCACTTTGAACAGCAAAAAATGTACAGCAGTGAATCAATATAGTACACAAGACAATTTTTCAACCCAAAACTTGTTATATTACAATCTTTAATACAACAAACATAGGTCTCTCATACCAAGGTTCATGGCCCTTACAATAAGCTATGATACAAGATCAATTAGGACTTGAGATCAACAACTTATGATCATCAAACTACCCTTGAACAAAGTACACTTGACTTACTTGTTGGAGTAGCCCTTCCACGGCCCTTTCAATCCACATACCTTGAACACTTCTGGCAGGGCCTTTGCCACCTCTATTGTTGCTCAAAAGTACATCTACAACTTCATAATGCTTGCATCTTTAGCCATTCAAACTGCCTCTATCAATCCCTGAGTCGCTCCAAAGGTGATTGATCTTAGTTCTTCAACAAGTTGCTTTATAGCAATGCTTTGCCACACTAAGGTCATTGCTCATAAGGTCTTCAAATATGCCCTGTTATCACTGATCTTCCAACCCCAAATCACTTGAAATAGGGCACACAACCAAACTACCCACTAACTGACTTTTGCAGCTCTGAAAGACCAGTTCTTAGGGACTTCAATTTTTCCCTCATACAATCCACAACAATAATTGATCTAGGGCTTACTTGGCAGCCCACACATCTGCAATTTGTCTCCTCAAATTGCACAGAACTTAGGGCTTCTATTACAGTTGTCCAAAACTCCTATGGACAGACCTTATACAACAACCATCACCTAGCAACTATCAACATAAAAGACAAGTCAACATACCTTGAATAGAGGTATGCTCCAGCCTCACAAGGTCTTGGTTTTGTGGCAAGAGGACTGAGTTTTTTAGCCCTCTTTAGGGCCCTTATAATAGTTACACGTTTGCCTTATCTCGACCTCAAAACCTCATGTTCACCTTTGCATACCTCGGAATTTGGCACCTCCCTTCTTCGCTATATATCCTAGAACCCTTGGCCCTATTATCACATGTCGTGTGACCTTTGTCCAGAATTCCTACAAGGGACTCGACCCTACTTTAAGACGCAAAAAGGACTCAGCCTTATCTCAGAGATTGTTGCCAATACATATGCCCAAAAACATGCTTTTGAACTCAGCCAACAACGCCACAACTCGGCCTAGATCAGACATAGAAGAAGAGACCTTAAACTCGTCCTTCCTCACACTCCAACTCGGATCCTTTGACCTGCAGCTATCTCAAACTTGCATTTTCTCTTAATCGAATGCACTTGAATGGATGAACAAATGATCTTGCCTCCCTTCTACTTATAGTGTCTATGACGGTAACAAAGCCCTCAAGGGGCATCACTTAAGCCCAAGCCGACTTGACTTTCTTGAGAAAACCCCAACTAACTTAAGAAAAGAGTTTTATTTCATTTGTTTGAGTCACCCTATTGTAGCCTTAGGTCCCCCTTAGTCCATCAAGGGTGCCCTCATCCAAACAATGAATAAACAAATAGTTTTCCACTTGGGTCTTTGCCCACTTCTTGGGTAGACTACCCAGAAACCACTTTTGTGGGTCAACTCCTCACAAACACAGTACCCCAAGGGTTGTGGGAGTACCTCCCAAGCTACACAAATCAACAGAGTCTCCATCACCCAATCAACGATAGGGTTAATGTACTCCAAGTAAATGGTGTTGACATCAACCAATCTCTCTAATTCCTTCTCCCGCATCAAAAGACTACAATAGACTAATAAAATATCATTTAAGGGTTTATATTCCACCTTGTTACACTTCTGTGAGTGCATTTTTTCGGATACACTACAATTATGATCACAACCCAAAGTGCTCCATGTCCATCTTAACACCTAAATCGCAAAATATTATAACTATAAGTATTTACCCACCAAAAAACTACAATAAACTAAAAAAAGAAGGGAAAGAAATTAGTTATGCCTTCACTAACAATAAGGGGAAAAAAATCAAAATTTGCTATTAACATTTAAATTGATCACCTCATATCATAGTTTTCCTTGCCTTCACTACCTTGTCCAACCCAAATAATCTATTTTCTATGACTACATTTCCATTTGCAAGAAGCAATAATCTCTAAATATATATAAGGGCTCCTTAAACCTCATCATTGAAATCAAAGTCATTGTAGTAAGAAAAAACAAGGTTGAAATACAGCGTTGTTGCATGGATGGGACAATGTAGCAATCTCTTCCCTTATTCATCAATCAAATTCCCAATCGTTATGTGTCTCTCATATCTATCATCACCCTTCTCTTATTATAGCTACTTTAGCCATATCCAGGGCCTCATACAAGTAACCAACGATGGGCCTATTGCCACCCACCAAGAAAAGAACCTTTACCAAGGTTTCTAATTTTACATGCATCCGACACTCTCAATATCAACCTTGATGCGGCAAGAAGAAACTGCGCTCTAGGTATGATGCTCCAAGTCTAACCTAGATGTGTTGCGTTGCTCGGCCATGCAGCCCGTGCCATCGGCCGCTCAGCATGGGCTCCCCAGCGGGCCCCTCCACTACACCGGACAATAGCCAATCAGCCCCCTCTTTCTGAGACATGGTCGCAGGTTGCTCCTCCAAGCAGGACACCTTTTTCTTCACCAAGTTGACTTCGTGTTCAGCCTTCGCCCCTCCGGATCAGAGCACGGTTGCCAGGGACAATCATCAAGGTAAGGGAAAGGAAGCCTTGGACCTCTCAAAGGACCAAACCCTTGACAGAAATGACACTCCCGCCCCTCATTCCATAAGCGAGGCACAAGAAGAAGCTACTGCAGAAGACAAAGTAAAAATCCAACCAAAGCAGACCAACACATGTCATCCAAAGGCCAAAAAGACACCGAAATTGATCATCTAGGACTCAAATATAGCAATCTACAAAGACTACATGCAAGAACACACCGAGATCTGTAAATTCGTGGGCATCTGGCCAACAGAAAGAGCCCTCAACAGTTGGATCCATTCTAAATGGAAGCCTAAAGGAGAAATCCAACTGCAACTTGGATCTAAGGGATTTTTCACAGTAGATTTTGGCCTCCTCGAAGATAGAGATAGAATTTTTGAAGGAGGCTTGTACTTCTTCAACTTAGTTGGTCTTTATATGAGACTTTGGAAAGAGAACTTCACACCAAAAAAAGAGGATTTCACCAGAGTCCTGTCTGGATACGGCTCTACTCCCTTCCTACAGACTACTGGTCCCCCACAGTCCTCAAAGTAATCGTAGAAGAACTAGGAGAATACATCAAGATGTCGGAGGGAACCAGAAACGGGCATTACATCTCATACGCCAGAATTTAAGCTTACATAGATGTCTTTAGTGCCTTACTGAAGGCAATCAAGCTAATCTACAGGGATGAAACAATATTTGGAATTGGGCTTTTATGGTCTTCAATGCCAGCAGAGAATGCACTTGGAGGGACCGATGAAGCCCTTCTTTTTAAATTTTTCCCAAGTCAGGATCTTCTTGTGCATTGTGAGCCATTTATTAAATAAATGCAAGTATGCAAAGAATATCTGGAATTGGGCTTTTTTGGTCTTCAATGCCACCGATAGAGACCCCTCCTCCATCCTCAACACCATCGAACTCTGGCGCTCTACCATCTCCAAACAGCCTCTAATCAACTAAGCCTGGAATCTCCACCCAGGGATTATTTGCTGGTCTCTGTGGAAGGAGTGGAATGCTAGAACATTTTGAGGAATTATCAATCTGGAAGAAAGGGTCATTTCAACAATCAAACAGATGATCAAAGAAACAGTTACCCTCTCGAAAATGGAAGCTTCTACCAACCCTCCATCCTGGGAAGATCTTCGAATCCATTCATTGTTAGACATCCCTATCTCCACCATTCCCCTAATCTCCCAGACCTCTTCCAAACATTGCCCTGATCAATCTTGGATCCCACTAGATTCAGGCACGTTGAAGCTAAATTATGATGGGGCCGCCAAAGGCAACCCTGGGATGGCAGGTTTCGAAGGCGTCTTCACGAATTCCAGAGGGCAAATCATCTGGGTGTATGCCGAGAATCCTGGCCATTCCACCAACAACTCGGCAAAATTGCAAATTCTGGAACATGGAATTGAGATATAAACTTCTGGCCTCTTATCGTCGAGGGAGACTCAACGGTCGCTACCCAAGTTTGCAAAAAAATCCAGCATGGGAGAACAACGACGCAGATATCCGATAGCTAGAGGCTTAGCAAAATCCTCAGCAGGATTCAGATTCACATTAATCACTCCAAGGGAATAACCTTCCAGCCTGTTAGGAAAACCAGTAACCAGTTAGCTGACAAGTTGGCCAACGCAGGTGTCGAGAGCTCCCAAAGGCTCCTCTCGATGGCCTAGGATGAGCTCAGTCAGGGGACGCTTAAGCCTGAGTGAGCAATTATCATGAGACAAGACTTCCCGGACAGACCTGACAGGGTTCAGGTGAACGGGACACCACCTCCAAGACTCTAATCATGATCCCAGCCACCACTTTGCGTGATCACGGCAAAGGAAGTACAAGGACCTCAAGGCACATTATGTCGAACTGCCCAAAAGGCCTCTCCTCGTTCAGGAGCACCTGCAATATTAACCACCCCCAACACCCCGCTCAAGCGCTCATTACTCCCCGCGCCATGTCTTCTCACCCGACCCCTCCAACCTACACCTATGAATACCTAACCCTCTACCCATTCTTTGCGTTTGGCTTCGGTGTTCATCCTGAGATCCTCTTTGTGCTATGTTCCTTCGCCACACTCCCTTCGACCATAGCCCTCACTGTCCCTGCAGCCACAATTCCTACATAAATATGTCCACTTGACGTGCCAATTCCTCCGCTCAGCGAGGAAGAAGTCATGGTTGTGGTCGAGGGGCTCATGCATCGCGCCGGGCTTCTCCAAGCATGACTCCTACCACCAAGGCAGAGTCTGTGGCACGGCAGGCTGCCAAGAACTATGAGGTAGTGGTTAATCCAGACACCTGTCACAGGGTCGCTGAGCTAGAAAACCAAGCTAGGCTAGTCCGCCAACGCATTGTTACAGAGGAGGTAGATGAAGACTTCAACTGGATTCCTGACCCCAGCCTGACGAGGGCTAGGGAGAACTTGTTCAGCAAGGCAATTAAATTGCATTGGCAGACCAAAACTATGTTGGGTCTTGCCATGCAAGCTCACCAGGATCACAACAACATTTTGGAAAAGAAGCTTGATGCTCTCACGAAGAAGTTCACGCTTTATGTGGGAGTTATTCACCATCGTCATTTCGTTACCAAAGACTCTCCTTACTACGCGTTGCTAAAGAAGAGGATGGCAAGTGTTGAGGCTTCGCCAATTGTCAAAGGTGAAGCTGGGGGAGCAACAACCAGTAGGCCAGTCCAGGACGCCACTAGCGAAGGCAACACACTGAAGAGGCCAATCAGCCTTAAAGCCAACTCGACAAGGAAACGTCATAACCAACGACACTATCAGATTTTGCTTTTTGGTTTGGGCATCGTCTTTGGTTCTATCTTCCTCCTACTCTATTACTATGTTTTTGGCTCTCGAGAGCCCTATGTTCCTCCTCGACAGCCAGGTCACCAGCAACAGGCTTCAATGCAGCTCTTTTTTGGTACCGCAATCTGCCCCAATGTAAAATCCCGCTTACACAGCACTATGGGGAACTTTGTTTATGTCTCCAATTGTAAAATTTTGTGCAACTACATTACCAACAACTCCAAAGTTCTGTCATGTTTAAATCTTTCAGAGTTTGGTTGTTGATGCATGTTGCTCGCACCAGCATGCCATGATGTAATTATTCGCCTTCGTTGTTAATAGAATCATTTAATTCACAGAGAAAAAAAAAATACTACATACATCCACAACAACTCCTTCCTAGAAATATGCTTGGTACAATGGTTTAGCAATAAGCCATCCTTCACACTTATTAAATAAGCAAGTAGCAAGGAGAGGTTTAAGATAAAAGATGCTCACAATGAATCATGGTAAAGCAAGATGCACCAGCACTCCCTGTCATGAAATTTCCTCATTAGGCAAAGAATTACGGCATGATTATATGTAAAATTGATGACATTCGTAATTGATTTTACTCCCTCCTTGATTAAACCGAGATAGGAAAAAAACAATGAATATATCCTCAAGCATCAAGTCAATGCAACAGGGGACACATAGAATCCAAAAAATGGGGTGCCTCTATATTAACATTCAGTTCGCTATCACATAATTAGTAGCATTATGTGCTACCACCTAAACAACATACTACTCACCTATGTGTTGAATGAAGTGTTCCAACAAGTTACATAATAATGCAACATATTTCACATGTGCAAATACATGGATTTATAATAAATATTGTCCCCTTGGACAATTAACCAAGAAAATTAGGAGGATCTTGCCCTTCCCATCCATCCAACCATCAAACAAAGTCGTGCATCCAATGGTTTCCCACAATTATTTATACTCCTCCAATTTAGTCTTGATATCCTCCTTTTCTTTTGAATGATTGGCCCCCTCAACTCATCATAAGTAGGGCATTCATATTCGAAACCAACAACAACAATAACATCCCACATTCTTTGGTAGAGTGTATTGTTGGCAATGCTAAATGATATGTCACTACATAGGAATCCCCTACCCACAACCTTATTTACTTCTTCCTTCTCCTTTTTCTCAACAATTGATTTCACTGAAGGTTGTGGCATGTCACCTATTTGAGTAACAAAAGAAGGTGATGTTCCTACAGAAGGTGAACCTATGGAGTCCTTCTCACTTTTCCCCATGCCCCCTAGAAAAGATATACTTGTTATTCCTCTAATCCCAAGTTCAAGCCACATAACTTCTTTATAGATTGATTCTTAAATAGTTTAATGAGCTTATTGCTACAAATCTACAGATATACTGGTAGAGATATTTGATAGGTATGTACGATTAAATCCATGTATTAAATGAATTTCATTAACTTATAGCATGCATAAATACAAGAAGAAGTGACCTTTGGTTTCATCTTCCAAGAGGTTTGAATGACTCTTCCTATTCACCCATGACTCTTCATAATTCTCCCAACTTAATGTTTACATAAATATTTACAATATCCTTCAATCCCTAAGTACTAGGTATCTAGCTTTCCCTACCTTAATCTAAAGGGGGTTTTGTAAGTCCAAGCATCATTCTGAACGATTCAAACTTTTCTCTTCCAAGCACTTTGGTGAAGATGTCCACAATTTGCTCATTTGACAAATAATGTCACAAATGAATAGTCTTGGCCTCTACATGATATCGAATCACATGAGACTTTGTGTTGATGTGCTTGGTTTGATCATGGAATCTGGGATTTTGGGCCAACTTGATCGCAGAAGTTATGTCAACCAATGGAGAAGTAGAATTCACATGTCTCCTACAAGTCTTCAAGTATTTTCCTGAACCACACAATCTCCTTTATTGCTTTTGCAACTGCCACATATTCTACCTCTGTTGTGGAATCTACTAGAACTAATTGTTAGTGTGATCTCCAGAATAGTTGTTGATCCAAGGCTCATGAGATAGCCTAAAGTTGATACTCCAATTTCTAAGTCTAAATCAAAATATCTAATCATGTTGAAGTCCAAAACCTTGAGTTCCTTTCAAGTATTTTAAAAATCTTTTTGCAACAGACCAATGTCCTTCACAAAGTTTTGGGATGAACCTGGAAAGCACCTCAACAACGAATGAAATATCTAGTCTAGTGGTGGTAAGGTAGATAAGACTTCCATAAGCTATCTATACTTGGTCAAATCCTCAAACTCATTTCCTTCTTTTGATGTGAGCTTTAGATTCTATTCATTGGAGTAGAGAGAGGGTTACACTTACCATGACAAACTTGTTCAACAATTCTTTTTAGAGATGAATATGTACTTTGGATTTTGTGTCACTTCAATACCCAAGCAGTAGTGAGGATGTCCCAAATTTGTCATATCAAAGCAATTCTTCAATTCTTTCTTTATGGATGCAATATTCTTTCATTGTTCCCTGTTATCAACAGATCAACCGCAAACACTACAAGACATAATAGTTTTTCCAACTTCCTTGAGAAATAGAGTTGCATCATCGAGAATAAAATGCTTGAAATTCCATTTCAAAAGATGTTCAATTAGCTTTTCATACTAGACTCACAATGCTTGTTTTATGCCTTATAAGGATCTAATGAGTTTACATACTTTTGGTTCTTGTTCCTTCACAACAAAATCTTCTAGCTAAGACATGAAGACACTTTTTCAAGTATCCATTCAAGAAAGTAGTCTTCACATCCATTTGATGAACCTTCCATCCATTCTGTGCTACCAAGGGAAATAGACTACTATGGGAAAAGGTCTAACCCATAGGTTGGATCTCCTCTGACTCGAGGGGGGCTTTCCTAAAACCACTAGTGCTAAGCAACAAGGAGAAAGGTGAGATCACAAGCAACCCCATGGAGCAAGTTGAGTTTAAGAGAAAAGAAAATACTGATGATGGAGAGATGTGAAGATCAATGCCAATATTCAAGGGTGATGGAGTCAACGAAATATAAATGATGAGAAAATATATAGAAGAATGACCCTCCCTTTTTCAATTACTCGTAGCAATGGATCAGGGGAGAGACTAGTATCTAAGGATGGGTAATCTCTTGACCAATCAAGGCAAACTTATAAAGTCAAAAACCCACTAGAGAGCATTCCTCAATAGGATTACCCTCAATCCAAGAATCAACTATGGCATGAAACAAACCAAGTGTTTACCAAGGAAACCCCCATAAGTGTCTTCCTAGCAAAGAGGCTCAACAATCACTTCACACCAACAAAGGGGGCATGAAGACCTATGTCTTTGACATCACCATCCACATGACAATGTTGCCCCTTTGTGGATCAATCTCACTATGCCTTGTGGTGATCTTGCATCACTTACAAATTCAAACCCCTAAAAATACTACAACAAAACCAAGAAAGAAAAGCATCTATTTTCAAAACATACATCACATAAAAAAAACACACAAAACCCCAATAAACACCAAGAAATATTTTTTCATTAAACCTCACCCAGAGTAATACTTCCACTATTCAACCATGCATTACAAATGAGAAAGTCCTTCCTTTATATAGAGAAGGTAAGGAACTTCCTTTACATTAAAATAATATTATTTGAGGCATTTCCTTAGATCCAACAAGGAAATTCTAGATTTAGGCTACTTCTTGATAATAAAAATTGATGAAATAAATTGGTCAAGACCACATGTTCAATGAGAAATAATAGATCCTCACAAAAATATCAATCGATCCATCCAACTAGGGACACAAAGTTCATAAACTATTATTACTTGAAAATGATGACCAACATTCTCTTGATTCATGCTTGAAATAGTTGTTAAACCTTGAAGGATGTGCCCATGTCTCAAGAAATGGTCCAAACTCCAACGTCCCAACATTTTACTTGATCTAAGTTAAAAAATTCTTTAAAAATGCTTGATCACTTGAAAACAGTGCTCAACATCCCATGAAGAAGTCAACCCCCTTAATAATGGCTACGTTCCCACAGTCAAATACTTAAAACTCCAATGCCTTGCATGGGGAGGCCTTCAAACGAGGTGGATTTGCTTTGGAATAATATTAAAGATGAGAAAGACACTCAACATTTCCCTTTGGATGCCCAATGTTGACTAGTGAAACCTTCTTTGACCACCAAGTGTAGCTAGTTGACCCCCTTTAACTATCAATGTCACCCTATTTTTGGCCAACGTCTTGCATAATTACTAGAGCATTCTACTTGAGGAGGATAGTCCTCATCTTGAAGATGGCAAAGAGCTCTTCTTTGACCTCCTTTGACTTAGGGCATTACCTCTAGGTCACCCTCAATATCCCACATGTAAGCTAGAAATTGTAATTTTTTGCTTGCAAGGATGTTAAACTCCAACATTTTGCTACTGTTGGGCATTTTGCTATTGTTGGGCTCTAAGAGGTTTATGTGTGTTTTAGGAAGCTCCATGCAATACATGCAACATAAAATATAATACATGCAACCGTAAAGTATGTTTTACCACCTTTTTCATGCAATATTATGCCCCCATAGTATTCAAAACTTGTCGATTTGAACTGGAAACCAATCAAACAAGTCGATTCATTAGATACCAAAGATGAACCGATTAAAAAATCGAGTTAGACCTTTTGGTGAGCTAGGGTTTTCTATAAACCATTCATACACCGATCAATTTATGACAGAACCAACCGGTTTTTTGAAAAAACGATCGGTCTCGATTCATTACCAACTTGGCCGCAGACCCCATGTATCTTGTTTTTTGGTGTTTGTGAGCGGCTTTGAGGGAAACTAAGGACTGCTCCCTCCAAAAACAACCCCTCCAAGCCTTTAAAAGCATGCCCCCCTCTCATTTGCCTCACACATCTCAACCCTGGCAATGTTTTTTTTAAAGGAACGGGTAGCTTATATTAATCAAAATATGGTTTACAGGCCAAAACCCTTACAATCATAGACGGAATATCATCTTTCATGCTCCATAATTGTTCAAAAAGAGTTCTACTGCTACCCCACCTATAGCCTACTATACTTCTAACAAAATTTATCTTATACAATCTCCAAAAAGAGCCATTATATAATATTGTTCGACATAACATTAAACAAAGAAAGTTTCTAAAAGACAACTACATTCTTGGCTATCCATCTACAACTTCATTCCCATTTTCTTCCTCTGTCTGCATTTGAATTTCTGGAAGCTGCTCCAAAGGCTCGCTTGACGGAATTGTTCCCGGAGAGGATGGCTCCTACAAGCCCAGGACCTCCTTCAGGACTCCCATTGTCGCTGCCTCTACTGCAACCTCGATTCCACCAAACTTCACAGTCAAATTATCAACTTTGGTGAACAATATTTCCACCAGAAGGCAAATTTGCTCCATATCCTTGGACAGTGTTTCCATTTCCCTTGAAACCAGCAAGAAATGGGCATGTGTCTTCAAAACAATTTGCTTCCCGACCCTGTCTAGCTTGCCAATGTGTTCCTCCACCGTGAGCTTTGCCTGCACCAAACTTTCACCACCCTCCACATTCAACGACGCCATGCTCCTTTGAAACTAAGAAACAAGATTCGCTCAAAACCCCAGTCATGTCCCGAATCCCATGAATTGGACACGATTCAATGGGACACGTGTCCTCTGATTGTGTCTGATCGTGTCCGACTTGTGGGATTCGATGGGACACGTGTCCCATCGTGTCTCGATTTCAGGACACGTGTCCCATCGTGTCTCGATTTCAGGACATGTGTCCCATCGTGTCTCGATTTCGGGACACGTGTCCCATCGTGTCTCGATTTCGAGACATGTGTCCCATCGTGTCTCGATTTCAGGACACGTGTCCCGTCGTGTCTCGATTTCAGGACATGTGTCCCATCGTGTCCCGATTTCAGGACACGTGTCCCCTAGAAATACGTGTCGCACGTCCCATAAAGCCCACTTTTGGCTCATTTCTCCCTCATTATTTTGTGTCTCTCTTGTTGTGGGTGTGTGAGAGAACCTAGCAAAGGGTTTGGGAGCATTTTGGAGGCGATTCCAGCAACATGTAAGTGCATTTTGCTTCTATTTTTTTGCATTTTTATTACAGTAGATTGCATGTGCATTTTTTTTACAAGTTTGTGCATTTTTTCTTTATTTTTTTACAGCATTCATGGCTCAATCAAGGGCAGCGGGGAAGGGGAAAAGGAGGTCGAAGAATGTCCCCATTGGTGATGCCCCTCCTTTTCCAATTTCATCAGGGTCTGCAAGTGTTCCCTCTATTGGAAGTGGGGCTGCAATAGCAGCTTCAAATGTTGAGGGAAAAATGAATTTAGAAAGACAACAGGCTCAAGAAAACAAATATCCCTTGTGGAAGTATGTCACAAGAGAGCAAGGGTCAGGTCACAAGTTGAAGGGAGGAGGCAATGTTGCTCAGAAATGCAACTATTGCAACAAGCATTTCAAGAGCACTTATTATCGTGTGAAAGCTCATTTGTTGGCCTTACCAAGTTGTGGAATTGTAGCATGTACACAGGTGTCTTTAGCTAGGAGGAAAGAAATGGAAAAATAGGCCAATGTTGGTGTGGCAAGGGTGGTTGCATCATCTAAAAAAACAAAAAAGATGATCCCCTTCCATTCTTGAAGAAAAGCAGCAACAAATCTCCATTTGAGATTTTTGGTGGGGGTGTGGGTCAAGCAAGAAAAAGAAAGGCAGTGGCACTTGGTCCAATGGACAAGATTTTTCAGAAAGAGAAACGGGAAGAGCTTGATCTCACCATTGCATTCTTTTTCTATCAGAACTTCATATCCTTTAATGTTGTACACTCACCTTTATTTATTGAGATGTGTTGAGCTCTAACTCAAGGGGCTCCATCAAAGTATGTGCCTCCTAGGTCAGAGATGCTTAGAACCACATTGTTGACTAAGGCAAAGAAAGAGGTGGACAAAATTCCTGAGCCTATTAAATCAGCATGACCAACATCTGGGGTTAGTATTGTTTCTTAAGGATGGACAGATCCAGCACACCACCCACTCATCAACTTCTTGGTCTCTTCCTTGAATGGACCAATCTTCTTGAAATCAGTGGATACACTTGGACAATACAAGGATGCACAATATATGGGTAAGTTTTTCATTAAAATTAATGAAGATGTTGGTGTCGATTCTTGTGTGCAAATCATTACAGATAATGCATTTGTTTGCAAGGTTGTTGACATGATTATGGAAGCTAAATATCCACAAGTATTTTGGACACCTTGCATTGTCCATTCCTTGAATTTAGCACTTAAATCTATTGCTTCTGATGTGCTTTGGATTGGAAGTATTATTGAGGATGCACAGCATATCCGCAATTTTGTACAAAATCATACAAATGCCCTCACAATCTACAAGGAGTACACCAATCTATCATTGTTGAAGATTGCATATAAACGGTTTGCCTCTTCATTCATCATGTTGAAGAGGTTGAAGGAGGTCAAAACCGATCTTGGGGCCATGGTTATTTCATAGTTTTGGTCTTTTTGGAGAAAGACAGATCAAGCAACCTCAAAAAGAGTGAAGGACATTGTGTTAGATGATGCTTGGTGGGAGAGGGTAGATCTACTTATTAATATCATGGACCGTATCATTGCTTTGCTATGATTTGCAAATACAAACCAACCCATCCTAGGAGAGGTTTATGAGGGATGAGATTCCATGATTGAGTATGTGAGGACCATTATTTTACAGAGTGAGTGCCCCGAGTATGAGACATCATCAGAGGCCTTCTTCACCACCATACAGGATATTCTTGTCAACATATGGGACAAGAATTGCACACCTTTGCATTGTTTGGCTCACTCATTGAACCCAAAATACTACAGCCATGAGTGGTTGAATGGTGGACCTTCCCGCAAATTCCCTCCTCACATGGATGGTGAAATTTCACAAGGGAGGAAGGATGCATTGAGGCACATTTTTCACGATAGAGCATCCCTTGATGAGGTGGACGATGCCTTTGCAGAGTTTTCCACTAACACTAATCGATTTGCTGGATATGATGTGATTAGAGACAAGGGGGCTAAGAAGCCCTATTCTTGGTGGGCAACTCGTGGGGCAACAAGCCCTCCTCTACAACAGTTAGCCATGAGGCTCCTCTCTCAAGTGACTTCATCCTCTTGTTGCGAGAGGAATTGGAGCACATATGGGAATTTGTGTAGTGTCAAGAAGAGCAGGCTTGAGCAATCCAAGGCAGAGACAATGGTGTATGTGCACACCAACCTTCGTCTTCTTTACAGGCAAAGGGATGAGTGGTTGAAGGGAATGACAAAGATGTGGGATGTCTTTCTTGATGATATGGGTTTGGACAGTAGTGCTGAGTAGGCAATGGAAAACTTGGATCTTAATGAGCCAGTGATAAAGCCTGTCACTTTTGATGATGGTGATACTGTTGAGGGGTCATCCTCCACACCAGCAGATGCAGAGATGACATTAGACACAGAAGAGGAGGATGCAACAGAGGAGAGCAGTGGTGACCATGATGATGACAGTGATGTTGATTTTGGTGATGAAGATTGATAACTCATGAGCTACATGTTGCCTTGAGGCTTGTAGTTGTTTTGTATTTGCTATTTCTATTCGCCATTGGCATTGCTACTTCGACTCCAACTCGGTATCAACACGGCCTAGTTGATTTCGATGACTCCATCATTATAAAAAATACATTAAATATTTTTTTTTATGAAAAAACATATTTTTTAAAGATTTTCATTCATGTTTCCAAATTCAAAGCATTAGAATATAGATTCTAGAGAGAAGACAACATATGATCAAAGTATGCTCATGAATATATCTATTATATCAAAATGGCACCCAGTGCACTGTCCAATACATGTAATACATAGAGATCAACAAAAAATAAAAATTTTAAAAATTTTAAAAATAAAATTAAAAAATTAAAAAAAAAAAAACATAACCAAGGAGGCTCTAAATGGCCTCTACAGCAAAACATCACTAGTCACTACTGCTAAACAAGGCAGGAACATCTAGCTCAGACTCTGAATCAAAGTCAGGCGGGGAAACTCGTGACTCCTCCTCACTACTGCTCCAAAAACCAACTCCAACTCTTCACAAACTCCTCACAAATGCTCACATAAATGTGAGGGGATTAGGTCACTTTTATAGGCTTGGGAGAGGGGTAAAGGCATTAAGAAAAAAAAACCCAAAAAATTGAGTTTGAAGTCCGAGTTGCCACCTTTTCTCCCCACGGACTAGCTCGATCGATTTAAGATGAGGTTGGTCGAATCGGTGTCCGACTTGGCCGATTCAGTAACGGACTGGCCACCAGACCGATTTTTGTACCAAGCCGACCCGAGCAAGGGTCCGGCTTGGTCGGCTCGGCCGGTTTTTAAAACACTAATTGCTACTACCGATGTAACACATTTTGATTTTGATGACTTAATGAGAAAATTGCAATTTGAAGTTTCTTGTCTTTCTCCTAATGGATCATTGATGAATCTGTCACAATTGTATTTGTATCCATAATGCTACTTTGTAAAACTTACAAATTTTAAATTTACAATGTAGAATCTAGATCTATGTTTGAATTTCTATCATGAATGAGAATTTATGTAAGAAATAATATATATAATGTGCCTGTTTCGAGGGGTCAACGTGCCCGTGTCGAACACTCAAATTTTCGTGTCCTGCGTGTCTCATGTCCCCATGTCAGGTGACTTGGATTTGCAAATGAAATTTGACAAATATTTTGTGCAACTCCAACCTCGAAGCTTGCCATTTATAGCCGATGGAGAGCCCCACTCCTTTCGCAACTGCCATCGGAGAGCAATGAATGTTTCCGGGTTCCAAAACTCTACTACAATTATCAGTTCTCTACAACATATCCCTCACCTAATGCTTGGTCTGATCACATTTACGCCTCAAGCAGATGGACGAGATACAAACCTAAGGAGAGTTATATCCCAATGCACGAGCACGGGGGTTATGACACCATCTGTCCTCACTCATTACGAGAGGTCCAGTAATTAACCACCTGGAGGGACGATTTGTCTTTATCTCCAAAGCCATGAATCGTCGAATCGTCACCTTCCTTAACGATTCTTCATGAGTGACATTTAAAACCAAGGAATGCCTCGAAGCTTGCTCCTGTCGTCTTGTCATAAGGGATATCTTCCCAACCATCAAACTATTAACCCTCTCAATCATTATGGAATGTATTGGAATGATAACGTGCCTCGATCTAGCAAAAGAGAGCCCTGATCAAGGCCTACCCCTATATTAGCCTATTCATCTGCAATATTATTATTTTCTCTTTTAACATGTTAGAAAGATATAGATCCAATTTTTTGGATTTGATTCCATATTCGCTCATCTAGGGGGAGCAAATCTTTTTGAACCATAGCTTTTGCTTTATGGAATTTATGAATAACCAGCATTGAGTCTCCCATTACAATGAGATGATCAATTCTCCTTTCTAGCACTATTTTTAGTCCTTGCCACAAAAGCAGGTTCTTCTACTTGATTATTGGTGGTTTTCCCTATCCCCCATGCAAATTCCATCTTTGTTTCTTCATCGGGGCTTATTAACACCCATCCTGCTCTTGCCTCCCCCTCAACCCTAGCAATGTTAGCAATCAATAGTAATGTTAAATTCTTGAAGTAAAAGTGTCTTTTCCTTTATATTTCATTTTCATCCTTTTACTTAAATTTTTAACATTACCATGAAATGACTCATGATGTTTGAGAGTGGTTTCGACTTCATTGGATTTTATATGGAGAAACTAGAATTTTAGATCTCGCTCAAAATCCAACAAACTTAATAGTTTTCAGGATTTCAAAATTTGGGGGATTGGAATGTTTCTATTTGCTTTTGTCATGCATGAGGGTATGAGATTGGCATTTGATCACAAGCATGAAGCCCTTTAAGTACCTTGATGTTGGTGGCATTGATTGTTGAACTTTGTTGATGTTGGTGGTATTGATTATTGAACTCCTCTACCACGGGCTTTAACAAAAATGCACCCTTCACTAGAAGGAAAATAATTGGTGAGGCGTGTACCATATTATAAGGTTAAGGAGATGAACCCTTCACTCAAACCAAAATCATTAGTTAGGCATTTTAAACATTTTCAATTTCTACTATATTTTAAGGTCGAGCAATCAAACTCTGAAGACTTTGAGCTAGATGATGTTTATGTAGCTCTTGTTGATGATCCTATTTCTAATGGCGTTGAATCAATGATGAGTTTTATGAGTGATCATGTTGATCAACGATTTGTAGTTTTGATGTCTCGTTTTGCTTACTACTACTACTACTACTACTGAGGTTGCAGAGGAGTCTGAGGAGTCCTCAGACTCTGAGCCAGATAATGTTTATATAGCTCATGTTGATGATCCCATGTCTAGTAGTGGTGATGAGTTTGATCATGATGAGCAGTGATCATGTTGATCATTGATATGTAAACTTGTAGTAGGGCAGTGGCCCCATAGCTTGTAGCATTTTTTTTGGACTCTAGAGGCCATTTAAAGCCTCATTGATTGTGTATTTTGTTGTTGATATGTATTGCACTAGGTGCCATTTTGATATATTCACCTTTACATGGTATATAAATGAGCAAACTTTGCATATTTTGTCTCTATCGGTTTGGAATCATGGTCTTCAATACCTAAAATAGTTTTCTTTAATTAAAAATTAATTTCATGTATTATTTTAAAGGCCAGATTATTGAGATTTGACCAATCCAGTTTTTTGGTTCCGGTTCAAAAACCGATTTGATATGTGGACCAGTCCAGTCACCGGTTCACGTATAGCATTCTTTCAAGGCTGTGTGCTAATTAGTTATTGGTTGCACTTGGTTTGCGGTGGTGTTGAACACCCTAAACCTAATCCGGAGCTTTAATATAAAGGAGATCATTTCTCCTCATTTGGACACATCAACTTGGTCTCATGCATCTCTAATCCAGCAAAACTACAAGAGGCCAAAATTTTAGGAGGCGGTCGAAATTACAGGAGGCCGGAATTCTAGGGAGGGTCGAAATTTCAAGGACTTGGATTTTGACACAACATTTGATCATAATTTTGGTTACTGGTTTGGCTATTATTCTGCGATTTGTTATTCATGATGTATTGATAAATCTGGAAACTCTCTCCCTCATAAGGAAGAACTTTTACTGGGTTTTCCCCTTGTGGGTTTTGCCCTGGTTGTGTGCCTAATTTTCTGTGTCTCTTGTCTCTTTGTTTCATGGTTACTTTACTGCTCTTTCATGTTCATTAGTTTGATATTTTTCTTCTATATAACTACCTAAATGATATTAAATTTAATGTTATGTGAAACTAATGTTTAATTGATCATTGAAGTAGTTATCAGGTAAAGAAAAACTTAATTCTAGCATGTGCCCTAGAAATTCAACATCTACCCCATACTATACTGCAAAGCACGTCAATAATTTTAGTGCAATGACTCTTCATATTTCTCCTAACTTGATCTTTATAAAAATATTTACAATATACTTCAATCCCTACAGATTAGGTATCTAACAAGATCAACCTCATTGCTTAAGATTCTATAAAGATGACATTTCAAACTGCCAATCCCTTTGTTCACCTCATTTTCACAATGCCAACAACTAAGATTTGGTCAATTTGTCCCCTCAAAAGGTTCCCCATATTCCAAAATTTGATCCAAAGTCATCAACACATTGGCAACTAATAATGAAACCTAGGGCTAGAGAATAAAAACAATTCACCATTAAAGAATGTTTTAAAAAAAGGACATAGAACATCGGCAAATCTAAGGAAATTTAGCGACAAGAGACAAATCCGATGCAAAGGCTCTCCAGACCCCTCCAACAGAGAACAATAGGTGAAAATGTCAAAGAATAAGTTTTCGACCTTTTTTAAGACCAATTATAATTTGCCATCAACACACAATAAATTCAAATTTGCCACAACGATTTCAAATCATATAGATTTCAAATTATCAAATCTCAAAATAATTTCAAGTAGCTATATCATTTCATCATCATTTATTTGATTTACCACCATAAATTAGATAAATTAACAATAAAAGCAAGTATTTTTAGAGCAAATCAACAACCAAACCAGCACAAAATGGTAAATTAATTGAATGAACGTTAAAAAATGACACAACAAAATCAATTTAATTTAGTTATAAAGAAGACAAAAAGAAACCAAATGTTGTTTTAGGTATGCTAAACATTTAACTTCACCATTTCAATCTATCAAAGAGCTCAAAGGAAATTTACTAATAATTAAATAAACTACTTGGATCAAAAGATCAAACTATAAAGTTAACATTAAAGACAAAGGATTTTGAATTTACCCTTGTATGGGGTGGGAAGGGGCGTGACATGTGGAAGAGAGAATGTCGAACGTCCCTCCCAGCACTAATGTGAGGGGACGTGCCAAGCAAACCCCCCTCAAAGATTTTAATGCCACAAGTGGCGATGGGGCTTCCAAAACACTCCATGATGAAGGGATGGGGCTTCCAAAACACTCCATGGTGAAGGGCAGTCATCTCCTACATGTTCATTGCATTCTCCATGTTGTGGGTTTAACTCCACCCTCGACCCGATCTATTTTCATGATCTACCTTGGTCTTTTTGAATTCTGAGTTCTTGGATCTATCACGGTTCTGTTGCTTGAATGGTCTACCTCAACAACAAGACTCTGACCTATGTTTGGGTTTCCTATTGGCCTAGCTTTTCCCACTGAAATCCCTTGGCAATTGGATTGGTGCTATTAGAGGCTTCGTAGCCACTCCTCTTCGTTAGTGTTTATCCTTCTAATTCACCTTCTACCTATATGAAAGTTTTTGAACCTTCAGTCTATAATCGATGGATCCATCCTTGTTTAGTCTGCTTTCTCTACTCTTGTGGCACTCCTACCTACCTTCCCAGCCTCAACTTTGCCGCCTTTGCTAACCCCTCCCCCAAGCAGCTTCTATAGTCCAATTTGAGCCTCTGGCTGCTCACCATGCCAAGGCATAGGGCTAGGCACCATAGAGGAGTGGCATACTATGAAGCCTAAGCAAGTTTGCGAGCTTTCCAACGAGCTTAAGCTTCAACGAGTCAGTTTCATTCCCAGACGCCACCTACAATTCAAGCTGAGATAGCAAAGGCGGGAGAAATATTAGAGTAGAACGTGGTTGTTATCAGACACGGATGTTGCAGGAGTAGTTGCCTAAGTCCCTGATATGAGGAATTCCTATGGTAGACGTAATCAATATATGCAAACAGTTGGCCTCTACTAGCAGAGGAAGACGTTGGTAGGCAAAGTTCTGTTGAACCACAACAAAGCAAAGGAGTAGATCATTTTGGTGTTGGACGAGATCCCACTGTTCCTAAAATCTCTAGATGATCACATGCATAGAATCAAAGATCAGCGCAGCCTCACTCTAGAACCAAGAGACTCTTATGGCAAAGGAAAAGAACCCATCAAAATAGTCCCCCCCTGACTTGTCCCCTACGACATGATCTGGTGTCTTTTTTCTTGTTTAATCTCTAGGTTTTCCGTTGATTTGTCTCTTTCAGTTGCCAGGCTATTTAGTGCAGGTCTTGGGAACAAACCTTCAATACATTTTGTTATAATTTTGAATTCTCATATACAGTTTTTGAAAAACTTAAGGGTCTGCCACTAGTCTGGTTTCTCTAGTGGCAGACCAGGGCAAACCAAGATGAAATCTTTTGTTTTCTGGTGATGTATCAAGAGAATCTTTAATTTACAAAAGATAAAATAAAAAATAAAAATAAATAAAAAAAGATGAGGAAAAAAAGATTCTATGTGTACTCATGTTGATGCATCAAACTCATTAATAAAACAAGAAGCAAAATTCTGTCAACTGGGTCCTTCCCAACCAAGTTCAAATACCACTTGTGACATGTTTGCTCTTAGTGAGCCAATTATTGATCGAGGCTCTTCATGAGCCATGTGGAAGATATCAATATTGCTTACATGTTGAGGGGTGGGGTGCCTCGTTACATGTAAAAAAAAACAAGAATCAAAAGTGGGTATAACAGTAGAAGAAGGAAATGACAAGGCCGTTTTAAATTTTCGTAGACATGCCAACCCCCAAGATACAATAACATTGTATTCAAACTCAGTAATATTCCATCATAGGTTCTAGAAACCCCACTTGCATCTCTTATGCCTGAGGAGAAATGTGAGACTGATAATGAAGATGCTGAAGAAAAACTTTTTCTTAGCAGAGGTAAAAACAAAACAAGGAAAAAAAAATGGGAAAAGGAGGAGACAAGAAAAAGGGAAGGGCATGTTTTTACTGTGGAAAGATGGGCCATAGGACCTAAAAATCTAAGATAGGGGCCATGGGACTTAGGATTGTAAAATACAAAAAAAATAATGTACTTAAATGTAAAACGATGAAGAATGAAATAGCAATTTGTCTTCGATTTCAAAGCAAGAAGAATCAAATAAGGGAGACAGTTGTTAGTTTGAAACAAGTAAGGAAGACTATCTTTTTTAATCTGCTGATCAAATAGATCCCCACTAGGGTACATTCATTGAAATGCTGCACCTGCCGAGGTCAGTCTGATCTTGTCTTCAATGAAAGGAGATGGTAATCTAATTTCCTAGGTGGATTTAGTAAAATCATGTGTTATTAATGAAAGGGCATGGAAAGTTGACCAAGTATTTGCAGCATTCCGAAAAGAAAAGTTATTAGTCAATCTGAAGCATTGTACATTCAAGCAGTAAAAACTTGTTTATATTGGATTCCACATGAACCAAGATGGACTAAGCCATGTTCGGACAAAGATTTCAACCAAATTCAACAAGCTGTCACTGAAGAACATCAATGACCTGCAATGTCAAATGGGAATAGCAACTTGTTTGTGAAAATTCATGGCTCACTTTTTCCATGTCATACACCCCCTCAAAGTACCTGAAATCTGACAGCTTCCACTTCAGTTGCTGAGTTGCACAGCAAGAAAAGTCTGAGATCAAAGTGTATGCTTCTAGACATTGACTTGGGCACAATTTAATGTAGCATGGAAGGCCTATCACGCACCACTCCAAGACAATTTCAGTTGCAATTCTGAACAATTCAATCTATGATTGAGAGATGCACACCCTAGTGCAAGTTGTTAAGCATTGGTTAGACACAAATTGCTCCATAAAGAGATGACAGTGCACAATAACCATAAACATCTCTAATTTCTCGACACACAAGCAAGATCAAGAACGCAAGTCATATGAAATAGATTACATATTTGCAGCAGTACAACATCGCAATTACCTACAAGACTGTGGACTTCCTATCAAGGCCACCCACGATCAGATTGACAATGTTTGCAAAATTCCAACACTTTGGATTCAAAAACTTCAAGCAAGCTTCTGAACAGCGTATGGACTTTGTGTATGTTTACATTATCTCGTAGAACTCCACTATGGCATCAAATGAGAAGCTCTGTAAAGATAGAAAATGAAGAGCTGTACAACAATACTAGATGAGGAGCACCACAACTAACTAATAACAACAAAATTTTGTATAACTTCAGCATTGGTTGGTTTCATTGGAGAGGTCACAGGATATATTTCTTGCATAAAACACACAATTCCAAGATAGCAAGACACTTTGAAACAGAAAAAACAGCTACAAATTTGCAGAGGTATTTCTACTGGTCAAGAATGGCACAGATGGTGGCAAAGTTTCTGTGTGATTACCCCATCTCTATCACATCAAAGCCAACAAATCAAAAGTTTCACAAGTATATTCCACTTCTGGTCCCAAGCAGAAAACAGTAGTTGGCTTTGATGAACTTCCTCAAAGGATTACCGAAAACCAGTAAGGGCAATACACTACCTCCTGGAAGTAGTGGATCTCCTCAGCAACATGACCTTGAAAAAGTTCGAAGCTCAACTAAGTCCATGACAGCTGGAGTTGAATAAAGGACGAGTTCACCCAAAATGTATCAGAGTATGGGTGCGCAGAATGGGTCATTGTATTGGAGGTGCAGAATAGCATAGCAAAATTTATGCACATCCCAGTGATCAACGCTTGCACATATCAGAGGGACAAACAACATTGTGTCGCTCTGATATAAAATTCTTATCACATAGTCCAACATTGCAACTCAGTTGCACTGGCAGAAATTTGATCACATTATTATTTAGTTACACAGGATAGGTCATTGCCAATTGGAGAGGTCTCAGGATACATTTGTTGCATAAAGCACACAATTCTAAGATAGCAAGACACTTTGAAACAGCAAAAATAGCTACAAATTTGCAGAGGTATTTCGACTGGTCAAGAATGGCACAGATGGTGGCAAAGTTTCTGTGTGATTACCCCATCTCTATCACATCAAAGCCAACGAATCAAAAGTTGCACAAGTATATTCCACTTCTGGTCCTGAGCAGAAAACAGTAGTTGGCTTTGATGAACTTCCTCAAAGGATTACCGAAAACTAGTAGGGGCAATACACCACCTCCTGGAAGTAGTGTATCTCCTCACCAACATGACCTCGAAAGAGTTTGAAGATCAACTAAGTCCATGACAGCTGGAGTTGAATAATGGAGTTCACCCAAAATTTATCGAAGTATGGATGTGCAGAGTCAGTCATTGTATTGGAGGTGCCGAATAACATAGCAAAATTTATGCACATCGCAGTGATCAGCACTTGCACATATCAGAGGGACAAACAACATTGTGTCACTCTGATATAAAATTCTTATCACATAGTCCAACATTGCAACTCAGTTGCACTGGCAGAAATTTGATCACACTATTATTTAGTTACACAACCTTGCATGCTGAACTCGTCACAAATATCCACCGCAAGAAACAATGCACTAGCACCGTCATACAGCAAACCATTTTGCACACACAATGCCAATAGTCATGATGGATCATTTTCTACAACTCGGTCTCTTCCTCTTCCTGAATTTTTATGTTATTGTATTATATGAAACATCAACAAACAAGAGACTTGGTTTTATTTCTTCCCTTAGCTAAAATTTATACTTCATGACATTGTAAAGGGGTTGACAGGTGGATTAGTTGTTTACTTGGATTTTCTAAGGTTCATGTTGTTCAGATTCTTGTTGTACATATTATGTTGACTACAACGGTGAGTTGTTGCTCAATCTATGAAAAAAATGCTTATGTAATGTTTATTGTATTCATGTTAACTTTATGAGTCGTGCCATATTCATAAGACTGTGTATGATTAAGTAATTGCTATAATTTGTTATGTAGCTATGCCGATTCTACAAGTGTACCCCCCTTCCAAATCAGAAATGTTATATCAGCCAAGGCAGACAGGGTTCTTCCAAGCTAAGATTGTTTTGATTCAAGGAGGAAGTGGTGAAAGTAAGGTAATGGGAGTAAAGGAGGTTAGAGCAGAAGAAACCTTTCAGCCAGACTGTTATTCAAGAGGAAACTCATGCCACAAAGAATAGAGAAAGGAAGTACACAACGGAGAGATCAAGACCAAGGAAGGACCAGAGCAATGGCAGCATGAAGGGACTGTCAACTTTGGAGGATATCTGACAGCAAGGAATTACAGGCATCAGCTGTCGATTTTGAGGACAACTGATGGTATAGACTAATTTTCAAAGCAGGCAGGGTAACAGGTGAGGAAAATAAAGGAACAAAGCTCCAATGCCCTATCCATTCTACACTAGGAATAAATATTTTTGTCCTTGCAGGTAAGTTAAAGCAAGAAATCAATAAACTTTTGGCAGAATTGGGGTGCATATAGAAGAGAACAAACAAAAGCATGAGAAAGAATTGAAGTATCTGCTAGAACTGGAAAGTTCAACACATCATATCAGTGAATTGGAGAAACTGGTAAGGAAGGTCAAACAGGAAGACAAGAAGATTCTAAGACCTGCTAAGCATCCTGTCAAATTCTCTTAGTGTTGCAGCAAAGCACATAGAACATAAGTCCCCTTTACCTAGAGGCTGCATTTTCCAAGGATTTGATCTTGGATCTATTGAAGAAAGTGGTCTAGCATTTTTTTTAATCCCCATCATGGTGTCATATCCCAGAGTTGTTACCTCCAAGAAATTTATATACTTTTTCCTTACTAACCCAACCCCCCTCTCTCGCATGCAATCTAGAACCTCAAATAGTTTCCCAGGATTGCACATTATTTGCACCATGGAGCAGCTCAAAATAGTAGCAGCTAGCTATAATGCACACAATGAACATGTGCAGAGGTGATTGCCTGACATCATAGGAGAAGGAGGAGCATCTTCAAAAAGGAGTGCACACACAAATTAGATACATTAAGGAGGTACTCGAGCACAACTGAAGATAATGGGGAACGGGACAAAACCAGGTTTCAGAACAGAAAGAAAACAAAAGTGACCCTCTAACTCCCTCTCCCTCTCTCTCACATACACATACAATCATGAAAGCACATACACATTGTACAACTATCTTAAAAATAACTATAATATTTTCAAGAAAGAAAATAAAAATTACCATTTACAGGCGGCTTCACCAATATCATCTGCAAGCTCCCCAGGTATGCATCGCCACTTTTGACATTCATCACACAGTGCCCATCCCACTTTTGGCTGTTCACACTGCCCCTCTATGTTCTCGTCACAGTTCCTAACTGCACTCGTAATCATGTTTGCTCCTTCCTCATTGACACCACTTGAAATGTCCTCTCCGACTATGTCATCGTTGCAACCTACCACTCTCTGTCTCTCTAAAGCTTTGTTTTCTAACAAATGCTTCTCTGTGATGTCCCGACTGAAATTTGAAAGTTTATGTTTTGGCTCACGATTCATTTGCAAACTTGAGGAGCTGTGCACCATCTTCATAGGTGAGGCAGCATCAGTAGAAGAATCAGATTGACCTTTTATTCCATCCAAGTCCCCTATGTCTTCTTTCTGCTGTTCTGTTGTTCTAAAAGAGTCGGTATTGTTGTTACTTGACAAGCTACATAAACCTTCACCTGGTTCATTATTATTACTTAAAGAATTCTCCAAGCCTTTTTGCACACACTCACTTTTAACATATGCTAATTTTTTATGACCAATATTATTCTTCTGTTGAACAGTTTTCCTCTTCCTCTCACGTATACTGCTCATCAATTCAGCTTTTTGGTTTCCTCCATTGATATTTTTTACATTTTTCTTTGCTTGGTTTTTACCATGTAGCAGCATACCTTCTAATCCTTCAGTTTCAGATGATACATGTTGAACAGTCTTCTCTTCAACAAATATTGTTGTATCTTTGTCCTCAAGTTCGTTTGGCTCAAGACTAGCCTTTCTCTCTGTTTGACCTGAGAGCAAACCCTCACTAACAATTAACTGACCACTGTCATCTGTATCTAAAAGCTTTCTTTGGCTTTGTAAATTTGATTTTCTCCGTTGCATATAGGTACTCTTCTCTGCTTTCTTCCATTTACTTTTCCTCATTGTTTTCGCAGCAATTCCATCCTGAAGCATATTTGCACTTCCTACTGTAACTTTTGCAACATCGAGAGCATCTGGAAACTCTGATTTCCCTTTGAATTTCCCTTTTCTCTTTGCTTTCCTTTTCCCTAATTCTTGCTGTTCAGGTATTCCAGTAGGATCGACATGTGAGGTTGCTGAAATCATATCATGCAATTCATTGTCCCTGTATTCAGTTCTGCTGGTATCTAACATCTCCATGCTCATCCCTGATTTTGAAAATTGATCTAAATGCATCTCTGCTGTCCTTGTTTCTGGATGAAGCGTTCTTGTTTCAGACTGTTCCTCAGATTTCAAAATCTCCATATTCAATTTATTGGATCCATCTTTAATATCAAGTAACTCCCTTCCATATTGAAAACCTTTCTGGCTTTGGAGCTTCCTACATGAAACAGAACTGCTTTGGGTTTCTAACAGCCCCATTTCCGGATTAATGTCACACTTCTCAATCTTGGGCACATCAGCACACTCGTTGCTTCTACTTTCTTCAAGTGCCTTTGTGCCCATGTCAATTAAATTTCCATGCATGTCCTGCATGGTGATTGCAACCTGATCTTCGTGACTGACATCATTCTCATTTTCATGAACCCTGTAATCAAAATCATTTTTATCACTGAATCCTTTAGAAGATGTCTCCGTTTTAATTGCTTTACTGATATGGCATTCACTTTCATCCATGCACATTGTCGACTCACTTGAATGTCGATCAGCTGCATTTTCCTCTTCTAGTTTTCCAAGTGATTTTTGAACATCAAGGGGCAAGTAACATGTCGATTGATCGACAGGAGACTGATCTCTCTGGATTTCCAGAGACTCGTGCTCCTCTTCGATGTTCTTTTGATTTGTGGTTCCTCCTCCAGCATGAACATCTTCGTTGATGCATGACTGCTCCCCTCCCTGAAAATTTAAACTGTGATATTCAAATCCACTGGATGCTACAACAGACTCTAGTTCATGTGAAACATCTTTATTGTGCTTGGTAATCTCTCCTGCAAAAGTTTTACAGCTACCAGCAGTAGGAAGTTTTACCTGCTCTAGTTGCCCAGTGTCAGAAAGCTTCCCAGATTGCAGCCTTCTTAAACCAGCCTCTCGTTTTCTCCCTCCCTGACTCTGGAGTACCTCAGTTTCAATGTTTGTTCTGTCTAATTCAGTATGTAAAGGAGATGGCTCAGATTTCAGAGTCTTTCCTTTCTTCTCTGGACCTTCCTTCAAGTTTTCAAGGTCACCCCATATGGTGGACCTCGCAGCCTTACATATTGTACTGCGCTTTCCAGTCATCTTATTTGCAAAAATTGAATTGCCTTTATCAAACAATGAATCTTGAACTATCGGTTCCTTATATATATTTCCATGACCTCTGCTTCTAGTGCTTCGACCACTAATTTCCCCATCAACGTCTTTATTTGACAAAATGAGGGTAAATGCAGAGTCTGTGTTAGTAGCTTCTGAAGGTGACTGATATTTTAGAATACCCTCGATAATGCCATCTGTTTGCAGTTCTGTAGAAGGCACCAAACTACTGGAATAGGTTGGTTCGTCAATGGCACCAGCTTCTGAACACGTTGACGAAGCGAGCCCTTCAGATTTATTTATATTCAGCGGATCAGCTCCACCAACACTTGAGGGTACAAATTCTTCTAAATTTGGAGAACCTGAATTTTTCCTGGACACACGTTTTTTTGAGCTATTGGGCTTTTTCCGCATGAATTGTTTACGAACAATTGGTTTTACACATGTTTCTAATGGGGTTTGTGCCAAAATCGCATCTTCCTGATTCATCGTTGTTTCCACTTCTGTTTCCAAAGAACAGTCCATTTTTCCAGATGCCGCATCGCATACCTGTTCCTCTCTATCATTCTTATTTGAGTTTTCCTGCGCAATTCCATCCTCTCTCGCCCCAGATTGCGGGAACAAAGAAACTGAGTTCTGCTCAAACCCACCCATATTAGGAACAAATTTGACAGCCTGCCCAATATCGACACCAATGCCAGGCCGGGCATCAAAAGAAGTGATTCTAAAAGGATCTACATAGCGCTCGAACATGTCGGAAGCTTGCCTGGTGTGGATTAATACTGGGTACTCGCCATCTGAATAATAGTCATAAGGAATCACAGCCTCCGATTGCGCCCTCAATCGGCTAGAATCCACTTCACGGTCACATTCACCTCCATGGTTGACTTGCGGAACGCCTAAAACATCCTGCGCACTTTCTCTCCTCGTAAGTAAAGATGCCCCCATACAATTCTCCAATTGATGGCCATTAAAACTCGTTAACAGCAAAACTTCAGAGTCTGAAACAGGGGGTCTCAGCCACTCCGGAAACCCTGCATTTCCAACGTCCTCCATTTTCCCCCTTACAAAGCAAGTGCACCCGTGAGCTCGGTCTATACCCCTACTTCACATCCAAATAATTCTATGTCATTTTTATGACGACAATGCTCTAGAAATATCTCCTATAAATGGCTGCAGGCGGATCATGATACCGGAGCTCCAACATAGAAACCCTTGCCCATATCATTCATTTTTAGTGCGAGAAAACAAACAACGGAGAAATGGTTGGATTGTTCACAGTACCTGAACAATACCTACCTGCGAATAGTGTGTCCAAGCGCTGATCCGTCATTTCTCCATCAGATCGCCTCGCTCATGTGGACTGGGTTTAAATGGGATGCATTCCTTCTGAATAAATTTATCAAATTATAGCCTTCTCATCAATTATACTTCACCGTTTGCAGTACCAAAGCCAACTTATAATTACGAAACTTTATCTCGTCAGAGATTTATTAAATAATAATAATACTTTTATAAATAAACCATAGTTGGTGGTACAGTTAGCGCGCTTTTTCTTTCTATGCATTGACTCATTTTCATATTTCAATCACGTGGCGCGTAAATATGAAAATATTTTAATGCTGTAAAAATATTTTAAAACAAAAGTTTAATCAATGGAATGTATATATTTATTTATTTTTTAAGTGTAATTGGATTTTTTTTAAATTGAAAATCTGCATTATATAGTAATATTTCATATGCAGATTCTTGGTTTATGAAAAATTATTGGAGAAGGTTTGATGCAATTATGGGTTGTCTCATCGATAGATCATGTTGTCGTGTTTTTCCAATGGTGTGGTGATTCTAATTAGAAAGGCTAATTTTTTAAATTCAATTATGCTCGGTTGAAAGACATTGAATTTGAGGCAAATGGTTAGAGATTTTTAGTCAAAGATTGCATATGAAAAGGAGAATTCCTATAGGGAAGTAATTTGTTGGAAATTTTATGAACCTAAGAAGGTGGTTCGGAGATGGGTTAGAGTTAAAAAGATGAGTTATATTAAAGAATTAAATGAGATTGATCTAAATTTGTGGTGATAGTTGGTCCAACGGTTTTGGGCTTCTTCTTTGATGCTTTGAAATAATTGGTTGTGGATCTTTGAAGGGAGAAAGTGGTTAATATTATAGCAGTAAGAAGAGGAATGGAGGCTTAAAAGTTGTGCCATTTGGTTTGCGAAGGGGGGTAAAAATATCAAGTTTTTCCACAAGTTTGCCTCTCATAGGAGGTGAGAAAATACAATTTAGGATGTGGAGGATGAAGTAGGTAGGATATTTCCTCGTTGAAAGACCTACATAAGGATGTGATTCATTATTTTGAGAATCATTATCATGTCAGGGATGGGGTGGACATCGAGAATCAATTGAGAGCCATACGAGCATATCCAAGAATGTCCAATGAGGAGGATAATGTGAATATTTTGAGGGAAATCACATTCAATGAAATGGAATTTGTTTTAAAATCATTTGCTAAGGACAAAAGCCTTGGCCTGGTTGGGTGGCCCATGGAATTAATTCTCCATTTTATGGATCTCGTGGGCCTAAATTTGTTTCTACTTACTGAGTAATCAAGAACCTCATGTAAGATTTTTAGTGCTCTAAACTCCACTTTTATACGTTTGAATTCTAAAGTATCAAAGGCAAAACCTTTTATGGATTATGCAGAGCTTATTTCCTTGTGCAATGTTGTTTATAAAATGATTTTGAAGAATGTTTATAAATACATTACACCTGAGCAATTTGGTTTTTTAAAACAGCAACAAATACATGATGTTGTGGCTATTGCACAAGAATGTATGCACTCCATCAAGGTCAAAAAGAAGAATGCATTATTATTGAAATTAGACCTAATCAGAGCATATGATTATGTTGATTAGTGTTTTCTTTGGCTGGTCCTTCACAAGATTGGTCTCTCTCTGGAGCTTGTTAATTGGATTATGGCTTGTATCACCTCAGTAAACTTCAATGTCTTGATTAATGGGGTGCCTTTTGGTTTTTTCAAGGCCTCTTGGGGGGTGAGGTGAGGTTGTTCTATATTCCCTCTTTTATTCTTGCTAGTTATTGATGGGATGAGCAAAATGAGCAAAAGAACCTCATGTAAGATTTTTAGTGCTCTAAACTCCACTTTTATACGTTTGAATTCTAAAGTATCAAAGGCAAAACCTTTTATGGATTATGCAGAGCTTATTTCCTTGTGCAATGTTGTTTATAAAATGATTTTGAAGAATGTTTATAAATACATTACACCTGAGCAATTTGGTTTTTTAAAACAGCAACAAATACATGATGTTGTGGCTATTGCACAAGAATGTATGCACTCCATCAAGGTCAAAAAGAAGAATGCATTATTATTGAAATTAGACCTAATCAGAGCATATGATTATGTTGATTAGTGTTTTCTTTGGCTGGTCCTTCACAAGATTGGTCTCTCTCTGGAGCTTGTTAATTGGATTATGGCTTGTATCACCTCAGTAAACTTCAATGTCTTGATTAATGGGGTGCCTTTTGGTTTTTTCAAGGCCTCTTGGGGGGTGAGGTGAGGTTGTTCTATATTCCCTCTTTTATTCTTGCTAGTTATTGATGGGATGAGCAAAATGATTTTTTTAGGCACATCACCGAGGATCTTTTTCGGGTTTTTAGATCACCAAAGACATTTCCATTACACACTTAATATTTGTGGATGATGCTATGATTCTTGGGAAGACTTCCGTGCTGGAATGGAAAAAAAAAAAAAAATTGCATCAGATAATTTGCATATTTTGTCATGCTCTTGGCCTTTATATGAGTAAAACAAAACCTATGTTTATTGAAGCATCTTTGGAGTTGAACATTGTCTCGAATATTGTCAATATATTTGTTGTCGAGGTGGTCCTAATGGATTTGGGGTTCAAATACCTTGGTTTCCACTTGAAACCAAATAGATATGGTATTAGATATTGGAGTTGGCTTATTGAATATTTTAATCACAGATTGTCAACTTGGTCTCATAAGTGGTTGACACTTCGGGGCAGGTTGATTGAAACACACACCCTCCTAATCCTCACCATAACACTAATTAAGAGGAGTTGTTACTGTGTTGACCCAAGATCCAAGGTATCGTTATGGAAAGGGTCTAAAAAATTTGATATATTAAACTAACTTAAAACCTTAGTTAGACATCATCATTGCATTCATCTCGTCAAGACGAATTTGGTGATATAAAATTGTCTCAATTTGATATTTGGATCAAGGGATGTGCCCATTATAGTCCTGTCAAATTATATGGCACCACAGCATTGTCCCAACCACGTGGCAACCAGGTGGTTATACCCCTGGCTAATTTCCCAGCGCAATATGAAAAATTGCTAATGGTTGTCAACCCGTTCACGATTTGGGTTCCCATCAACTACATATCAACATATATAGGCATACATATGTGTGTGTAATCAAAGGTTGTTGGCTAACAAAAACATTCTCCATCTCTCTCGGGTCTGTTACCCCGACCCATTCCATTTGCACACTCGCGAGTTAATATGATGTTCTAGACTCTCTCTCTCTCTCTCTCTCAAACCTTCTTCATATCTCAGATTTGTTACCTTGCACCAACTCATTTACCTCCCATCGTTGAATTGTCAGGAATCTACACCTTGTTCCTCATGCCTTCTAGCAACAAGCCACAACAATGCTTGCTTGGGTCTGCACTTGCCACATCACCCCGGTTGAGTTTCCCCGAAACTTTCCTTCGCACAACTCTCTTTTAAACTCTAGGATGGAAATCCTATATCACGTCACCCTAGGTCCACCTCTGTCACGCCATCCTGGTTGAAACTCCTGATACACCTTTGTCTTTCCTCTGGGGTGGACCTTTCGGGGTTAAGACTCCATTATCCTCGGCTAAAACTTCCATCTTTGTTATCCCGAAAATAACTCCTGGTGTGTTACCAGCTAAAACCCTTGGTGCGCTTCCAGGCTAAAACTATTGGTGCATTACCTGGCTAAAACTTCTGATGTGCTACCCAGCTAAAACTTATAGTGTGATACCCAGCTAAAACCATCAATGCACCTTTGCTTTTACTCCAAGGAATTGCCTCTAAAATATATTTTACTAGATGGAGTCTTTGGTGCACCCGCTTCATACATCCGGGAAATATCATATGGTACACCCTGCTTCGTACATCCGGGGAATAGTCTCCGGGATAGATCTGACGAGATGAAGCCTCTAGTGCACCTGCTTAATACATCTTGAAAAATATCATTTGGTACACCTTGCGCCATACATCAGGGGAATATCATCTGATACAGCCTGCTTCATACATCCAGGGAATATCATTTGGTACACCTCGCACCATGCGTCGAGTGGTTTTCATAAGGGTTTTTTCCCTTCCTGCACTATGTGCCTTTTACACAAGAACTCAAGCATGGTCCAATCATGATGATTTTTCTCTGAGCTTGGGTCATAACAACTAAAAAACTCTTGAATCCGCTGGTTTTCAAAAGGATTCGCCCCTTTCCTTATACATACTGCATACCTAGTTTGAGTGTGAATTCACCACACAATGTTGAGCCTGGTGATTTTACAAGAGACTCTCCCACCACATCATACACGCAGTGTTGACAACAGTGCATATCAATCACCAATTCCACTAATCTCTCGGGCATACACAAAGGCTTAATCGACCCTTTGATAGGAAATCATTATATTCCATATCTCCATAGCACACAAAGAGCTTCAACAATTCCTTTAAGCAATTATACAACTGTTTAAGAGTCCAAAACACACAATCCTCTTAACAAATGTTCCTTATTCTCACAAGGATGTGTTTACATACATAAATCTGCATTATTGGCTTGAGGGGTCCTGACCCAGGTTCGGAGTTAAGGTTAACCAACAAAACCCTCTTGCTATCGGCCCTTTCGACACTGACCTACTTGCGCAGGTCAAAGTCTCACCCGAAGCAGTATGGGGAGGGGGTGCTAGAACCAGGTTTCCACACCATAAGAGAAAATTAATTGATGTGGGTGTCTTCAGATCTATAACAACAGTGGTCTGACCTTCGCAACAAAATCCCTAGCCAGAAAACCCTAACCAAGCAAATCTAGGTCAGATTACGCCGGTTATCCCATGCGCACATAAATAAAGGTCTCACAATCCTTTCAACAGTCTTAATACACATTATTCAGGCTTGACAGTAAGATATCTACTCATTCAGCGTTTATATAAAGCAGAAGATATCTATGCAACCGATCCAAACACAGATAATGCAGTAAACGGAAATAATACAGAGAAACAGATCTTAAAGCACAACACAAATGCATTTGATACTCAGAACTATCCCAAAACATTCATTTATTCATTCACAATTCATAACATCCTTACAATACTTCAGCTCTACCCGCGCACACAGTTAGTGGGGTCTGCACATAGCAGGACTAAGGACTCCGCGCACACAGCCACCAGGAGCCTTCTAAACCCAGACAAGTTCACTTTTCAACTCAGAACATCATATCAAAACTTACTTTAGACTTACCACCTCCATCTTTGACTCAATCTAGAATCCTATTTATATCTTTAGCCTGCGCCCATCTAAGGTCCGAAAAAATTGGTTTGCAACCCCTAGTTCTACCCTTTTTCCCATTACAACTCATGAGGGGCTTTGACCCGCCCTAAAGCCCCTTTACCTATGCTTTTCTTAGCATGCACGACCTAACTTACAAAAAATACTATATTTTTATCCAAAATTGTGGTCCTAAGGGACCCCTATCCAACGGGCCCCTAACATAATCTTGTGACTCGTCCCGAGTCACAGCGGTGCTGGGTTCTTCATCTTGATCTGCAATACCTCGATGGCAACGACGAAGGGCGCCAATACACCCGCGCTCTGATCAGATGCATTATGCGCTATGTCCACCAGTTTCTGCGATGTCAGCCCTTCTACGGTGAGGTTTATGCTCTGATAGGTCTGGTTCAAATTCTTGATAGCGACATCTGTATCTTGCGACAGCTTCATCGCCTCATCGGCCCATGACTTCATATAATCTGTCACAATATGCTTCTTTCTCTATAGCTCCTCAAATCCATCGTGCAAGATCTGCCTAGTCTGTAATCGGGCCATGTGCTAAGCAGGTACAAAAGTAGGCAGGGCTTCCTAAAGGTTGTCGAACGCCTTCTCCTTAGCGCACAATTCTTCTGAGATCTTCCTGACCAATGGATCTATCTGCACAGATGTCCACAATCCCATAGTAGTTCCGAGCAACGCGATGCTTTTGTCAACTATGGTTGCAATATTCTCTGAAGCTTCCTTAACCAAGGTCGCCTGCTACACGCGCACCTCAGGGGGAGTTTCTGGGTGCAGCTTATCTTGCAATGCTGCGATCTGTTGTTCAAACTCTGCCTTCACTGTCAGCACCTCTAACCGAGAGACTTTCAATGTTGCGACCAAACTCTTGACTTTTACCGGCAGTGCGACAGAAGCAAGGATGGCCACCTTTGGTAGGTCACCACACAGTCTGTCAATTAGATGCTCTAACTTTTCTCGCTGAGTTACAACAGCCTGTTGCACTATCTGATCTTAGAGTGATTCTTCATTTTTCATTGCGACCTTCTGCTCAGCTTCGCTCAGCCGTTGGTGCACGCGAGTCTCCCTGCACTGCAACTCGTCTGTGATGATAGTTTGTATTGCGTGCATCTTTCCACTAGGCAGCATGGACAAGTCTATCCCAACCTTTGGGCATGTCTGCACCTGTGCGCGCAATTCCGGCTGCTCTATAGTGACTATTACGCCCGGGAAGGGGAAAATCATGTTGTCTGTTGTGCTGATGACCATGGCTGTAGGCTGGCTCGCTTGAATCGGCCTCGCTTGATTCACGCTCACCTGGATGTTGTCGGTATTTAATTGTAATACCTGCAACCCTGACTGAAGTGCTTCTACCGCAGCCTTGTACTGCTCTTCCATTGCTGTCCATCTATCCTCATAAGCAGATGTGACTGCATCTGCGATCTTATCAAGTTCATCTTCTGTCAAAGTGAAATCCTCTATTCCTCTGATCTTAGAGCCTTTCCTCTTCTTGTGCGTGCCCTTGGGGGCTTCTGCGTCGTGCTTCGTTCCTCTCGGAGACTCAGAACTAGTGCCATCCAGACCATCGAGGCCTCCAAGGTCCAAATCACCCTCTCCTTCAGGTTCATGCTCCATGTCTTTCTCTGCATCATGCTTGAGATCTTTTTCAACGTCCTTTTCTGCACCTGGATCTATATCTTTTTCGATGCGCTGCTCTACTTATTTTTCTTTTTCCCCTGGTGTTGTCTCTTTACCAAATGTGGATGTTGTGACGGGTTGGGTGGAGCTGAACCCAACTTTCCACGGTATTGGCCAAGTCGCAATGACCTGGTCGATCTCCGTCTCTATCACCATAAATGGAAAATTGTACCAGACAGGGTCGTTGCACGCTCGGATCTGCATGTGGTGCATGGTTACCTGAAAGTCTGCAATACTTCTATACTTCTCATATGTCGTTGGGGATAGTCTAGGTCGTGAATGTATCACTACTGCCAGCGCGCCTTCAAAGAGAACCCCTTTTTTTTGTTTTCCTTCACTCTTTTTGGGTTAGACGAATCCCACAGATTGGCGTAGCACGCCCCTTTGCAGACGCCAGGCTCCACCTCTGGGAGGACTGCACCCTCTAGCGTCTCCCATGCTACCAGAGCAATTAACAACAACAACAACCAAGAGTGACAGAATTTCTTTCCTTCGTCTTGCGCCTCGCACACGTTGTCTAGAAACTCTTGGCAGAGGTGTTGGGACCAGTTGTAGTTGACCCCCTTCTCACATTGGCCTACTAATGCAATTACATGTGCAGGTTGTCTTCGGGCGGCACTCGCACACCAATTTACAGCTAAGGACTAAGTGTTACACCAATTTTTGGTCATTTAACCATATATAATTAGATGGATCGAAATACACCATGTAAGACCATTTTTACCATAGTAAAATTGCTTTCACTATGAAATAATTTAATAAACCATAGTTTATTAAGTTATTTATGGTCCAAATAGAAAACCCCATGAGGAATAATTAAATAAATCATTATTTATTTGATTTTCCTTTAGGAATAATTAATTAAACCTCTGTTTAATTATATTCCTGGTCATATTTAACCAAATTAATGATAAATAATTATTTATCTTATTATTCTCTAGGGATAATTAATTAAATCTTTATTTAATTAATATTACTTGTTAAATTTGACTAAATCATTTAGGAATAATCAAATAAATCATTATTTGTTAAAGTATTCCTTGATCCCATCCTTGAAATAATAAATAAATATATTATTTGTTTATTGTTTCTAAATAAAGGGATTTAACCAATTTAAATTCATTTTGCCTCCAACAAAATATAATAAAATATTCCAAGCAGTTAGATCTAGATCTTGGTTAATAATATTTTATTATGCACCATTATCAAGGATAACTCAATATTTTGTTATAAATAGAAGGGTTTTCCATTCACTTCTTACCTTTGATCCTTTCTATCATGGTCAGACTTTGATCCTCTTGTCATTTTCTATCTTTGATTATTTTTATTTTCTTTTTGCTTATTGAGTTCCCTTTGAGTTCTACACATCTTCGGTGTCTTACACCATTGAGAGTGAAACTCTGAAGCTAAAGCATTTGAGGAGGATTGTATCAGTTCTCTTCCCAGGTGTTACATAATAAAAAATAAAAAATAAAATATTTATAATTCTTGTCTTTTCCATTGGATATTTTGGAGAAAATCTTATTTCATTTTGTTACTTGGTTGCTTTATTTGCATAGATCTGGGTTATGTTTGCATTTGTTTCGACTGTATATTGAAAATCTAAGAAGTTTGACAACCATCTTTGTTGTTAGGGTTGTTTTTCATGTGCAGCTAAATTGATCTCTTTTTGTACACTTGCGTTAAGATTTCATAATGATACTAAGGTTCCTAGGCGCACGCCCGGGTCCTCGATCTGCTGCACCGGAACCCCCTGGCATCTCGTCCGACATGGTAGTCATTTTTCACCTTTGCAGCGACCTTCAACTCATTACTATTTCTAAAAATAGCCATGGGACGGGGCCCCTTCTTGGGCAGGGCGGTGATCCGGTGGATCAATGCGGCGTCTATTGGAATTCATCCTTGAATCCACAGGCACCCCTCGTGCACTAGTGCCAGCAGCTGGCGCACACAGATAGTGGTGATGGGGTACCTCTCGAAGTGAGGAATCCTCAGCAGATTGAGGATCCCAACATTGCTTAGCTCGCGTGCCCATGGCATAGGCTCGACCTTCACCACATCATCATATAGCACGTTGTCCAGATAGTACTCAGGCACCAGCTCGGGGAATGTTTCTTCGTTCGCTAGGTCATAATAATCAAATTTGATAAGGGGGACCTTGCCAAACACATCTCCATTAACAGGGACATCCTGTGGGATGAACGACATCTGAAGGTAGTCTCGCACCACTTCTACATCCTTCGAAACGTGCACAAAGGGTTTGCTCAGATTGACATACTTCAGTCACCATGAGATTGGCTCGACAAGCGCGACCTCCTCAATGGCGCTCATAGGTCTCGTTGTAGGATCACCAATAAGCGACCTATCCTTCATTTCTTGGCGTGGGGATGTAACATTCCTAGGGGAGGTTCGCGGCTTAGAGGATTACCCCTTGGTCATCTTACCCTTCCCCTTAGCTGGCGTAGACACGACTTCTTGGACCTATGGTACTACTTCATGAACTTTATCCAACCCCGTCTCTGCAGATGTTGTTAGTAGCACAGAGTGTTCCTCAGATGGCGCGCTCTTAGGGTTAATGGCCGTCATTCTTGGGTGAAAGATAAATTTTGGGTTACTCATGTCGGATGCGGGGGTCTCTTGGCCACACATACAGTGCTTAAAGACAAATTTTCGACGCAATTCACATATAAGCTCAGGGGGCAATCTACTCAAAAAGCAAAGGAACCAAATTTGACCCGCACCCTTCCTTTTATAGGTGATTGAAGGTGAAAATGGTCAGATCATCATTAAATGCATCTTACTTCCGTAAAAATGGTCAAAAATCTCGTAAGATCGCCTCATTAAATGCAGAAAACCCGCTCCATCCAACGGTAAAATCACTTTTTCACCTAGTTTTATTGTTCCAATGGCTAGTTTCTCCTAAAGCACACTACCTCTACGATATTTCCGCACCTGTCTACGCTTTTCCTCTGTGCAGCGCGCAAACAAGTGGATTCCCCTTCAGTAGGCATAGGGTTGTCCCTATACGGCTTCAGTCGGCTTCCACTGAAATACCTGGGAAGACTCTCACCGCGCAACGTGGCCAAGCGCATTGCTCCTCCATCATTGATCTCTTTCACGATATATGGCCCCAACCAATGTTTCTTGAACTTCCCTGGGTGGCGCAAAAACTGATTTTCATATAACAAGACCAAATATTCCTCCTTGAACACCTTATGCCTGATGTGCTTATCATGTCAGGCCTTTTCGCGCGCCTTCTGTACTTGCTGATGAAAGTTGGCAATGAACCGATCTTCTTCCAAGGCAACCAGTTGCGCAAGCCGTTCCTCCATGATGCCGGGCTCAGCCATATTAGTAAATGTTGCGATGCACAAGCTTGGGACAATATATTTCGTGGGCATGATTGTGTCTTGCCCATAGACCATCATGAACAATGTTTTCCTAGTCAACTTATTGCATGTGGTCTTATAAGCCCATAACACAGAAGGGATGCACACATCCCAATCATTCCGATTTGCATTATAGATCTTCGTGAGCGCATTCTCCAAAATTTTGTTGAAAGCTTCTACTACACCGTTTGCTTGAGGGTGATAAGGAGCACTCTTCTGGTGATGGATTTGAAATTCATCCGTCAGAGCTTCAATGGTTTCATTAACGAAGTGCGTACCACTACAAGGAAAAGACCCTCTAGCGGATGTTTTTGAGGAACCCCTTATAAAAATACCCCATACATCCGTTACTAGTGGAGGTTACTAGAGGAGGTTGGTGGGCGGAGGGTTTTGCGGATGTTTTCCGCTCAGTGCGCTTATCATCCAAAACCACACTGATGCACTCGACAATAGAAAGCACTAGTGCGCACAAAACATTGGCACACCGAACACTGTGCGCTCCGTACACACCTGCCCGGTGCGTCGTATTACTGTAGAGCACCGGTGCTTTACAACTATTTTGCACTGGTGCTTTACAACTATTATGCACCGGTGCTTTACAACTATTTTGCACTGGTGCTTTACAACTATTCTGCACCGGTGCATCATAAGACACCGCGCCAAAACAGAACCGCTCGGTGCGGTATTAAGAAACCGCACCGATACATCTTAAAACACCGCGCCAAAACAGAAACCGCCAGGTGGTCGTAAGACACAACACTGGTGCGCCTATAAAACTCTGCGCACTGGAACAGGGTTAATATATATATATATATACACACAGAGTAAAAAAACCGCATTTTTCACTTTCCTCAGTGCTCCAGAGCTCTCAAGCACCGGTGCAATTTATCCTTGTCTGAGTCGCCCTGACATCAGTGCTTCCATTGCACCCATTGCACGCACTACTGCTATGCATTGCCCACCAATCTCCAGCTTGCATTTTGCAAAACGGTGGGCAAATTTTCTTTTCCAAATTATACAACCAATATGCCTCCTCGACAGCGAAATGTACAGTTATTTTTCTTGTTTTTCCATATTTAAGCATTTTAGCGGATTAGAATTTCAAATAACCTTAAAATTAACCATTTAAAAGAAGAAGAAAAAAATTGTTGCGCGGTGTGCACGAGTCATTCGGCTCGCGCCAATAAGCGGTGCTGCCTGTAAAATTTACATGTCGCACCACAACCGGTGCTAAATGGTATCCATATATCCATATCTGCACCATTTCTGGGGTGGCACCAAAAGGCGCACTGCATTATTATTATTATTAAAAAGAGAAAAAGAAAAAAAAGAAGCACCATTTACGGGGTGGCGCCAAAAGGCGCACTGTGTTATTATTAAAAAAAAAAAAAAAAAAAAAAAACAGTCGGTTACCAGGCCACATCGTTGACCCTGTCGGAATGCAAGAAGGTGTGTTGAGGGAAATACCGGGGCGGATATTTGTCAGCGCGGCATTTTTTTTTTTAATATATATATATATATATATATATATATATATATATATATTCCTAAATACATGTCTCATTTAATAATAAAACAATTATTTAATATGTCAATCATTCAGAGAGAAGAGGGGGAACAACAGTAACAACAGGCGGAGCAGTATGACATGGTTCGCCTGTGGGAGGCACGAGAGAGGGAGAGAGATGCGTACCCTCACCCTATTACAGCAGCTACCCAAGGGCTCCTAAGGTAGGTAGGCCTCCTCAAGTTTTATGAGGAGGATACTTCCCTAAAGGCCCATGGTGTGTTTTTGAGACATCTTATCAGCAGGTGGAATGCCCATCGACAGGCTTTCCAGGTTGGTCCTAACCAATGGTACACACCCATTGAGGAGGATATGTTTCATTACAGGGCTATCGAGGAGAGGGGTGGATTTTCCCTCGTTCCCAGAGGTTCCAGCTGGTCGTGTAGCAGGGAGTCAATTAGTGTACTCCCAAAGATACATTGGAGCATCAATACTGTCTCCTGCAGATTTTCAGGTCGCTTGAGGTTAGTTACGTATTGGTGCATTTGGTAGTGAGGAGGTGCAGTGCCTCTCACTTCTCATTTCGACCATTTCACACAACACCAGTGACGGGCAACGCATTAGTTGCTCGATTCTATATTATGTTTATTCTTTAGTAGAGGAGCCCAACTTGTCAGGTGGTCTGCTATTTTTTGTGGCAGTTCTTTACAGCCTTAGATAGATGTCGTGTTCATGCACAAGGGAGGGTCAACTTCCCTTTTGCTTCAGAGATTTTTGTTTATTTTTTGAGAGGTTTCTAGAGACGAGGCCTACTTTTTTTCGGCAGTCTCGTAGGCCGATGGTCGAGGCACGAATGCACATGTGGGGGAAGATGATGCCCAATAGGGGCGTGGCTATGTTTCCAACGAGGATATCGAATGATGCATTGGAGTTGCTAGCCAGTGTTGACAAGCTGCATCCCTTCATTATGGTTCATTGTCCTTATGATGGATTGGATTGGCGAGGGTGTGCCAACATCCTCTTCACATATGATGAGCTGCCAGATGATAGAGGTAATATTATTGTTTTATTTAAATTTATTATAACATGTTCTTTAACATGTTTTTATTAAATTGTGTAATGAAATTGTCTAATTATTGTTGTGTACTTGTATATATTTTGCAGACATTGGCTCTTTTGATGGCGACGATATGCCGGCACCACCACATGATCCAAGTGTGGATCCTGATGATGATGAGGGCATGCCAGATGCCGAGGATCATCAGGAGGTTGACCGTGCAGAGAGACATGCTCTTGTTGGTGTGCCGGTACCGCCTTTTGCTAGGCGCGGTCGACTTGATACTAGATATAGGATGGAGTTGGGCGACCAACTCACTGCATTGATGGTTGAGGCGGGCATTAGGCCCGCTCATTACAGAGACATATTGACCGATGGTAGGCTATTAGAGATGTGGAGAGGCATGCCACGTGACATGTACAACCTGATGCGGCATGTCGTAAGAGCTATGACCTCTTAGGAGGATTGTTGCACGTTATAGGCGTGGTCGAGATGCAGCACGTGATCGACAGTCCGCGAGTAGCGAATCATCATCTCATGATCATTCACCTCGTGCCGCGCTAGATGAGCAACCTCCAATAGTATCTAGCAGCAATCATCATGGAGATGAGGCTGGACCATCAGCCACATCGAGTTAGCAACCTGCAACATCCATCAGTACTCGTGATCATGAGCAGGCTGGACCATCGACCATCGAGGCTACACCATTGACTGAGCAGGCCTCGACTAGTATTGCTATTGATGTTGTACCACCAACTGATCCATGACATTTATATTACAGTGGTATATTGTTAACATTATTCAGTCCATGTATTTTATGTTCATGTTGCAGTTGTACTTAATTTACATGTTGGTGATAATCATGATGTGTATATTGTTAGGTCATGTTAGGTATGTTCATTTAGTGTGCAGCTTGCAGATAGATGTGTATGTGATAGCATGAGTTATTTGACATGAGATGTATATTTGATGTTTGTGTTCTGATGATGTTATACAAAGCTAATTGTATTTTGTTAGATGATCATGATCATGATGATGTTAGTGAATTTGAATGTGTTTTTTAGTCGAATATGATATTTTTATGATGGTTATCATGATCGTGATGTTTATTAATTAATTTAATATTAAATGACCATGATATTTATTAAATATTATGCTGTGATTGTAATTGAAATTGAAATTTTATTTGTATGTAAAATTGTAAAATTGTATTTGTATTTGTATTTGTAATTCAAATTTTAACTGCAATTTTATGTAAAATATTTAATAATGTAAAATTTTAATTGTAATTGTATATATGACAAATTGTAAAATTGTAATTGTAATTATAATTGTATGTAAAATTCTAAAATTGCAATTGTATTTGTAATTGTAATTTTAATTGTATGTAAAATATTTGTACAATTGTAATTGTAATTATAATTCTGATTCTAATTGTATGTAAAATATTTGTAAAATTTTAATTGTATCTCTGTGAAATGATTGTAATGTAAAATTTTAATTGTAATTGTAATTGTATGTAAAATTAAAATTGTAATTCTAATTCTAATCGTAATTGTATGTGAAATTGTAGAATTGTAATTGTAATTCTAATTGTAATTGTATGTGAAATTGTATAATTGTAATTGTAATTGTAATTCTAATTGTGCGTAAAATATTTGTAAAATTTTAATTGTATTAATGTGAAATGATTTTATTAAAAATTAAAAATTTGTAAATTTCTAAATAATTGTAAAATAATAAATTTAGAATAATATGAATTTTTGTAACATAATAAATTTTAGAAAATAATGCAAATAAATTCATGTACTTTAGAATTATCATTATTTTATTATGATCTTAGATACAAAAAAAAAAAAACTTTATACAGTACGCCATTTCTAGCGGAGATTCCTATTTTTTCGTCCGGTGCGCTTATTATCATAAGAAGCACCAGTGCGTCTTAGTACTAAGATGCACTGGTGCTTCACAACTATTCTGCACTGGTGCGTCATAAAACACCACGCCAAAATATAAACCTCGATCTTACGAAAATGCACCGGTGCGCCTATAAAACCCTGCGCACCGGAACAAAGTTATTCTATAAAGTGTAGTATTGGAGCAATAGAGGGTTCGAATCATGGGCAAGAATTTTTCTGAGGAGACAAGGGTTTGAAAAGACAGAAAGACAAACAAAGATGCTTACAGGGATGTAGACGACTACAAAGCTCGACAGAGTACAAAAGGAGAAAATATTTATGAAAAATCTAAGAAGGGCAATTGAGACCAGCAGAGAGCATTCGGTTGAGGTCGACGATAGGGTTAAGAGGTCCCATGATGTAGAAAGGGAGAGCAGAGTTGATGGCATAGAAATACCTGTCGATGCTCTGGTGACTAGCAAGGTGAAACGGTCCTTCGAAAGCAAGGAGTCGTATTCGCTAAGGGATCTCAAAGAGAGATCAATTGAGTCTCTTGAACGGGCTAAGAGATCACATGAAGGTAACGATTCTCATTCTTACAAGGATGGCAGGGAAAGATTGGACAGTAGAGAAAGATCAATCGATGCAGTCGATAAAGCTAAGAGGCACCACGAAGGGAAGGATTCTCATTCCCTTAAGGACAACAGAGAAAGATCAATTGATGTTGTTGATTGCGCTAGTAGGTCCCATGAAGGGAAAGATTCTCCAGAATGTGTTTAAAAGCAACTGGGAGTATTATTCGAGCTTCGGTTGGCTTACATAAACTTTTATCGGCAAAGCTAACGTCGCATAAAATCACATCTTTGGCTTTCAATTGAACCTGAATGGCATCTCTAACTTGTCTGAGCTGTGGTCCTGTGGATAACAAGGAATATCACATGGAAGGTACCCAAAATTGAATTTTTTGAAAGTATAGGTGAATTAGCACTTATCAAAGAATGAAATGCCGAACAAAATGAGAACGGGATACACTTAAGGATTCCCTGGTTCCATTTGTTATTGAAAATTATGCTCTCTCTCGATGAAACCAGTAAAAAGTTTGCTTGTATTATAAATGGAAATCCAGTGACCATTTATGTGGGAAGAAAAGCATAGATACCTACAGCTACCATATTTCCACCTGCAAATCGGTTTCCCATTGGAAAATCTATTGTAATAGCCCACTTTGCAATGTATTTCCTCTTCTCAACCCTATACTCGTTTTCTACGGGAAACCATTGCCTCCACATGTAATAATTGCATCGTCTAGTCGAAAATCGGTCTTCTTCTGCTAACAAATGCAAAATGAAGGACTCGTTGTCATTGTTCCCAGAACATTCAAGGTCAGTTTCTCGTAAAATAGAGATTGTATAAATTTTGTTAAGATCAAGATAGAAAGCACAAAGGAGAAAAGAGGAAATTGGATGCCAAGATGGAGGAGGAACCTACAAATGAGCATGCAGATCATGGTTCACCAAGCAGATCATGGGGCACCTTTTCTTATTGCAGGTTATGGAAAGGTTTAAGTTTATTTTTTTGAAAGAATAAAAGGTGTAGTTTTGAAAAGAAATGGCCCAAAGATTTCACAGCAAAATGTACATTTCCAACATGTCTAATTTTGGTGTACACACGTAAAATTTATTTCGCTGCCTCAATCGCAAAATGGTGCTAATGTATAGATAACCGTACCGGTGCGTTCTAGTTACTACACACCAGTGCATTTTAGTTACTATCACACCGATGTTGTGTTACCAATGGACGCACTGGTGCGGTGCTATTAAGTGATGCACCGATGACGAATAAACGCAAATAAAAAAAAGCGCACCTTAGCGAAGAAAATATATATATATATATATATATATATATTCGAAAATCTAATTTCATAAAACAATTCTTTACATACTAAACACTTTTCATTATTTCACTATTTTTGCTAAAAAATTTAGCCAGAGATTTGTAGGAGATATACCTAGAGCAAGAGAGCATGAGAGCACTGTGGAGCAACGAAATACGTTTGAACAGAAGTATTCAGACAATAAGAATCCAAACCTTTGGTGATTCAAACCCTGTAGCATAGAATTTCAAACAATCTTGTGATCAAATTTGTTTTGTTTTTTTTGTTTTTTTTAGTGCGCCATATCTAAAATAGTGCACCGGTGCGCTATGTTACAAGGATAGCACTGTACGGTCTATTACACTTTTGTGCGGTGCGTTTATAATACCCCCACGCACCGACTTCGGTGCGTACAACATGAAAGACGCACTGGTTTCTTGAGATTTATTTTTTACCTGAAAAGTTGACAATTTATTTATAAATATATTAATAAATGATATGGTACAGGTTTCAGATTGATAAAGAAATGACTGACAAGAGAACAAGTAACAAAAATACTGATAACACATCAAGAGAAGCAAAAAAGACAAGTTCTTTGTAAATTTTTTACAAAAGTTATTATTTTTTAACTATATGTAAGTTTAAATAATATGTATTGTTTACTGTTTATCATGCAGAGCCACAAAATGACGAAGCTCAATAAGATTATTTCTGATCCAGGACCAGAAGAGCTTAAAAGCTTGATGGAAAAATTGCAAAAGGATGAATAAGGTGAATGAAAAAATACTATCGATCCAATATGAGTTTCTTTTTTTAATTTTCATTAATAATATACTTAAAATTATTAGATACCATGTCTCAAACAATCTATTAATTCACATTTGTTTAATGTTCTACAGAGACCAAGAACTCAGAAAATGAATGTTGTTCTAAGAAAAGAAAATAAAAAATAGAACATGCAAATGAAAATGAATTGCTCCTTAGCTCGTATTGAGTGGTGCTGGAGGTTAACAAAAGGGGGAAAAACTTTTACAAAAGTTTGACGGATCTAGTGGAACAAATGTATAGACGTTATTTCCACTTACAATACAAAAACCAATCTAATGATTCCAAGAACCAAATTTTATCTAAACTACAGGAAGAGTTTCTAGAGAATTGGTCAATGAGACATGTCAGACTTTTAATAGCAAAAACGTACAACAACAAAAAAGAAGGAATGAAAAAGTAATATTCCTTTAAATGTTTGTCTAGAATTATTTATAAATATCATTTTTGTTATATTCTTTTTTTCATATATCAATATAAAAATTAAATAGTTTATTGTCATGTTACATTTTTCAAGAAGATTATGAAAATCTCAAAAGATGAACGAGCTGATATCAGAAATATGCCAGTAGGAATGTCCAAAAAGGTGTACAAGGAGATGGTCAAAGAAATGGACAAAATTGCGTCGCAAGAGGAGCCATCTCAACAACAACGTGCTTCAAATGTCATATGTAATCATTGAATTTTTCGATCATTAGGTACAATAAATAAACAATTTAGCCTTAAATATTAATTTTCAAGAATTTTCTTGCAGAAAAGAAAAGAAAATGGAACCCATTCAGCACATAAAACAGGATGACAAGGAAGAAAAGGATTGATGTCTAAGTTTGTGAGTAATTGTTACTTCCTTATAACAACTGAACTAGATTTAAATTTTGTATTTTTTAAGTTGTGTTGCAAAAATCATCATTGAATGTCTTCAAACACGTGCTAATATACAAAGAAGAACCATCAAACGAATTGATTGAAATTGATTTAAATATGGGTTGTGAGTATATGTTGGCATATCAAAAATTAATTGTGGAATTTGTAAGCATCTAACGATCTTGTTTTACTTAGCTCCATCTATAATTAATAGAACAAAAAATTCTTTTATATTAAAAATATGTTTTGTTATGGGGTATAAAACTTGTAGGAAACAAAGTATGGAACTACGCCAACAGATGAAATTTTGAAAGATGGCATGGTACATGGCTTTAAAAGAATGTGTATAGTTTATGAGTCAATTGTTGCTATCGTACGTCATTTTTCTTTTCGATTTACATTGATGTATATTATTTAATATTGTAATTTTCATTATTCTCACCAATGTATATACACTCATTTCAGTTTATTTTTATGTTTGTAGATGGAAGGTGAAGAAGAAGAAAATAACCAACGCCGTGAACAAAACATTCCTGAAAATAACCCCATGTCAAGGAAGTAGCTCTAGCAGTGACAACAGTTCAAGCGAAGAATCATGATCACTATGTTTGGATATCAAAGCAAGGCGTTGTATTTTTTGAAATATTTGTCTGTGAAATCGGACATTTTGTTTAATGTAATGGACATAGTGTCCTAATTGAAAGACAAAGGGATACCAATAACTATCCCATTTTGTACGACAAAGATTTTCTTATTCGTATATATATATATGTGTGTGTGTGTGTGTTTTAATTTATTCTATTGCGTTCTCCATTGTCGTTCTCAAATGCACTAATAAAAATTTAATTCATATGAATATTGTTATAAGATATATATGTGTCGACTTTTGATGAATAATGAATAAATCACAATAATTATGATATGATATAACAAATTAACCCAAACATCACATTCAAATGCATTAATAAAAATTTAATTAATATGAATATTGTTATAAGATGTGTCGATTTTTTTATGAATAATAAAATTAGAAAAATCACAATAATTGCACTATCACATATCGATGTTTTTAAAAACTACAAAATGAACACCGATGCGTTTGTATGCTACAGCGCACCGGCTCGTTTCTGTTGGAAATATTGTCATTGATGGCAAAGAAGGCAGCAGATGCAGAGACAGGCAAAGGACAGTAGTAGAAGACAGCAGGTAATATTTACAGAGAGCAGGTAATATTTACAGAGAGAAGTAGAGGCAGAGGCACAGCGAAGGCAGAGGCAGAGATGAAATGGTCGAGCAGCAGAGGCAGAGGCAGAGCCGTTATCAAACATCATCAAGACCAGACTTTATTGAAAAGGAACCCGAGATGTTATATATATATATATATATATATATATATATATATATATATATATATATATATATATACTGGTGCCGACTTATGTCTAAGTCCAAACTTCATATAATGTTGATCGAAGATCTTGTACATATAGTGTGAGACCTCTACATAAATTCCGCCAGAATCACCCTCACGAAGATTCTAAAGACTCCAATAAGTAAAGTACACACACACACACACACACACACATATATATATGCAACACTTTATATATAAAATGTCTTTTTAAACAAAGACAAAACATATATATATATATATATATATATATATATATATATATATATATATATATATATATATATATATATATATATATATATATATATATATATATATATATATATATATATATGTGCAGTGCACTATATACGAAGTACCATAAGGTGGGACCCCTCTACAGAAAATTCTGAGAATCATTACCCAACTGGAGGATACATTAAACCGGAAGCAGACGCCTATATATATGCAGTGCCTTATTTATGCTGCGCCTTATACACAAAGGTCCAAGGCATATATATATATATATATATATATACACTTTGTATTGTAGTCCTGGTCCTTTGTGTATAAAACAACGGATCATATGAACAGAAAGTTGCGATTGTGATTGAAGCCCGGACCCGATGGGTCTATAAATCATGATTAATATATGTTTGAGTTCCGGCATAACAGTGTTACATCGCATCGGAGAAAAGTGTGGCAGCGAAGCATGATAATGGAAGTTGCGATTGCGATTGAAGTTTCGGACCCGATATGGTTTAAACAACAATTCATATATGTTTGAGTTCCGGAGATTTGATAGCTAGTGGGACCCTCACCTAATCGCATCGGAGCATAAGAATATCAAAATATGCAAATGAAAATTGCGATTGCGATTGAGTTCCGGACCCGATGGGTGTATAAACTGTGACTTTATAGGTTTGAGTTCCGGTCTAATCACATCGGCACATTTAAATGAACAGTGGTCAATCGCATCGGAGTAAAAGCAGGACATCGAAACATACTACTGAGAGTTGAGATTGCGATTAATCGCATCGGAACTATCACAATCGAAAGTATTCAGAAGCATCGGTAATAAGAAAAGTTCGGCAAGTGGGCCCGAGGTTTATAAGTTTAATGGGTGTTGATGAAGTCTAAGGCTTACCGACTGTTTCGTAAGCATTTCAACGTAAATAGTGTTTCATTGCATCGGAGAAGGAGCAGGGCATCGGAACATGCAAATGCAAGTTGCGGTTGCGATTAATCGCAATCGGAAGAACTCGAAAAGCGTTTCATCGCATCGGCACAGAGAAATGTACAGTAATTGATCGCATCAGAGGTAAAAGAGTATCGACAAACTGAAAGTTCCGATTGCGACTTAGCGATTGGATGAGAGCCGTTAGATTCACTGAGGGATGGACGGCGGAGATGATTCGACTGACTATATGGTGGGCCTTTGCTAATCGCATCAGCGAAATTTAAAATACCAAATCGCAGGAGTATTGTGAATGTTGCGATTGCGATTGAAATAAACGAGCAAAGTATAGCTGGCATGTGGGGTCTATCCAAAAGATAAGACTAAGAACGGGTTTTCTCCAAGTTAATTAATCCAAAGTTTAAGAGGAAAGGAAAGCACCGCGGCACATATATGTATACACAAAACGATACATGCACATTTCTAATATGTGGACAGTAATGCATCGCATCGAAAGATAGAACAAGTTCAGCAAGTGGGCCCGTAAGGGCATTCTAAGTATTAAAACATTCTATTATTTGTATAACGCCGAGAGTTGAATTGAACAGTTACTTGTATGCAGCAGTTACACCACGGCAGAGGACAGAAGAGCAAGCAGAGCTGAAAAAGACAGACACAGTCAAAGAAAAGACAAATGTGCAGCGAGCCAAGAGGCTGAATGAGTGAGCTGGAGTTTTCATTGTAATTTAATGTAAATGATTTTTAATTCATATTGTTGTGATGCATTGGCAAGTCTCCGGAAGAGAACAAATATCCCACTGTAATGTTAAATTGGTACCTACAGTTATATTTTTGAGTGAGCTAGAAAAGAAATGAGAAGGCAGAAGACTAAGGGGTATGACCATCTATTTCAAAATTCCCTGAGGAATACAGACAGTCATAAGAAAATCTCTATAAGTAATATCATCTTGATATGAATAGAGAAGTGAGAGAGAGTGAGAAGAGAGAATGCAGAGTTTGGAAAATTGAGGCAGGGAAGATAAAGAAGAGAGAAATAGAAAGAGATGCTACAGAACAGAGCTGATATCTGAGGTAAATCAGCAAACATTTCTTTTGATAAATTGATCAAGTTGGAGCTTCCCTATCAAGTTGAAGCTTGATAGTTGTCAGTAGTAGCTGACTGAGGTTGGAGCCTCCTGTAGGTTGGTGCCTGCAAAAAATTGAAGGGAGTTGGAGCTTCCTTGCAAGTTGTAGCTTGCAGAATTGAGGTTGGAGCCTCCTGTAGGTTGGTGCCTGCAGAAAAACAGTGGTGAGAGGGAGTTGGAGCTTGCCTTTGCATCACAACAATAATAAGATGTGGTTTTCTCCTTTTATGGGTTTCCACTTATATCCTGTCTCTATCTGCTGCTTCATGCCAAGAGAGACTCACTACAAATCATGAATGTTTGTTGTTTCATAACAAGGCGTTGCTGATGTCATATTAATTTAATACTTAAGCCGTAACTTATTAAGACTGCTCATATATTGGGTTTGGTTATAAAAGTAAGTCAGAATAAGTCAAGGAAAATTTTAAAAAAGTCACATATGTGTGTTAAACTGACCTCACCCCCTCTCCCTCTCGCTAACTAAGAATTCAACAATTGGTATCAAATCCAGGTTCCTTTTACACCAGTTTAACCACTGAAAGGAGATCCTAGGCCTCCAAGATGGCTAGTCAAGAAGGAAGCTCAACCAATAAAGCCCCTTTCTTCACTAGTACTAATTATGATTTATGGAAAATCAGAATGAGGACATACATAATGTCTCTAGGAATAGAAGTCTGGGCTGCTGTGGAATTAGGATATGCCCCAAAGGCAACTGACTCAGAGAAAGAATCCAAACAATATTTTGTAGCTAACGCAAAAGCCATGAATGCCATCTTAAATGGATTGTGTGAAGCAGAATTTATCAAAGTAATGCACAAAGACACTGCCAAAGAGATGCGAGATACTCTAGAGAACATCCATGACGGAGATAAAAAGGTAAAGACTGCCAAACTTCAAGTATATAGAGCCCAGTTTGAAAATTTAAAAATAAATGATGATGAAGATGTTGGCAGCTTCTTCTTAAAAGTTGCAGAAATTGTAAACAATATGAAAGCTCTTGGAGAGACCATACCAGAAGGTATAATTGTGCAAAATATTCTTAGATCTCTTCCATCCAGGTTTAATCCCAAGGTGTCTGCAATAGAAGAAACAACTGATTGGGAGACCTTGACCATGAACCAGCTACTTGGAAATCTAACAGCATATGAGACGAGGCTTCCACAGAAGAAGCCAAGTACAAGGGAAGCAGCCTTTAAAACAGAAAAGAATAAAGAAGAAGAGGAAGACATATGCTCTTGCTCGGATGAAGAAGAGGCAAAATTTGTTAAGAAATTGGATAGAGGCTCAGGTAAATACAAAGGTAAACTTCTTTTCAAATGCTTTAACTGTGGAAGAGTTGGACACTATGCTGCTAAGTGTCCTCATAAGAAAGTAAGGAATCAGGCTCAAGAGTCAAAGAAAAATACATCAAAGAACTGACAGAAAGGAAAGAAGTTCAGCAGAAAATCCTTCTATGCTCAACAAGACAGCAGTACATCTGAAGACTCAGATGAACCCTCAAGTGAAGAAGGAACCTCTGAATTTTTATTGATGGCCATAGAAGAACTTGAAGGACTCCTGCTAGAAGATGAAGAAGAAGATGGTGAAGTCGACCTTGAAGGGGAGCTAAGAAGTGCTATGGAGGAGATTGACAGACTCAAACTGAAGTGCAGAAAACAAAAGGACATTCTCCTCAAGTATGTAAAAGAAGAACAAAATTCAGAAGTCCTCATGCAGCTGAAGGTAGAGCTTGAAGAAGCCAAGAAGATAGAAGACGTGTAACTTCAACAAATCAAGGATAAATCTCGAGAACAAGAGAAGCCGGAAGAAGAAGTTGTATGTCTGAGGAGGAAATTAGAAAATGCTCGGAGGAAAATGTCTACAAATTCCTCTCAAACAACAAGCTCTAGTAAGTTGAACGAAATTCTGGATGCTCAAAGATCTCCTATGATAAAAACTGGAATAGGCTAAGAAGGAGAATCAAATAAAAGCAAAGAAAAGGAAAACAGAGAGATTATTTTTGTAAAAGCAAAGAAGAATGATGAAGCAACTCAAACAATTCCTACAAAAGAAGAAACCTGTAATGAGGAAGACAAAGATCAGAAGAAACCTCTAGTAGCAAAGAATGTAATAAAAACTAAGACCCCTGGGTATGTCAAATTTGGAAACCATCAAAGGAGATTCTTCCCTCTTATGAAGAATGCCACCTGTTATGTCTGCCACAAGCTGGGACACATTGCTGCATATTGTCATACAAGGAGGAGTAATTCAAACCAGCAAAAGATGCAAACAGTGAAGAGACTGCCTCAAGCAAACAAATGGAAAAGACAACCTTACATCAGGTATGCAAACAATTTCTATGGTTACTGTTTTTATTGTAAGGAATTTGGCCATAAAATCATTGAGTGTAGAAAGTATGGACAAAGATTGATGTTTAACACCTCAAGGAGGTTTATGAATCAAAGAAATTTTGTTCATACTCATAATTCTGCAAAAATTATGATCAAATGTTGTGTATGCAATCAAGTTGGACATATACCTTCCAAATTTCCTCTAAGAAGATGTAGTTCATCACCTCACAAAAGATACCAAACAAAAGGGTGCCTCCAATGGATAAAGAAGGTGAATAAATGTGACTTGGATCTAACTGTTCAAGACCTGAAAAGCCAGTGTTATTTGGATAGTGGTTGCTCAAAACACATGACTGGAGACAGAAGCAAGTTTATAACTCTTGATGAAAAGAAATATGGCAATGTTACCTTTGGCAATGATAAATCAGGAAAAATAAAAGGAAAAGGCTCAGTCAGCCTAGACAATGGCAGAGGAAAGGCCCAAGATGTATTATTTGTAGATGGACTAAAAGAAAATTTGCTGAGTGTTAGTCAAATGTGTGATAAAGGCTGTGAAGTTCTTTTTAGAGCACAAGATTGTGAAGTCAGATCAAGCACCACAGGTAAGACTCTACTCAAAGGAGTTCGAACAGAGAGTAATGTTTACATTGTGAAAGAGGAAGATGAAGCATGTCATCTTAGCAAACTTGAGGAGTCATGGTTATGGCATAAAAGGTTGGGACATCTCAGCTTCGATCATATCATCAGACTAAGCAAGAAAAAAGCTGTCAGAGACATGCCAGAAATAAAGAGGCCTTCTAATACCATATGCAAATCATGTCAATTAGGCAAACAGACCCGCACATCCTTTAAGGCCAAGGATGAGTTATCAACAAGAAGACCACTACAACTTGTACACATGGACCTGTGCGGACCTGCAAGAACTAAAACACCAAGTGGAGAATCCTACTTCATGCTGATAATAGATGATTTCTCCAAAATGACATGGGTTGCATTTCTCAAGAATAAATCGGAAGCTCTGGAAAAATTCAAAATATTCAAAGCTTTAGCAGAAAATCAGACATGATGCAAGCTAAAATGCATCAGATCAGACAGAGGAGGTGAATTCATTGATTATGACTTTGCAGACCTATGCAATGAACATGGCATAAAGCAACAATTTACTATTGCAGGGACACCTCAACAGAATGGAGTAGCAGAGAGACAAAACAGGTCTGTACAGCAAATAGCCAGCGCCATGATGCAAGAGAGTAATATTCCTCAAACCTTCTAGGCAGAAGCAGTACACACAGCCGTGCATATTCTAAATAAAGCCCACTTAAGGCCAAGTTGTGACAAGACTCCCTATGAACTATGGCTTGGGAAACCAGCTTCAATCAAACATTTTATAATCTTTGGAAGCAAGTGTTACATAAAGAATAATGATGAAAATCTTGGGAAATTTGATGCAAGAGCAGATGAAGGGATATTTCTAGGATATGCTTCCAAAAGTAAAGGGTGCAGGTGTTACAACAAGACTCTTCGAAAAATAGTAGAAAGCATTGACGTGAGATTTGATGAAGAACTTCCAAACAATACAAAAGATATAGACTGCAGCAGTCCATCAGACAACCATGAAGAAGAAGACCAAGATGACGACGAAACAAGCAAGACAACAGAAGATGCTAAACTAAACTCTAAAGCCCCTTCTAGATACACTCAGAAGAACCATCCTGAAGATCAGATCATAGGAGACAAGAGAAAAGGGGTCCAAACAAGAAGGCAGCTAACTGAACAGACAGAAGAGGTATACATAGCCATGTTATCACAAATAGAGCCAAAGAAGTTTGAAGAAGCCAGCAAGGACAAGTATTGGGTGAACGCTATGAATGAAGAATTGGACCAAATTGAGAAGAACAACACCTGGGAACTATTTCCTAGACCCACTGAGAAAAATGTCATAGGCTCAAAATGGGTATTCAAAAATAAAATGAATGAGGAAGGACAGATAATCAGGAATAAAGCCAGACGTGTCTGCAAAGGATATTCACAAATCGAAGGACTTGATTACGATGAAACATTTGCCCCTGTAGCTAGAATGGAAGCCATCAGAATGTTTTTGGCCTTTGCATGCTACCAAGACTTCAAGGTATATCAAATGGATGTGAAATCTGCTTTTCTGAATGGAGATCTAGAAGAAGAAGTCTACATGGAACAACCAGAAGGCTTCTCTTTAACAGACAAAGAAAACTATGTGTGCAGACTGAAGAAGGCTCTTTATGGACTGAAACAGGCTCCTCGTGCTTGGTACTCAAGACTAGATAAGTATTTGCAAAAACAAGGCTTCAAGAGAGGTGGAGTAGACAACAATCTATACATAAAAACCCATGAAAATGAACTCCTAATTGTTGTAGTATATGTTGATGACATTATGTTTGGAAGCAACAGAGATGAATTAGCAAAAGGGTTTGCTGAGGAGATGGAATCAGAGTTTGAGATGTCCATGATTGGAGAACTCAGTTTCTACTTAGGACTTCAAATTCAGCAAAAGAACACAGGCACATTCATCTCACAAGAAAAATACTTAAAAGAAATGTTGAAAAAATTCAAAATGGAGGACTGCAAACCTGTGTCAACTCCCATGATCACGGGATGCAAGCTGTGTGCTGATGATGAATCTGCTGATCTAGATCAAAAACTCTACAGATCCATGATAGGAAGTTTGTTGTATCCGACAGCATCAAGACCAGACATCATGCTCGCAGTAGGACTAGTGGCTAGATATCAAGCAGCACCTAAACAAAACCACCTTCTGGCAGTCAAAAGAATATTTAGATATCTACAAGGAACAACATAGTATGGACTTTGGTATCCTAAAGGCAAAAGCTTCACTTTGACAGCATACACAGATGCAGATTGGGCCAGCTGTGTGGATGACAGGAAAAGCACAAGTGGAGGTGCATTCTATTTAGGAGAAAGTCTGGTGGCATGGTTAAGCAAGAAACAAACATCTATCTCTCTGTCTACAGCAGAAGGAGAATATATAGCAGTAGCAGCATGTTGTACACAAGTCATGTGGATGAAGCAAACCCTACAAGACATGAAGGTAAGCATTGATGAACCTATCTCAATCAAATGTGATAATACAAGTGCTATAAGTATATCTAAAAATCCTGTGCTTCACTCAAAAACTAAACATATCCCAATCAAGTATCATTTTCTCCGAGAACAAGTGGCTCAGAAGATAGTAAAACTGGAATATGTACCAACAAAAGAACAGACAGCAGATATATTTATCAAACCGCTTGCTAGAGAAATATTTAAATATTTGAGAAATAGACTAGGGGCAGTATCTGTAGATGCTACTCTCTGATATGAAGAGAAAGCACAGTTTCAGGGGGAGAACAGAAACGAAAATATCATTCGAGGGGGAGATGAGCCAGCAAAGGAAGCATGAAATAGGTCCTCAGGATCAAAGGATTAAAGGACAAAATCTACACTACGAGATGTGCAACCCTTTGCTATTGATGTCAAAGGGGGAGGAAGAGAAAGCAACAGGAGAAAGGATCCCAAAAGGAAAACAGAGAAAGTGTATTACCACAGAGAAAGTGTATTGCCATCAATGCCAAAGGGGGAGACTATTGGAAATATTGTCATTGATGGCAAAGAAGGCAGCTGATGCAGAGACATGCAAAGGACAGCAGCAGAAGATAGCAGGTAATATTTACAAAGAGCAGATAATATTTACAGAGAGCAGTAGAGGCAGAGGCAGAGATGAAAAGGTCGAGCAGCAGAGGCACAGTGAAGGCATAGGCAGAAAGGCAGAGGCAGAGGCAGAGCCGTTATGAAACAACATCAAGACCAAACTTTATTGAAAAGGAACCCGAGAGGTTATATATATATATATTGGTGATGGACTTATGTCTAAGTCCAAAACTTCATATAATGTTGACTGAAGATCTTGTACATATAGTGTGAGACCCCCCTACATAAATTCCAAGAATCACTACCCCCGCTGGAAGATTCACAAAGAATGAAGCGGCAAAGTACACACACACACACACACACACACACACACACACACACACACACACACACATACACATACACACACACACACACACACACACACACACACACACATATATATATATATATATATATATATATATATATATATATATATATAAAATACACTGCTATATACGAAGTACCATAAGGTGGGACCCTGCATGTAAAATTTCGAGAATCATTACCCAACCGGAGGATGCACTAAAGCAGGCGTACGCCTCTATATATATGCAACGCCTATTTATGTTGTGCCTTATACACAAAGTCTAAGGCATATATATATATATATATATATATATATATATATATATATATATATATATATATATATATATATATATATATATATATATATATATATATATATATATATATATAGAGTGGTTTATACACAAAGGACCAGGACTACAATACAAAGTATATATATATATATATAACGCGAGATCTAAAGAACCAAAGGTTCTATCAAAGGCAAAGTACCACATGGTGGGACCCTCATCAATCGCATCGAAAAAGGTGACAGCGGATCATATGAACATAAAGTTGCGATTGCGATTGAAGCCCGGACCCGATGGGTCTATAAATCATGATTAATATATGTTTGAGTTCTGGCATAACAGTGTTACATTGCATCGGAGAAAAGTGTGGCAGCGAAGCATGACAATGGAATTTGCGACTGCAATTGAAGTTTCAGACCCGATATGGTTTAAACAACGATTCATATATGTTTGAGTTCCGGAGATTTGATAGCTGGTGGGACCCTCACCCAATCGCATCAGAGCATCAGAGCATAAGAATATCGGAACACGCAAATGCAAATTGCGATTGCGATTGAGTTTCGGACCCGATGGGCGTATAAAATGTGACTTTATAGGTTTGAGTTCCGGTCTAATCGCATCGGCACATTTAAATGAACAGTGGTCAATCGCATTAGAGTAAAAGCAGGACATTAGAACATACTACTGAGAGTTGTGATTGCGATTAATCGCATCGGAACTATCACAATCGAAAGTATTCAGAAGCATCGGAAATAAGAAAAGTTCGGCAAGTGGGCCCGAGGTTCATAAGTTTAATGGGTGTTGATGAAGTCTAAGGCTTACCAACTGTTTCGTAAGAATTTCAACATAAACAGTGTTTCATCTCATCGAAGAAGGAGCAGGGCATCGAAACATGCAAATGCAAGTTGCGACTGCGATTAATCGTAATCGGAAGAACTTGAAAAGCGATTCATCGCATCGGCACAGAGAAATGTACAGTAATTGATCGCATCGGAGGTAAAAGAGTATCGACAAACTGAAAGTTTCGATTGCGACTTAGCGATTGGATGAGAGCCGTTAGATTCACTGAGGGATGGACGGCAGAGATGATTCCACTAACTATATGGTGGGCCTTTGCTAATCGCATCGGCAGAAATTAAAAGACCAAATAGCAGGAGTATTGTGAATGTTGCGATTGCGATTGAAATAAACAAGCAAAGTATAGTTGGCATGTGGGGTCCATCCAAAAGATAAGACTAAGAACAGGTTTTCTCCAAGTTAATTAATCTAAAGTTTAAGAGGAAAGGAAAGCACCACAGCACATATATGTATACACAAAACGATACATTCACATTTCTAATATGTGGACAGTAATGCATCGCATCGGAAGATAGAACAAGTTCAGCGAGTGGGCCCGTAAGGGCCTTCTAAGTATTAAAACGTTCTATTATTTGTATAACGCCAAGAGTTGAATTGAACAGTTACTTGTATGCAGCATTTACACCACGGCAGAGGACAGAAGAGCAAGAAGAGCTGAAAAAGACAGACACAGTCAAAGAAAAGACAAATGCGCAGCGAGCCAAGAGGTTGAATGAGTGAGATGGAGTTTTCATTGTAATTGAATGTAAATGATTTTAATTCATATTGTTGTGATGCATTGGCAAGTCTCCGAAAGAGAACATATATCCCACTGTAATGTTAAATTGGTACCTACAGTTATATTTTTGAGTGAGCTGGAAAAGAAATGAGAAGGCAGAAGACTAAGGGGTATGACCATCTATTTCAAAATTCCCTGAGGAATACAGACAATCATAAGAAAATCTCTACAAGTAATATCATCTTGATATGAATAGAGAAGTGAGAGAGAGTGAGAAGAGAGAATGCAGAGTTTGGAAAATTGAGGCAGGGAAGATAAGGAAGAGAGAAACAGAATGAGATGCTACAGAACAGAGCTGATATCTGAGGTAAATCAGCAAACATTTCTTTTGATAAATTGAGGAAGTTGGAGCTTCCCTATCAAGTTGAATATTGATAGCTGTCAGTAGTAGCTGACTGAGGTTGGAGCCTCCTGTAGGTTGGTGCCTACAGAAAATTGAAGGGAGTTGGATCTTCCTTGCAAGTTGTAGCTTGCAGGATTGAGGTTGGAGCCTCCTGTAGGTTGGTGTCTGCAGAAAAACAGTGGTGAGAGGGAGTTGGAGCTTGCCTTTGCATCAAAACAATAATAAGATGTGGTTTTATCCCTTTATGGGTTTCCACTTATATCTGCTGTCTCTATCTATGTTGCCTGTGTGCTAAGAGGACTTACCAAATCTGCTTAATGTTTGTTGCTCTCATAACAAGGTTGATGTCATATTAATTTAATACTTGCTGCAACTTATTAAGACTGTTCATATATTAAGTTTGGTTATAAAAGTAAGTTGTAAATAAGTTGATGAAAATTTTAAAAAGCTCATGTATGTGTTAAACTGATTCACCCCCCTCTCAGTTTAACGAAGAATTCAACAGTTTCTATGACCTATGAGCACCGCATAAACGCCAAAACCAATTAAAAATCTCGGTGCATTTGTGCGATACAATGCACCAGTGCTTTTATGTGAGACTACGCACCGGTGCATTTATACAACGTATGGGCACCACACAAATACCAATACCAATTATAAATATCGGTGCATTTCTCTGATACTGCACACCGGTGCGTTTCTATAAGTCTACGCACCGGTGCATTGAGATGACCTATGGGCACCGCACAAATCCCAAGACCAATTGGTATGACCACGTGCGTTGTATCACCAACACTGCGCCCGATGTAGTTTTATACCTTGACGACCCAGTGTAGAACCTTCGACTGCCCCGAGGCCACCATCTAGATGACATGCACCGGTGCGTTGCAACCTTAGGAGTGCACCGATGAAAAAAAAACATCCATAATAACCTCTGGCCGCCCAGTTTTTTTAGTTGAGTTGAATTTCCGTTAAAAACTCCGCCAAAACCTACGTAGCCATAAACGAATGTTGTAGCAAATGTTTTTTTGACAATTTTGGCCAATTTTATAACACTAAAAACCTCCTTTATAACCTCCGCTAGAGGGTCTTTTCCTTGTAGTGTACCCCTATCACTTATCAATATCTTTGGGCACCCAAACCTAGTCAGAATATGTTCAAAAATGAAATGTACAGTAGTATCTGCAGTACAATCCTTGACTGGCTTATCTTTTTCCCATCTGGTCACATCATACGTGGTACTGATGATATAGCGCGTGCCAGTCTTCTTCCTTGGAGGATTGATAGGTCCAACGAAATCTATAGCCCATTTATCAAAGGCCTGCAGGGCTATTTGTGGCTACAGAGGCATTTCATCTCTGCGTGAGGGCTTACCCATTCTCTTCTTGACAATATGCATGTGCATCACTATGCAGTGTGGGCCACCATAACCCTGCATGCAACACCTTCTGTGCAGTAGCCTTCCCTGCATAGTGGCCTCCTACCACCCCTCCATGAGCCTCAGCCAAGATGTCTTGTATCTCATGTTCCAAAACATACCTTCTTAATACTTTATCTGCTCCTATCTTATACAATTGACTAGCAATCAGTGTAAAATCAGCTGTGCGCGAAACCAACTCCCTCTTTTACTGCACCGAATATTTAACAGACACACTTCCAATGGTCAGAAATTGAATAATATCAGAAAAGTGCTCATCAACCACCTTGATAGAAAAGAGTTGCGCATCAGGTAATCCCTCCTCTAGACTGGTTAGTTCTTCCCCATTTTCGATGTGTGACAGATGATCAGGTCCAACGTTCAATCTACCAGGCTTCACAATGATTTCAAAATCATATTCCTAAAATAACAACAACCATCTACAAATGTTGCCCCCCAAGATAGGATTATTGATCATGTATTTCAAAGCACAATGGTCAGTGAACATCTTGAAGTGCCCTCCTAGCAGATAGTGTCTATATTTTTGCAGAGCATAGACCATGGCCAATCTTTCCCTTTTTGTGGTTGAGTAGTTGAGCTCTGCATTAGAGAGCTTCCTACCGGCAAAAAAAATGGGGTGATCAATGTCTCCTTCTCTTGACTGGGCTAAAACAACTCCAAGTGTTATACTGGATGCATCCACATGTACATGGAAAACCTTGGACCAGTCTGGGAATATTAGAATAGGTGAAGTAACCATTTTTTCCTTTAGTATCTCAAAGCTCTTTTGACATTACTCATCCCATAAAAATGACACATCCTTCTTCAATAACTTCTTTGTAGGTGCGGTGATCAGAGCATAGCCCTGAATGAAATTTTTGTAGTATCCGGTGTGTCCCAGAATGGAGCGCAATTGTTTTTTATTAGTGGGGACTTCTAGGTTGATGATAACTGTAATATTGGCTGGATATACCATCACTCCTTGCTGACACACAATATGACCCAATAATATTCCAAAAGGAACGCAAAATATGAATATCTTCAAGTTAAGAGAAATATGGTGCTTCCTACAAGTGTCAAGCATCATGCGCAGGTTGGACACATGCTTCTTTACCAGTCCAAACAAAATCTAGTCATTAAAATACACCTCCAAGAACTCGTGCATGAATTATTTGAACACTACTACTACTACGCGTGAGAAGATAGCAGGTGCATTCTTCAATCCGAAAGGCACGACTGTGTATTGGAAAGACCCCCATTCAGTTGCAAAGGTGGTTTTGCTTCAGTCTTCTGGCACAATTATGATCTGATGATACCCGGAAAATCCATCAGTAAAATAACAAGCCTCTCATCCCCCTATATTATCCAAGATATCATCGGAAAATGGAGTAGGGAAGTGGTCATGCACACATACATCATTCAGCTTGTGCAGATCTACACAAATCCTTATCTCTCCCTTAGTATTTTTTTCTTGAACAAACATCGGGCTCACCCAATCAGACTGCTGTATAGGTTCAATGATTCCTACAACAACCATATTTTGTAATTCCTCTTTCACTTTCTGCTTATACTTGGGATTCAATCGGTATGGTCGCTGCTTGACAGGGTGCGCATTTGGTTTCAAAGTGATCTTCATAACGCATAGATCTCCTACAATTCCTTTAAGCTCGAAGAAATTTGTGGGAAACAAGTCATGATACTCTGTGAGCAGATCCACAACCTTCCCCATTATGTCATCATCCCAATAGTCCCCTATTTTGGCCAACTTGGGTTGTTCTTCTGTCCCAATGTTGAATTCCTTTAACTTCTAAGGCTTAGTTACATCTACCATTCCCAATGAGGGCCCTACAACTGTGTGTTCTCCTTCAAACTCAGGGATGTTGATATTTCTTGGATCATCCTCGTTACCTTCTACTAATAGGTTCCTGAAATTGACAATATCTTTCATCTGTGCTTCCCATGCTGGTGCAACACATTCTATTCGAGGCTGGGAGTCATCAAAGACAAGAGATTCTATATCCTGCAGGGCTTCATCCAATCCCTCCTATCCCCCGACCAAGCCAAAGGTTGAGAGGAAACTGTTAGTCATTGTAATCCAATTGCGAGTCCCTCGGTGCAGCTCTGTTTCCAGATACCATGTAGTAGGTATTGGTCCCAATGAAAGGACAAAAATATGAACCCATTCATTCCAGGTCTTTTCGTTCCAAATCTCCATCCACATGGCCAGGTGCTTGCGCGGGTCTCCTTGACCATAGAAAAGCTCAGTTGGTGGGGTAGCGAGTGGCTCAAAGCGCAAATTCATCATTTTGTTGAATTCCTTCCATTCCTTAAAACTTCCTTTATGTGTATCCCACCAACGCGCTGGGGTTGCGCGCATGGCTAAATCAAGTGCCCAGAACCTCCGTTCTTCTGGGATATCCATTTCCAGTTTTTCCAAAAATATTACAACACTATCAGAACCATCAAAATAGGGCAATTCTCTTACCTTTGAGGATATGCATCGGAATTTTTTAGTGATCTTGAGGCAGCGCTTTGCAGAAACATCATGCAATCGATTCTTCCAGTTCTCCATATCCCCATCAGAATCTGAGAAACACGAGCTATCGTTTTCCCAATTCAGCATTTTGTCAGTTGTAGGGTTAATCCAATCCTCATCCTGCATAGTCAGCTTGTAGATATGGTCGACATCATCTCCTTCGCGCACTGGTTCTGTATATCTTTCTCCTTTTGTCGGATCTAGAGGTACTATCACCCAAGTACCATAATTTTCAAAGATCATGCTTCTATGCTTCAAGTTGATGATGCCTCATATATCGATGACCCAGTCCATCCTTAGCAGCGTAGGGTAAGGGTCAACATCATCCACAATTTGTATCACTTCAAAGTCTGTGCATACCTTTACTCTAGCAATGTCTACCAAAACCTGTGGGAGTCTTCCAAGTGGAATGATCTTCTACTGATTGACCATGCGTAGCTGAATGGTGGACCATTCCAGCTTTGGTTCTCCCATCTTCTGCCATGTTTGCTTAGGTAGCACATTTGCATTAGACCCTAAATCCAAGATGACCTGATCCATCTCATACTCTCCAATTTGCATGGTCATACGCATCTCCTGACCAGTTCTCTTCTTGTTCTTATAGATCTTGTTCATGACCTTAGTCTCAGTTTGAGGCAATTCTTTATCCGCGTAGCTATCTATCAGGGCCTGAAGATTGTCTACTACTTTCTGACTACGCAATAACTTAATACATGCTTGTAGGAAAGGTTTGACTTCATCATCAATTTTTGCTTCCACGATAGACTTGGATGTGGGCGCACGTGCAGCAGCAAAATCCTTCCTGGCTTCAATAAAATTCTCTTTTTCCTTTTGCAGGTCGAGTCCTTCCTTCTTTTCAGAGGCCTTTCTGATCAATGGCTCTGCATCAACCTTTTTTTCCCTCATCTTCTCTGGTGGCAACACCACTGCGTGTAATTATGTTTACACTTGGATCATCATTAAGCGACTCAGCTTTAACCATTTGTATGTTTTGCGTAGGTGGTTTTGCTTTTCCTGCATTCTAGCAATTAAAATAATATAATCTTCAATAATACACAAAAACAGGTGATAAAGTAAAACACATATGCATTTGATACTCAGAACTATCCCAAAACATTCCTTTATTCATTCACAATTCATAACATCCTTACAATACTTTAGCTCTACCCGCGCACATAGCCAGTGGAGTCCACACACATCAGGGCTAAGGTCTTCGCGCACACAGCCACTAGGAGCCTTCTAAACCCAAACAAGTTCACTTTTCAACACATAACATCATATCAAAACTTAATTTAGGCTCACCACCTCCATCTTCGACTCGATCTAGACTCCTATTTATATCTTTAGTCTACGCTTATCTAAGATCCAAAAATTGTGGTTTGCGACCCCTAGTTCTACCCTTTTGCCCATTACAACTCATGAGGGGATTTGACCTACCCCAAATCCCGTTGACCTGTGCTTTGCTTAGCGCACACAACTTAACTTACAAAAAATGCAATATATTTTTGTCCAAAATTGCGATCCTAAGGGACCCCGCTCCAACAAGTACCAATGCATACAATAATGACCACACATCACAACTCGTAAGCCTTCAAGCTTGAGAAAACCAATCATCCCTCATGCAACAACATTAAGTAAGCCATTCTCATTTAAAATTCATGTGAGGAGGTGTTTCTTGTGAAGCCACAACACTAAAGGAAAATTCTTCAGTACTTTAAAGCTTTAAAGCACAAGAATATCAACTATTCTTCTTACAAACAATATCAAGTTGAGCATTTATTTTTAGATCCCATTCCTGGGATCATATGTAAAACCACTACTAAGGGTAACATGCATCAACATCATTTCCTCTCTATTACAAGAAACTATGAACTAGTCATGCACAAGTGCAACAACAACTTGACAGTCTAGTGAGAATTCAACACCAAGAAATGCATTATTGAAGGCTTGAAGAGGACCCTGCTATAAAACGCGAAGTCAATAAGAATAAAAGGAGAGGAAATTCTCCATATTCCATATTGCAACACCACAATTCAATGCAAGCTTGAGATCAACTTAGTCATCATATTTCAATAAGGAAGAAGAAAGCTCATGCTAAATAATTTCATGCTTAACTTTTGTTCTCACACGCTATCACAGTGCCTTTGAATCAATATCACAACAGACCGATCAATTTTGTAAATAAGAGTGACACAACCATGTCTCTTGTACTAATGAAAGTGTTTCAACCCAACAACACAAGGTTAATTCTTTAACATATAGAATATGTTAGAAACACTTACCTCATGAATCCTTTTAGGCAACCGAGCTTACAACAGTGTTACCGATGAAATAGGTAACCGCACTGTTACCTACTTTTTTTTGGTAGCATAAAAAGCACCCGATTTTGAAAAGTGGTGATGCAGAATCATCTTTTTTTTTTGGAGCACATTTTCGACACTCTAATATTTTTATTTATGAAGTATGAATATTTGTTTTAAAATGTTAGTGATTTTCATGCTAATTTTGAAACGTATTGATGCAACATCAATTTTTTTTTTTTTTTAGGGCGGTGATTTTCATGCTAATTTTGAAACGTATTGATGCAACGTCAACCTTTTTTTTATAGAGTGGTGATTTTCATGTTGGTAATAAAACACAAAACTTAGATAATATATATATATATATATATATATATATATATATATATATATATATATATATATATATATATATATATATATAAACAATTAAAAAAAAACCAAAAAAAATGTAAAAAAAAACAAAATTAACTCGTAAAAAAATATATATATTCGAAAATTATATCAAAAGAAATGACAAAATTTGAAAAAAAAAACACATAATTTAAAGAAAAAAACAAAAATTAACCAAAAAAAATAAAAAATAAAAAATAAAGTAATTTAAATTACAAAATTAAAATTTAGATTAAAAAAATAAAATACAAAAAAGAAAAAATTAAATTTAAAAATTATATTAAAATAATAATAAGAAGAAAAAAAAAATACAAATTTTAAAATTAACAAAAAAAAAAAAAATTAACAAAAAAAAAAGAAAAAGAAAAAACAAAATTTAAAATTGAAAAATAAAATTAAAATAAAAGAATTAAAATAAAGAAACTATCATTAAAAAACAAAAAAAAAAACAAAAAAACCACGTGCAAATAATTAAAAAACAAATATCTATAAATTTATTGTTTTTTTTTTTTTGAAGATGAAACAATATATAAATTTTAAAAATGAAAAACTAAATAAACTATTAAAAATATAAAAAATAAAAATAAATAAATTTTAAATTTTAAAAAATAATTAATTAAAAAAAAAACAAAATAAATAAATAAATAAATTTAAAATAAAAAATTTGAATTAAAAAACAAATAATTTAAAATTTTTTGAATTAAAAAAAAAAAATCAAATTAAAAAAAATAAAAAATAAAAAAGAATTTTTTGATCGTGGTGGCGCCGCCAATCGGCCTCCCGCCCAGGTGGCGGCGGAGGTCGGCCGCTGGGTGGGAGGCTGATTTCGAGAATTGCCCTCCCGCTGCGGGAAGCCGATTCCTGGAATCGCCCTGAGGCCGATTCCAGGAATCGCCCTGCCGTGGGGCGGGAGGACGATTCCAAGAATCGCCCTCCCGCGGCGGGAGGGCGATTCCCAGAATCGGCCTCCCACCGCAGGAGGGCGATTTCTGACCCGCCTCCCCCGCCTGGGCCGACTGCCTTCTCGCTTTCGCCACCCAAAGCAAGAGTCGATTGGCAAGACTCACCACGATCAAAAATTTTTATATATATATATATATATATATATATATATATATATATATATATAATTTTTATATTTTAAATTTAATTTGTTTTAATTTTTTTTTTTAATTTTATTCATTTTTTTTGTTTTTAAATTTTTTTTTTTTCTAAATTTTGTTAAAAAAAATTTGTATTTGTATTTTTTTTTAAATTTAATTATATATATATATATATATATATATTTTAATTATTAGATTTTATGTTTAGTTTTTTCATTTATTTTTTTAAAATTTTGTATTTTGTATTTTGTATTTTTTTTTTTTAAATTTATTTGAATTTAATACTTTTTAAAAAAAAATTATTAATTTTTTAATTACATAAAATATATATATATATATATATATATATATATATATATATATATATATATATATATAAATTTAATATTTTCAAATTAATTTGTTTTCTATTTTATTTTTTATTTAATATATTTTTTTCAAATTTTCAATTTTAATTGATTTTTAAAGTTTTTTAACTTTTTATTTTAAAAATGTTTTTTTTCTTCTTTATATTTAAAATTTATTTTTTATTTCAAAATTTATTTGTTTATTCATTTATTTATTAAAATTTAATATTTGTTTGTTTTGTTTTTTTTTGTTTTTTTAAATTTAATTTGTTATTTTAATATTAACATTTTTTTTAAAAATTTAATAAAATCAAATATATATATTTTTAATTTAAGTTCATATATATATTTTATTTTTATAATTTAAATTTAATTTATTTTTTAAAATCTATTTGTTTTTTTAATATATATTTTTTAAAAATTTAATATTTTTATTGTATTTTGTTTTTCATTTTTTATTTTTAATTAATTTTTCATTTTTTACTTTTTATTTTTTAATTTTAAAGTTTTAAATTTATTAAAATTTAATATATTTCTTTAAATTTAATTTTAATTTTAATTTTAATTTATTTATTTTCTAATTTAATAATAAATTTTATTTTATTTTATTTTATTTTTATTTTTATTTTTTTAATTTAATTTCTATATATATATTTTTTAATTTCTTTCCTTTTTTAACTTTTTTTATTTCTATATATTTTGAAATTTTAATCTTTAATTTTTTTTTATTTTTTATTTTTTAATTTTTTGTTTTTGTTTTTTTTTTTTCTTAAATTTTAGGTTTTTTTTAATGTTTGAATTAAATTTATTATTATTATTATTATTATTTTTTTAATTATTCGTATATATTTTTAAATTTTAAGCTTTAAAATGTTTTTTTTTTTTTTTAAATTTATTTTTTTCTTAAATTTTAGGGTTTTTTTTAATGTTTGAATTTTAAAAATTAAAAAATGTTATTTCTATTTTTAAAAATGTCAAAAATATGACACAAATTTTTTTTATTTTTTATTTTTTTATTCCAGCATTAGCTGGTTTTGTTTTGAGGGTGTTTTCTCAATCCTTTTTTCAAGAAACAATTTTGTTTTTAGCATAATTTTATAAAATGTTGAAATTTGACCTTAAAAAAAAACCAAGTGCGTTTTGGAATACACTTTTTTTGTTTTTGGGGTGTTTTTTCATGTTTTTTGATTCTTTTTGGGTTAGAGTTCCCGTTTTGAGGTCAGGTTACCTATTTCATCGGTAACAGTGTTTTACTTGCAACTCTTGCCCCAAGCCGGATTCCAGAGACTAAGATAGCTTGCTCAAGGGATTGCATGTCAACTACAAACTGAAACAGGGACTCTAGAGGTCCTTCTACCTCCACCCACCAACCAATAACAACCAACAAGTCTTTAGGGAATCGAGAGGAATATCACATCTACCTTCCTATTGTTCCAGTCAATGAGCTTAAAGGAATCTAGAGACTTCACCCCACCTTGAGCACATCAACAGTGATTCCACCCACAACTCTAAAGGAGATACTTATGGGGCGACACAATTCTATCTCTTTTCCTATGCCTGAGGCGATTTCAAGGATGGAAGAGTTGATTCAGGGTAACCTACACATATTTGGTGATGCTTGGTATGAAAACAAGGCCTCTATCAGGGATATACTTCCAACAAGCAGGATCGTTCTCCTCTTCGGTTATACAATTCCCAATTCATAGGATACAAGCATTTTGAGACTGCAATTATCATAAAATTGCCCCACTTCATTTCACTCTACTTCACTATATGGATAAGATGGCGCCCATAAGAATTTGATGGCTTAGACACTGACTGCAGTCAATGGCATTGTAGCCTGAATATCTGACCTTACTCTTCTCAAGGAATTCAGCTGAGGATTTAAGGCTTTGTGCATCACTCTACAGGTTAGGAACATAACGTCAAACTTTTGTGGTCAGCTTTGTACAACAGTTGGTAAGCAGCTTTAGGTTGGAGAGCAAATAGAGGCAACAAGAAGTGCCAATTAGTGGTCATCAACTCCTCTCTAGTTCATGACACATGATTAGCCTATGGTCTTACTACTATTTTTTTCACGTATTAAAATAGTCATGGAAAAACAAAATTTGTCCTCATTTGAATGGCCAATCGGAGAAGAGCCATCAATTTTGTAACCAAAAGGTTAATAACTCTGGTCTAAGTTATTTGTTCTTTTTATTAGACAGAATAGTTAAGAAAAACATGTGCAATCTCAAGAAGCTCAACTTGTGTTATTGGATCAGTTTCCCAACAGGGCGGGCAATAGCACAAAGGAAAACAATATGTATCTTTTTGGAACAACAATAAACAATTAAACCTTTACATATAAACAATGATTCCACCGAGTAAGGGGACTCATGAATCCACTGGAAAACTGAATGAAAAAAGTAAAGGACACTCCAAATATTTTTTCGGGACTTTAAGGGCTAAACCTCTATCCAAGGTTGTCAAGGGACTTTAGAGAATCCCGTCACCACCCTCCATCTCGCCAGGGTATCCTGAAGTTTCCCCTCATATGGAGAAGTTACTCTTGTACTCCAAATTCTCAACAAGAAATGTAAAAAACTCATTTGAGAGCCCCAAAACTGACTAGATGTGTTTCCACTATTACATTGTGTTGGTAATAAGTTTTTTCTTCGCCAACAGGTGCACAAGCACTCTCCCCAATCCAGACCACACTCTGTTGTGTCTTTTTAGCCATGGGCCACAATAATGCCTAGTTCGTGAGCAATTCTCAATTGCTCTAAGTTTTCTATGTTTTTCTCTCTTTTGTTGTTGCATCCTCTATTCTTGAGTGCCTCTTCCAGTTTCAAAGTGGTAATAAACAAAAAATGAACTTTGTTCTACTAACTTGCACGCTCTGTGTGTTATTTGTCACAATGGTTCATCTTAGCATCACAACAACAAGTTTAGGCTCTGCTCTTTACTGGTTGTTCATGTTGCTTGTATAAGCTCTCATCCATGGTGGTTCTTTCTCCATGTGCTTCTTCATCCTCGTTCTTTTTTATCTCCACTAGACATGTTTCCTCATTGTGGTGTTGACCCCTCTTTTCCAAAACCCTGTGTTTATTTGAATTATCCTCTTTTTCTTGCCCCTTATTCCAAGTGAGCATGGGGTTGTGTACTCTTTCTTCAACCTCATAAATTTGAGAAGCTTCGGGTCATTACCGCTCAACAACTAGCCTTTAATTGTTGTCATGCCATTCAAATTTTTCTTTTTCTCCTCTAGCAAGTAAACTGCATAACCCAAAAAAAATCCCTCCTCGGTCTCTAGAATTTGTGTCCCTACTCAACCCATTTTTTTAATTATTACAATTATTTATAAGGGAGATATCATTAACTAGGGGCTGTCACATTGATATTGGTCCAATCAATCGTGCATAGTATCGTTGTATATTGGATGCATCTTTATATAATACCTCTGAATATCATTTAGCGAATAAATTCCATAATATCAAAATTTATTTGGACATGTTCCTATGATATCACTAAGATTCATTTGTAGGGTTGGATGGCATATGTACGAGGAAAGAAGATGGAGGATGGTATATAATTAATATTGAGCAGTTTGGATGGGCATTGGGGGTAAAGAGCATGTGGCGCACTTTATATGGTAAAGTATTATAAGGGAGAAATACCTTAGGAATTTGTTATGATGGATTGGATAAAGATCTCATATATATGGAATAGTTTAATGAAAATCAAACACTGGCTGACGGGAACTTGAGATGGGAGGTTGGATCAGGGTCACTAGTGGATATTGGTCTAGATATTATATGGGGCTTCTCTGGTAATCATACTTTGCCTATTACTCTTATCAAATATATCCATCATTTAGGTATTTATTTTCTAAATCAAATTTAAGTGGCATGTGACCCCATTTTTCAATATCTTTCTTGGTTATGCTCTCAGAATTTGGGTTAATATGAGGAATAGGCTGAAATATGGGATAGATATGTGAACAACTTATATTTGGTCAATATCTCATTATTATAAAAGGAGGGTATTTTCACATGGGAGGGTAAGACTATTCAGGGGCATATATTTGTTAAGGAGGCATACAGGTATATTACACTTGGTCATTGACGTTTTGTGGATAGATGGTGGTTTAGAAAAAAATGGAATTTGAACCTTCCCTTAAATCTTGAATGTTTTAGGTGGTTGGCGTGGTAAAATAAGATTTTAAAATGGGATAATTTATGCTAAAGGGGTTTCAAAGGACCAGGTAGATGGTTATATGTGTATTGTTAAAGGGGGCACTCGAGGACGTGGTCCATATTTTCCTTCAGTGTCCATTTGCGATCTCCATATGGATTGGAGTGATGAACACCTTAAACAATATTTCCAATTGGAATTCAACATTTGTGGAAGTTTGTCTGCGGGACTGGATGTCGGGTTGCAGGGAATATCGAACCCTTCCAATTTTACATATTATGAGGCACATGGAGAAGTGGAAATGTGAGTATTTATGAAAATACTCCACTTGACATCAAACAAATATGCATTAACATATGTGCATACTTCAATGAAACCGATCTTGTAGCCAATAAGAGATCACTGAAATGCATTCAACTTGTGAATATCAGGGGCAGATACCCAATGGGTTTTTTTGATGGGGCTATAAATAAATATATTTGTGGATGTGGGGCATGCATTATCTTAACGCTTGGTCATTTTTTTCCATTTATGTTGGAACAGTGGGCTAAGCTCCAACACTCGGGCAAAGATCATAGCCCTTTGGCGAGTCATATATTGAAAAAAATGACTATCCATCAAGAATATGGATGTGTATGGGGACTCAAAATCACTTATAGATTGGGCTCTAGAGAAGTCCCTCTTTGAACCACCTTTTCTCTCAAACTAGACGAAAAGAATTAGGAGGATGACTGGTCTTTTCTGTGGGCTGGCATTCTCTCATATATATTGAGAACATAATGGAATTGTTGATTCTTTATCAAATGTAAGACATGGATATCAACCCAGGGAGATCATCTACTCTGCCTACTTTATTGACAGATATCAAGGGTATGGAAAAATTCATTTCACATAAGTTCATATTGTTTGATGTGGATCTTACTGTTTTTTTAGTATGTATTTTGTCAGAATATTATTGAGATGCAGTGACCATATATGTTAATATGTCTGCTAGAACATAATATAACATAGCTCACGAACCCATGAGGGGAGCCAAAAACTCTAGAACATAAAACCCAATCGACCCTTCAACACCCCAAAACCATACATTGTGGAGAAACTGAGTTGTGTGCCAGAACTAAACATAGAGGCACTAGAGATTGCAAAACACCGATCCACTTTTGAATCATAGGCAATAATTTGCAGATTTAATTGCTATTGGCCAAAACCAATGGAGCTATTCCACTGGATATTTACCAAATGGACTATGGAATGTGATATCCATCTACGCTCCAAGGGGTACTTTATTGTAAATTTTTCCTCGGAGGAAGCGAGAGATATCATTCAGAAGGTGGGTCTGTGGTTTTGGAGCTCTACTGGTCTCTTTATCAAAACTTGGTTTCTAGATTTCGACGCAAACACGATGGAGATTACTAGAATGCCAGTCTGGGTCTGGTTGTATAATCTTCTGCTCCATTTCTAGAATGTATATGTCCTAAAGGGCATCAAGAAAAACCTGACGAGATATATCAAAACATACATTCAAATATTGGAAGAGAGAATCTTCACCTTCGACGAATCTGTGTGGAAGTGGATCTCAACAAGGGGCTTTCGGAAAGCATCCACCTGATACATAATCAACAAAAATGGACTCAACACTTGGATTATGAAAACACTGCATTTAGGTGCAGGATTTGCAGGAAAACCAACAACTTACAAAATACTTTCCCGGATGCAAAAAGAGGAAACAGGAAGAAGAAGAAAACAAGGAAAGCAACCAAATGATGGAAATTTCCCTCAAGAGGACTAGAGCAAGAGACAAAAGACGAAGGAGATATACCCACCCAAAATGAGAATAAACAAGCTGTAACAGAACCATGGACACAAGAACAAGAAGTACAAGAACCTTTGGGAACAAACACGACGGTACAATTGGCTCATCCTATGGAGGATTTAACGCTAACTGAGGTCTGATTTGATGTAAGCTCTAGCGCAAACAAGTGAGCGCATGTATCCGAAAGTTCAGATTCTGACAGAGAAAACACAACAAGGAACAATGAGCCGGCCATGGTTCCTTCTTCTCTGCATTTAGGGAATTGGTAGATTATCCAAAAGAGAAAAGGCAAGCGTGAAAAGCCCAACCCTATTGGCAACTTGTAATTTTAGGTAGATTTGCTACGCAGTGTGCATGAGCGCACATGCCCTTTGGGTGTCTTGAATGCAATGTGCATGTACTAAATGTAACTTTTCATTAAAATATTAATAGAAAGTTGCTGATTTTTTCCGTGGAAAAAAAAAATCAAAACACATGCTCCATGATACATGTTACATTGTCAATATTAAAAAAATCATAAACAAATAACTAAATTATAATTTTATTTTAAATTATTTTTATTATTAACTAGCCTAGATCCATCTTAACTATGGATCTACCAAGCGCCGAGAGGGATCAAATCCCTTTTCACTCTAAAAGAGGTTTGCATCTCAAGAGATTTGATCCCTCTTTGTGCTTAGGAGATTATGAGTTAAGATGGATCTAGGCTGGTTTAATTATTAACAATTATTTATTAATTATAAATATAAATGTACTTATTATTTTTATTCGTTTTTAGATGTAATTTGGCCGAGTCAAAATGTTAAACATGAAATTCCATTACAACATCTCTACCATGCTCGACTGGAGAGTGCCTCTTGGTTCAATTATAAAAAAGATTTAATATATGAATTAAACATAGATTCATTTTTAAAAAAATATAAAAATATTTTTGACCATGAGGATTCACTTCATTTTATCATGTATATTCTTAAAGTGTAAATAGGCTTTGATACAATATCATGGCTTATTAATACCACATTCATATGAACATAAGTTATGGTTTTTTGAGCATGTGATATTAGTAAGTCATGTCATTAGCCCACAATATTGTAACTAGCGGAGCCATATAAATTAATTAGCTGGAAAACATCAATAAGCATCAATCCATGATGTCAATTGGGGTTATGTCACGTGGTTGGGTAGAATGTTTGTTATCTCCCCCATCCAGGTTCGATTCTAGAGTGACATGATGATGAAAAATATTGTTGTAATGGCTACGTGCCTATCAATGTCATTATATAGGCCCTCGCTCTAACTCCAAGGTTGAGAGAGAGAATGATTTCCCTTGAAAAAAAAAAACATCAATCCATGATAAGCATAAAAACACTTACTTCACGATACTTCTCCTATTACCAAAATTTTGAAAAATCATAAAAAATAACTAAATTATAACTTTAACCTGAATAATTGTGGGACAATCTAAGTAATAGATGAAATGACACAAAATTGTGATTTCTTTGTTGTGTAAAATATGTTTTTGAATATATTGTATTTTGGGGAGTGATTCAAGTAATTTAACCAAACTGGGTGTGTCGCGCGGGCTCTCTATTGGTTTGTGAAGGTAAAATCTTCCTCAACCCTATTCGTGATATCAAAACTACTTTCTCTAGCTAATTTTGGATCTCCTTGCTGGCTTGGGAAGATAAAATTCTCATTAGACATTTTTGTGGTAAATCAACTGTCTTCTTTAGTATGTTTTAATCCTCTCTATCGGTTTGGAAAGGTACGATTCTCCTTCATCCCAGTAGAGGCAATGGAATTGGCTTTAGGGTACGCTTCCACATAAGTCTCCATGGTAATCCCAACCCGCCTCATGCTCTCAAGTATCTTTTAGTATTTTCAAAGGAATTTTCCTTTGCCACTTGTAGTTTCCTTCAATCCTTCTCTGAATATAGCTTATAGTCTTGTTGGCAGAAGTTTCCCTCGCCATTTGGGCATTCTCTTCTCTGTTTGTTGTATAACTAGTGCCCTATGCTCTTTTTCTCTCCTCCCGCTCCTCTTTGTGTTTTTAAGTTGCTTCCACATGACTCTCTTGGTATTCGCTCGGTCACTGGATTTTTTTAGCCTTCCCTTGCTACCTTTGTGTTGGCCCTTGGAATCCTTTGCTCTTTGTCCTCAGTGGAACTTGGCTCCCTCTCTTCAATAACTGTTTAACATCACTCAGGAAAGGACCTCCAATAGTCATAGGTGGCAGTGCGGGTGGTAATAAGCAACCCCAACAATTTGAAGATTTTCACCTTGAGAATATGGATATGAGTTGGAAATCACATCAACAAATTAATGCTTGATCATGTTTATAGTGGATGAACTCTATTCACTCAAAGTTAAAGTCAATTGTCAGGATGATGAAATTGATGCCTTGTGTAGGTAACTAAATGAACTGCGAACGAATATGAGATAAGAAAAAACCAAAGCTCTACGAGAAATGCACTTAATCGATCTCCTTGATAATTTGCATATTGATATTAATAGGCCCCTAATGGACGACCCCCTTCCATTTTGATTATGGATTCCTACTGCAAATTTGTCTTTTTGTTAGGCCAGAATTGCAGAATGTATGTATGTCGATAGTTTGTTGTAGTAGGATTTTAGTTTGAAATTTTGGAACCACTTACCAGTCCTCCTCTGAAGGAGCAAAACTATGAAAAAATAATGTAATAATTTCTCATGTATCTTGTTGCATCTGGGGTTAGACTTAATAGAAATACCACTCATTTGTTTTATGTGTGTGTGTGTGTGTGCATAAATGGATTCAACTCCATGGAAAACCCCTTGAGCACTCGAATTCTGCATATTAAACAACTTAAACATAAAGTTTTTAATTTTTTTGTCTCCATATTTTGATCATAATTAATCTAGAAAAAGGAATATTTCTTCTATTAATTAAACAACGCTAACTATAATAATAATCATTATTTATAGAGTTTAACTGGCAGGATTGAAAAAAAACACTCTACAACTATGATGAACTAGCTCGGCTCTGACGTTGGTGCCTCGTGGTTTCGACCGATGGTGCCTTGGATTTGCCCCACTTCAAATGCTCCCATGGAGGAGACAGATGTTGAGATTTTAGGTAGCATCATATGTGCTTTAGCTCAGAAACTTTGTGGAGGGGCTAGAACAATAAGATCTCCAAGACCCAAAAATCGTTTAGAGAAATTCCAACCGGTGTAAAAGTTATTCAAATAATTAAATTTTTTAGTGGGGACCCTGAGTCTAACTTAGGGAAATTGAAAAATTAAAGTGAATTAATTTACACATGTGGTGAAAATTTTTTAAGTGACGTGGATCAAGCTTTCTCTAATCTTAGCCGTTGATTAGTGATTAGATCACGGTCGTTGACTTCTCAACGAGAAAATTATTAAAGGAAGACTTGGGGTCAATTGGAGAACATACATAGAGTAGCAGCACTTGAGCTAAGTTGAAATTATGGGGTATGATTTGCTGAGAATTTTTAAGTGAGCTTGCAGTGCTAGTGAGGGGCAGATCTGTTGGGTGTGGAGCCTGATTATCTTATTTACTTTGTATCACAACATTGGACCCCTGTACCTTAAAAGGGGGCGTCAACGTCGCCCGTAATTAATCGCTGCCGTGGGGGGTCCGGGGGGCGGCAGTGCTTTTCGGAGTCCCCCCCTGGCGGGGGTTTCGGGGGCAGCGCCCCCGAAGCTAAAAACAAATGTAAATTTGCCTTGTAAAAGTATAGTAATTTTTAGTCAATCTGGGCCGTTCATTAGGCAAATGATCTGACGGTAGAAGTTATGTTTAGTTTAGGGTTTATTGTGGCTGTGTATTGTATGTGTATTCTCAGAGCGAGAAACAGAGAGGGAGACTGTGAGAGAGAATAGAGGATATTACAACAGATCTGCTGTAGGTTTTGTCTCTTCATTTTTGCTGGATAATAGAAAGGAAGGATTGGCTGTTCGGGGTGGACATAGCCCAAATTGGGTGAACCACGTATATATGTGTCTCTCTAGTTTTATGTGTTTTGTGTGCTTTTATTTTCCGCATATTTTATGTGTTGCATTGCTCTGTAATATTTAATTTTCTAACAACTGGTATCAGAGCCGAAGGTATATTTGGCTGATAAACTCACAGGAAAGACGGGTTCGTGGTTCGAGTGGGAGAAATGGCGGACGATGGTAAGTTTAGGGTCAAGAAATTTAACGGCCAAAACTTCCTATTGTGGAAGATGCAGATGGAAGATTATATGTATCAGAAAGATCTGTACCTACCATTGAGCGGAAAAACAAAGAAGTCGGCGGCCATGACAGACGCGGAATGCAACATTCTCGATAGAAAGGCACTCGAAACAGTACGGTTGTGTCTTTCGACGTCAGTTTCCTTCAATATTTCGAAGGAAACAACAACAGAGGGTTTGATGCAGACGTTGGCGAAACTCTATGAAAAACCCTCGGCCTCAAACAAGGTATTTCTTATGAAACGACTATTTAATATGAAGATGTCGGAAGGTGGATCTGTTGCAGACCATTTAAATGAATTTAATACAATTACCAGTCAGTTAAGTTCTGTAGGGGTAAACTTTGATGATGAAGTTAGAGCTCTGTTATTCTTGTGCTCATTGCCAGAGAGTTGGAATGGTTTAGTAATGGCCATTAGTAACTCTCTCTCTGGATCTAGTACTTTAAAGTTTGATGATGTTGTTGGTGCTATCCTTAGCGAGGAAATGCGACGGAAAAGCTCCGGTGAGACATCAGGTAATGCTTTGAGTGCAGATTCTAGGGGAAGAAGAATGGAAAGAGGAAAGAGCTCGGGATATCACAGTAAATCAAGGAAAGGCAGATCCAAGTCCAGATCGGGGATAGTGTGCTGGAATTGCGGAAAGAAAGGACACCTAAAGAAAGACTGTAGATCTTGGAAGGGAAAATAAGGAGACACACAACAAGAAAAAAAATCATGAAGCAAATGTGACAGGTGATATGTTACAAGATGCTTTAATTATTTCTTTCGAAAATGTTACTGATTCTTGGGTTGTAGATTCAGGGGCTTCATTCCATGCCACACCCGATAAGAAATATTTTCATGACTATGTTCAAGGAGATTTTGGACAAGTTCGTTTGGGTGATGATAAACCCTGTAAAATTGTTGGAATGGGTAAATTTCTTGTAAAACAACATAATGGAAACCAATGGCTACTAAAGGAGGTAAGGCATGTTCCAGATCTGAAGAAAAATCTGATTTCAACAGGGCAGTTAGGCGGTGAAGGTTGTGTGACAACTTTCAAAGATAAAACTTGGAAGGTCACCAAAGGAGCCCTGGTAATAGCAAAAGGCGAAAAGGTTGGTACATTGTATTTATGCAATGGTATTTCTAACTCTGTTAATGCTTTAACTTCCAAAGGAGCAGATGCAGCATTATGGCATCATAAGCTCGGACACATGAGTGAGAAGGGAATGAAGATTCTTCACTCAAGAAATTTGTTGCCAGGTTTGAAGAATGTTGATTTGGATTTCTGTGAGAATTGCATTTATGGAAAACAAAAGAGAGTCATATTTCTCAGAGTTTGGAAAGAAAAGAAGAGCGAAAAATTGGAGCTTGTGCATACAGATGTATGGGGACCTGCTCAGGTATCATCTCTCGGTGGCTCTCGTTATTATGTTACTTTTATTGATGATGCAACTAGAAAAACATGGATTTATTGTATTCAGAATAAATCTCATGTATTTGATACTTTCAAGAAATGGAAAGCTTTGGTTGAGATTGAGACAGGAAAGAAGTTGAAGTGTCTCAGATCAGACAATGGAGGTGAATATTGCAGCAAAGAGTTTGATAGGTACTGTTCAGAGCATGGAATTCGTAGAGAGAAGACAGTTTCAAGAACACCACAAGAAAATGGTGTGTCAGAAAGGATGAACAGAACAATCATGGAGCGTGCAAGGTGCATGAGATTGCATGCAGGATTGCCTTTACAATTTTGGGCAGATGCTGTAGATACTGTTGCTTATCTAATAAACAGAGGGCCTTCAAGTTCCTTGGATGGTGGTATTCCAGAGGAAGCATGGACAGGTAAAAAGGTAAACTACTCTTTTTTAAAGCGTTTTGGTTGTGAGGCCTTTGTCCATATTAATAAAGAAAATAGAACAAAGCTTGAGGCAAAATTAAAAAAATGTACCTTTATTGGATATGGCGCTAATGATTTTGGTTATCGCTTATATGATTATGAAAATCACAAAATCATTAGGAGCAGAGATGTAATATTCAATGAAAAGGTCTTGTATAAGAATCAGTTGCAAGAAAAGAAACAAGAAAAAGAAAGCAAGGAATACACAGTTCTTGATGAGATAACTGAAAAAGTAAAGGTGCCTAAAAATAATAATAATCAACAACCACAGCAGCAACAACCACCACAACAGCAATAGGCACCTCAAACACCTAAAAGTGGTGTTAGAAGATCTACCAGGATAAGTAGACCCCCTGAACGATACTCTCCTTCATTATATTATTTATTGTTGACTGATTCTGGTGAACCTGAATGTTATGAAGAAGCAATGCAAGTTGAAAGTAGGAAGAAGTGGGAGCTAGCCATGGAAGAAGAGATGGACTCCTTAATGCATAACCAGACTTGGGACTTAGTCAGGTTGCCTGCAAGTAAAACTACATTGCAGAATAAATGGGTTTACAGGCTGAAGGAAGAAGATGGAGGAAAACAGAGATACAAAGCTAGACTTGTGGTGAAGGGGTTTGCATAGAAGAAAGGTATTGATTTTGATGAAATATTTTCTCTTGTTGTTAAGATGAATTCAATCAGAACTATCTTAAGTCTTGTAGCAGCGGAAGATTTACATCTTGAACAGTTAGATGTGAAGACAACATTTCTCCATGGAGATTTAGAGGAAGAGATATACATGTAGCAACTAGAAGGATATGAGGTAAAAGGGAAAGAAAAATTGGTGTGCAGGTTAAAGAAGAGCTTGTATGGTTTAAAACAGGCTCCAAGGCAGTGGTATCTAAAATTTGACAAGTTTATGTCTGAACAAGGTTATACTAGATGTCACTTTGATCATTGTGTTTATCTAAAAAGGCAAAATGATGGCAACTATATTATATTGTTATTGTATGTAGATGACATGCTTGTTGCAGGATCTAACATGCATGAAATAAATGTGCTCAAAAGAAAATTGGCAAATTCATTTGCAATGAAGGATTTGGGAGCTGCAAAACAAATCCTTGGTATGAGGATAACTAGAGACAGGAAAAATCGTAAATTAACACTATCTCAGAATGAGTACATAGAAAAGGTGTTGAAAATATTTAATATGCAGAATGCAAAACCAGTTAGTACACCTTTTGCTAGCCATTTCAAACTTAGTAAGGAGATGTGCCCAAAGACCCAAGAAGACATGGATTATATGTCTAAAGTTCCATATGCATTAGCAATTGGAAGCTTAATGTATGCAATGGTCTGCACAAGGCCTGATATTGCACATGCAGTGGGAGTTGTAAGCAGGTATATGAACAATCCAGGAAAAGAACATTGGATGGCAATAAAATGGATTCTCAGATATTTGAGAGGTACCACAAATCAAGCATTATGCTTTGGTGGTTCAAACATTGCTCTACAGGGATATGTTGATGCAGATATGGCAGGTGACAGATATAACATGAGGAGCACTACAGGATATGTATTTATTGTAGGTGGAACAACTATCAGTTGGGTTTCAAAAATCCAAAGTGTTGTTGCACTTTCAACAACAGAAGCCGAGTATGTTGCTGCTACAGAGGCTAGTAAAGAAATGATTTGGTTACAAAGGTTTATGGATGAATTGGGTAAGAAGCATGATATGAGCACACTATACAGTGATAGCCAAAGTGCTATTCATCTCGCAAAGAACTCAGCATTTCATTCCAGGATTAAACACATACATCTCAAGTATCATTTCATACGGTCAGTATTGGAAGATGGAGAGTTGAAGTTGGAAAATATACACACTAGCCAGAATCCTGCAGATATGCTAACAAAAGTTGTAACCAGGGAGAAACTGAGAACATGCTCAGTTGCAATTGGTCTTCAAGGATGACGATGAAGATGAGAAACAACCAGGTCCAAAGAGGAGTCATTGTCCATCAAATGAAGCAGCAGTGGAGTTGCTACAATCAGTCTCCAAGTGGGAGATTGTTGGGTGTGGAGCCTGATTATCTTGTTTACTTTGTATCACAACATTGGACCCCTGTACCTTAAAAGGGGGCGACAGCGCCGCCCGTAATTAATCGCTGCCGTGGGGGGTCCTTGGGTGGGGGGAGACGGCTCGGGCCCCCTGGCGAGTTTCGGGGGGTAGTGCCCCGAAGCTAAAAAAGATGTAGAATTGCCTTGTAAAAGTATAGTAATTTCTAGTCAATACGGGCGTTCATTAGGCAAATGATCGACGGTGAAGTTATGTTTAGTTTAGGGTTTTTCCCTAGAAGGCAACCCTCGCTTTTATGAGGGTATTGTATTGCGGTGTGTATTGTATGTGTATTCTCGGAGCGAGAAACAAAGGAATCTTGTGAGAGAGAACAAAGGATATTACAGCGGATCTGCTGTAGGTTTTGTCTCTTCATTTTTGCTGGATAATAGAAAGGAAGGACTGGCTGTTCGGGGTGGATGTAGCCCAAACTGGGTGAACCACGTATATCTGTGTCTCTCTAGTTTTGTGTGTTTTGTGTGCTTTTATTTTCCGCATATTTTATGTGTTGCATTGCTCTGTAATATTTAATTTTCTAACAAGATCGACAGGGATATTCTGATATGAGGCTGAGACTACATACATCAAAGAGGCAGATCTATACCAGGTAGCGTAAAGGCTAGCAGGAGGGACACAACCCAACCAAGCTAACATAGAGAGGGATGCAGAGGCCTTCAAGGTGACACAAGGGCATCTTGTGCTGTGCAGAGGCTACACTGGGCAAGAGAGGCTGGTAAAGCTATGTTGAGGGTTCTAGTGGCCAGAAAGGGCTCTTATTCAGTAATTCCTAAAGGGTTTGAATCAACCATATGTTTTTTTCAATCTCCGAGTGATAAGGTACAACTGCCATGAAATTATCTGTAGGGAAAACCAATACTAGTGCCCTTGATGTATTGATATTCTACTTAATAATAAAACCCTTAAAGAGTTGTTAAACTGGTTTTCCCGCATTGGGTTTTTTCGGGGACATTTGTCCGAAAAATTATGTTTGTCCTTTTTCATATGTGCGCTATGTTTCAGTAAATGATCTGTATATGTGTAGGTTGCAGATTGTGTTTACTTTGATGTTTTTCTTAATATTTCAGTTAAATAACTTGTGAATAATAAAAAAAGTAGGAGAAATAAATCAATATATTGCAGTAGGGTTTCTGTGTTCAGAAATTTTCACATGGTATCAAAGTGATTGCAGATAGTGTTGAAGCCATTAGCAAGAGGTTGAAGAATTTTTGCTGTTGGAAGGGCAGCTAAAGCAGCACAGATCCGGAAAGAGGCAACACATCACCAGAGGGACAACGTAGACCCAACAAGGGTGATGCAATGCTAGCCTGCTCACTCAGAGGCTTACGTAGCACCAGAAAGGTGACGCAGCACCATGAAGGTGATGAAGAGCCAGTCTACTCATGCAGAAGTTAACGCATCACCATGAGGGTGATGCAGTCCAAAAGAGAGTGAAGTTGTGCCAGTTGTCGTGGCTGGAAGTGCAGTTTCTGATCTTCAAAGTTGTCAGTGGGGCATCGGTTCTGTCGGTGCAGAATAGTGCCTAGAAAAGTTGACAAAGTAAGGGGAAACAGTCCCTCAGCAGATTTTCTTGCCAATAAATTTAAGATTTGATCAGGAGGGTGATCGTAATGGGCTGATTCGACAGAATTGGCAGAGGATTTCTAGGACAGAAATCATTTGTGAGAGGGAGAAGATTCTCTAGAGGGTTTCTATCGCTAAGAAACCCAGATCTGGTCTTTTGTTGAGTGTAGCAGCATCAGAAGGGAGAAGAGCACCTGCTTCGACCATTTCAGCAGAGATGGCCCCATACGGAATGAGAGATCATGATATGTTAGATGGTGTATCTAGATTTGCTATCTGGAAAGCCATAATCTTGAAATTCCTGGAGGAGTATGGTATCAAATATCACTCTGAGAACATCCTGGCTGTGCCAACTGATGTTGATGCTCTGAAGAAGTTCAATGAAAATCAGGCGCGGGCTAAGCGCTTGATCATGGATGGAGTGAAATATCACGTGGTCCCGCACATTGCCGAGAAGAAGACGACAAATGAGGTGTGGAAAACATTGGCCACGCTGTATCAAGGTAGCTCCATCCAAAGGAAGATGCTTCTAGAGAATCAGATGCGAATGTTCCAGATTCACAAGGGAGAGGAGATCGATCCCTTCCTCTATAGATTGAAGACAATTTGAGACCAGCTGATTGCCATGGGGGCAACTCTGGATGATGGACTCATGGTGACGATTTCCTTGAATGCAGTCACCGATGAGTGGGAGACATTTGTCCAAATCATCTTGGGTAGAGTACAACTACCAAATTGGGGAGACATGTGGGCGATCCTTCGTTAGGAGAAGATCCGAAGGGTAACCAAGAGGGAATTCCGCAACGAAGGAGTCAAAATAAAGAAGGAGGAGGAATATGAAGCCCTAGCATCTAAGGGATAGTGGCAGCAAGGGAAGAAGAAGAAGGACCTATCCAAGGTCCGGTGCTTCAGATGTGACGAATTAGGACACTTAGCCAACACTTGTCCTAAAAGGAAGCACAAGGAAGGTTTAGATTCGAAGGCAGCAACAACGAAAGGCAATGATGGCAACGAAGATGATGCGGACATGAGTGCTTATGTACCTCAAGAGAAGAGTTGGGGTGAGATAGATCTGTAGAGTGAGCTACAAATGGTGGTGGCGGGATCCTTGAGGTGCCCAAACTCTTGGATCACATACAAGCTACGAGAGCCTTAAGACAGTGGCAGGGTGATTGGAGTCAGTGGGTGCAGAAGATCATGGAGAACCAGAGTCAGAGTTGGGAGGCTGAAGAATGGAGTAGCACAGTGTAGTGGAAGCAACAACGTAGAGGCTGATGGGACTTCAACAATGCAGAGGGGCAGTGCTTACGCAGTGCAGAGCAAAAGTAACGTAGAGGCTCTAGAGGGACAACATAGAGCATCCACAGAGGGTGCTTCAGTGATGAGATGTAGCCAGATTGACTTGTTTGTCAGTTGATTGGGTGATTTTCCTTTAATTTATTACTTCTAAGCAACTGAGTTGCAGTGCAACAGTTAGTAGTGGCAGTGTTATAGGCAACGTGATGCAACAATTTGAGAGGGAGTTGTAGTACATATGTAGCAGTGACTATGGCAGAGTCATGGGCAGCAGTACAGAAGGCAACAATGCAGTGGATGGAGGGCATCAGGCCAAGCATCAGCAACGCGGAGACCGATGCGAGAGATCAGGGTGATGCTTTAGTGGTGAAGTGTTGCTAGAGCACATTCCTCCCTAAGCGGGAGTGTTGAGATTTTGGGTAGCATCAGATGTGCT